>CATIXQ010000009.1:7677399-7703526 GCA_949711755.1 Leptidea juvernica | reverse complement strand
GCCGGCTAGGGTATCCCTCGGCAACGCCCCATAACGAACTTCGGTCCCAAGACCTTTGGATTTCGTCGCAGGCGTGTGTAGATTTTGTCACGATGCCGTAAGAGCATCGAATGAACATATTAATTCAGAATATCGAAAGTAGAAACATGACGGGCGGGGACGTACCGGTGCTAGCGTCCGTACTAACCTTGCGCCACCGACACTTTTAGTGCATAACACGGCATTTTAATTTACAAGAAATTAATATAAATTATATATCTTGCAATGATTTAATAAGTTTGGCAATAAATATTGTCAATAAGATTTCCCTTTGTTTTAATTTAATTAGTAGAAGATTTATCAGTGTAAGGCTCCTTTGCACAGGATGCCGGCTAGATTATGGGTACCACAACGGCGCCTATTTCTGCCGTGAAGTAGTAATGTGTAAATATTACTGTTTTTCGGTCTGAAGGGCGCCGTAGCTAGTGAAATTACTGGGCAAATGAGACTTAATATCTTACGTCTCAAGGTGACGAACGCAATTGTAGTGCCACTCAGAATTTTTGGGTTTTTCAAGAATCCTGAGCAGATGTAGATGCACTACATTGTAATGGACAGGGCGTATCAGTTACTATTAGCTCGTCTCATCCCTCATTTTCATAAAAAAAAAGATTCAATAAATGATTATTCCGCTATGAAGAACCAAACGTATGTTGGATAGATGAAATATCTTTTAGGTCATATCATTTACTAACAGATAGTTATTGCATCATAAATGTTGATTACGTACTACGAGAGACAAGGTCAGGACACAATAATAATACTAAGTGTCTGTTGTGTTATCAAGGTTACTTTATACCTCATTATTTGTTCAACTGTGTACTATTTCCTTTTTGATATTAACGCGAGTGTTAAACATTTAAATAAAACACTTTTTAAAGGATTAAACCTCATGTAATTGTTACTGTGATTTTTTAAATACTTTTTGCGAAATTGATAGTTAGCTAAAATAAAAGTAAATAAATTTTTACTTTTAAAATAATTTTTACTATTATTTTAGCTAACCCGATGACTCGGGCCTTTCCGGGCGACTGGGGTTGCCCCGACGATGTGTATTACATGTATGAAAGGCATAAAAGGCATTTATTTTCTCAAAATTCATTCCTTTGGAATTCTTTTTGATGTCATTTCTTATACTACTAGATACTACTACCGCTTCGGAAACAAATGGCGCTCTGAGAGAGAAGAAACGGCGCAAGAAACTCTCCCAGCATTATTTTTTGCGCTCTTCAATAAAAATATACAATATTGTACAGTCATTTCTATCGCTATAAAATAATCACAATCCCAGGTCGTCCGATCATTTAGATATGCAGCAGTGGAGTAATAGGATTTACGACAGAGCCATTTTTTTTATGAAACATTTAAATTTATTTATAGATAATGCATGAACAGACTCACTAACATATAAGTCACACATATTTGCGACATTTGCTGTCTTCAGCAGTTGAAGCAGCATCCTCAGTATCAACTACAGTAATTTTGGATGTGAGAAGCATCCAGAGCGTCAACGCAAGTCGCTTTTCACACCAGCGCCCTTCCCTTGCCCAGGCTATTAATTAATTCCATCAGGACGCTTGCCATCACAACGGGCACGGGCACAATTAAAAAATGGCTCTGTTGTAAATCCAACTACTCCACAGAGGAATATCTAAGTGATCCGACAGGCTAGATTATGATTATTTTATAGCAATAGCAGAACAATATCGTATATTTCATTAAAAAGAGCGCAAAAAAGAAGAGTTTCTTGCGCCGCTTCTGCTCTCTCAGAGCGCCATTTCTTTCTGAAGCGGTAGTAAAGTCTAGTATATTAGAAATGACATAAGAACTCTAAAGGAATCAATTTTGAGAAAATAATTGCCTTTTGGTGTCGAGACACTTGGAGAATAGGACCCAGAGGTGCGGAGACTGTACAAATGCGGAATGGCTGTTAGTATTTTTGGTTGGTTTGTTTTTCCTTGTGTAATTTTATAGTATTGTAAATATACAAATTAAATTTGTACTCAAAATTTATACACAAAGCGAGACTCCAACCTGCGACCTCTCGGTTTTTCGTTTGTGTGGTCTTATCAACTGAGCCAACCGTTCGAGTGACATATAGTTCGTAAATCTTGGTATGTCTTGTTGAACTCTCAGGTTGCAGTTGAAAACCTGCTCAACACGAATAATTGCATATTAAGACCCGAGAGGCCTCGGGTTCGAGTCCTGCATCATTCATAAATTTAGGTTTGGTCCCAGAACTGAAGGATATCTCTTCAAAATAAAAACATAAGCTTATTTATTTTAAATAATAAGAATAGAATAATAACTCTGAATAATATGGTTTGTTGGGGTAGGGTTTGTTTTTGCCACAAGGCTTCTATACCCTTATGGCATTGTGATTGTGCCACGTTATGATATAGGATTCTAAGTCTCATTACCCCAATACTAATAGTTATAGTGCCACTATGGTACCCAATTAGCAAGTGTCCAAGTGTAAAAATATAAAAAAAGGTGTTTTATATATTTTGAGTGAAACAGATTGCTTGCTTTTTACACACTTTTTATTAGCTTCCTCTGTATGTATGTTTGTGATTTTGACCCAATTTAAACAGCCAGATTTCATTCAAACTTCGTAGATTTATCAAGGACTGATGAAAATACATTAATTTGATAAAATTATATCATTTTTCAATTTGCAAAATAAGAGTTTTGTTAATTAATGAATTTTTTTCATCTATCTTCGATAAGGCAGGAATTGATATTCATTTTAAATTTCAACTATTATCTTTTTATTATTTATCAATGTAAATATCCATGAAGTACCTATTTTTTTTATTTTGTAAAGCATAAACAATTATTATATACAATTAAATTATCTCAATAAGTGCCAATGTTCTGTCACAAAACATAGCTATTCAATAAATATTTTTCAATGCTGCTATAGTAAAACCAATCTATTTTAATCATTGGCAATTTTGTTACAATACATACCTATGATAAATAGCTATTCCATGTAAAGTGGACCATTTGTTCCTCATCTCATCACAGATACTCTTCATCGACTTCAAGGCCATAGGTTCATAAGCTTCATATTCTAATCTTACTACCTGAAATATAGAGATATGCTTGAAACCTTGAGAATATTCATAATTTTTAGCTGTCTCTGCTTTCACAATAAAAACGAGATAATTAATAAATATACAAAAGCAGAACTAAACATAGTTTATAGATAGATATTAATACCATCTTTGTGCTGCAGAAGAGGGCTGTTAGCGCTACTTATAACCTAGGTCCTAAGGAATCATTAAGAGATAAATTTAAAGTTTAAAAGGAAAAAAATATATTCGGATGCAACAGTCAAAATGTTTATTTAAATTTTGACTGTTGCATCTCAATATATTTTTGATAATGTTCTACATGTTGATAAGCACATAAAGAAATTTGCTAGAAACTGTGACAGCCATAATTTTAACATGAGGAACAAACATAAACTTGTTATGCCTACTGAACAGTAAATGAATCACAAAAATGGTCACCTTTTTGCTCTTAATAGTGATTTTCATTATTATAACACTAGAAATAAGGGATTGCTTGTAAGTAATTCTAGTAGGCTTCATAAGATACATAATAGCTTTAAGGGTAAATGTATACACTTCTATAATAAAGTCCCAGCCACTGTTCAGGCATTATCTATAAATAAATTTAAATGTTTTATAAAAAAATGACTCTGTCGTAAATCCTATTACTCCACTGCTGAATATCTAAATGATCCGACAGCCTGGGACTAGATTGTGATTATTTTATAGCGATAGAAAAAAAGAGCGCAAAACAAAGAATGCTGGGAGAGTTTCTTGCGCCGCTTCTTGTCTCTCAGAGCGCCATTTGTTTCCGAAGCGGTACTAGTATCTAGTAGTTATTAGAAATGACATCAAAAAGAATTCTAAATGAATCAATTTTGAGAAAAAAATAAATGCCAGTTGTTCGAGTTAGTCATTAAATGGGTGATGTATATGTTTTTGCAATATGATCCCAGAAAATGTACACAACAAATGTGTTACGAAATTTAAAAGAATTATTGTTAAAAAACGTTTGTGGGACTTACATGACATACTTAATATACTTATGTACAAACAAGTCAAAAAAATATGATTCAAGCTACAAATTAAAATAATAATATTACTATGTATTGTTTATCATGATAGCTAAGATAAGATAAGATATACTAACCTTTTTACCCTCAAAATTATCTCTTGTTGTGCCAACAAATAGTGACACAGCACCACAACTATCATTTATCACCAATTCACTTATTGCTTCTATAGATAATTTATCTATAGTCAGTTTTAAATGATCCATCTCTAGGAATTAAGTTAGACCAAGTTATCCCCCACTCAATGGTGGAATCACTGCAATGCTATCAAACTCTGTGACTTCTATATCCCTGGTGTCCGAACACACCTCTTCATTCTTTGCTAGTAAAATATTGTTCTTAATACCTTCTAAGTTGTATGTCTTAGTTATTAAGTTGAGGAGTTGACTATAAGCTACTTTCCTAGGAAGATTGATTCTGGACTCTCGAGTTCCAGCTAGTTCTTTGGATTTTGCAAAAAAGAGAACCTTTACTGTGACTGCATTCTCTATTTCCATACTTTACTCTGAAACAGATATTAGAATAATTCATCGGTCATAAAGATAATGAATATAAGTAGATTGACCGGACAAGATTTGTAGAGTAAATATAGGATGCCTATGTATGGATGGATTAGCTTGTAGTACCAGGAATAAGAGATCTTGTATGGAAGATGTGATAGAAGAACTTTACAAAGTATTTAAGGACTCAGGTCCATGGCATGGGTCTGTAAGCTGTCCTGCCCTTCTGGGACAGTCATGAATTCAAGTATAAATTGATGTCTGATGAAATAAAATTAAATCATGGAGATTCATAATTAACATATTATTTAGTAAGCAAACATAAAAACAGATACTGTATGAATGTAAAAATAAACTTAAAACACCCTGTTCCTTCATCCAAACAGATTCAATGTAATATGGACTTTGATAGTAATTATATTTATTATTATTATTAAAAGCTTAGATATTGATAAGATACTTAGGAATCTCAATGCAAGTAAACAAACTTTATATTTATATTTTTAAAGATTGAGAAATCAGTCAACAAATCGACTCTGTGTACCGTAAGTCATGTATTAAAAACCTACTATTGCACAATTTAATTACATATTATATTCGGCACATAACCCAATAATTAGGTACTGATTACGAAACCGGTTACCGAATTTCTAAGTCGTAGTACACTGTTTATATGTAGAGCACCAGATTAGAAACAATTGATATAATCTTAAATTACATAAATGAATTTTAAATATGGATTTAGTGTTAAAAAATACATAAACACCGATGATTTATAAATAGATTCGAGATTATACACGTACATTTAAATAAGCGTAAACCCAATCGATCATTATATTATGATAATACAAACACTGTCTGCATTTATAACACTTGCAATAATTTTTCTATTCTAAGTACCGCTTCTGTATTGAATTGTGTGTTTTTACTTTCTCATTTTGTAATTGATTCAGTTTTTCATATTGTTGCAGGTGCCAGGTGGTTCGTGTTCCGTACTCTGTGACTGACTAGTGACTGTGACAGTTGTTATATTCACAAAGATCAAAGAGAATTTATACACTAAGTTCAACAAAGACATTTTTATTTTTTTTGGTTCTGTTCGTCCATCTGGACAGGCAAAGGGGTCAAAAGCCCATACAGCCAAGTCTTATTTTTATTTTTCTATTCTTCAGTCTTCACTTTACACAGCTTGTTCAAAGTCAAGCTAAGTCTTTATATCATCTTCATCTTCAAACATAAATAGTACAATTTCACATAAAAGTAGTATTTCGTGTTCTTCATGTTTCATTTTCTTCATATACATATAGGTTCGCATGAAAGGCCGAAGTCAAGTCTTTTATTGATAATATTCTTGTTCCAATGAAGATCAGGCTTAAACCCCGGGCGGGTTTAATAATAATAAACTTTTATGATATAATACTAAAATATAAATCTCATATACGTTATAAGAAATATATTATACATGAATTATAAGTAATAATGATGAATATTAGTTGAATATAATAATTATAAGATAATATGAAACTAATTTAAGGTATACCTACATATATACTATTTACATTTATACATTAAAATTTACATTATAAACACAAGTCCAATAATAATTTATGGACGAATATGTTTTGTCTGTGTAAGGGATTGTGTCAAAAGCCAAGCCGTATTTTCAAATTTCGCCTACCGTTGAAACTATAAATTTGTAAAGCGGCACGAAGCAGTCATAAGTTTTCAATAACTGCTGCAGTGAGCGCGGGATGTTTTCAGCATTCTTATAAATATCTAAGTCTGTCAATGTAAATCTTTGTAGATTATATTGGGGACAGTCAAAGTAAATGTGATCAAGAGTTTGGATGGATAAATTACAGAATTGACAAGTTGGAGAATCTAAAACACCGATCCTAAATAGATGAGCACCAATACGAGAATGTCCCAGACGTAACCGACAAATTGTGGTGTAGTATTTTCTGTGTAAGTATTTTTTCTTTTTAACAAACCAGGGAGGAGAGATTTCGTTTTTTTTGCCAATAAATCTGAAAGTCTTGCAAGAATGTACCTTTAAAATCAGACAGTGCATCTGTATGTGGTTTGGGAATGTTCAAAGCAGTATGTATCTGATTACTATTCACAATAGATTTAGCAAGATAATCAGCTTGTTCATTTCCTTCCACGCATATGTGTGAAGGAGTCCAGAATAAAACAATTTCTTTTGTTAGGGATAAGCATTGATATTTGTCTCTAATATTGTAAATGATGAAATTAGTTGTAAATTTACATTTAGGATATTGTAAAGCTTTTAAAACACTCATGCTATCCGTTATAACAATCCAATTATTATATGACTGTTCTCCAATATATATATATTCTAGAGCAGCTTATATGGCAGCACATTCTGCTGTGTATATACTAGCCAAGGTATTTAACCTATGACCAAACCCACTCCGCAGTTGTATGTCATAAACTGCCATAGAGACAGCAGTATTACTTTTAGATCCATCAGTATAAAGTTGGTTATAATTTTGCCACTCTGACAGCATACTATATACATCTTCCTTATATTTTAATGATTCATTAATAATTATTTTAATAGGTGTATATTTTGAATTATAAGAATTTAAATAACATGGCAAAAGAATACTAGAAAATAGATTATGATCACAAGAAAAATGTAACAAATCAGAGATGCCTTCTACTTGATAGTAGGAATTATTGTCAGTTTGGTTAATATAGTCCTGTATCTTTAATAGGAGTGGATGATTATTAATAGAAGTTAATTTGAGAAAGAATTTTGTTTGTAGATATATGAATCTAATAGCTAGAGGGGGAATATTACATTCTACTTGTAATGATATAATAGGAGTAGACCTAAAAGCGCCTGTTATGATCCTTAAGCATTTATTTTGTATTTTTTCTAATTTATTCACTAATGTAATTACTCCACCATAACAAAAGAAGGCATACTCAAAATGGCTACGGACTAATGACTTATATAGTGTTAGCAAGATGCGTGGGTCTGCACCCCAATATGTACCAGCTAATGATTTCAGAATGTTGCAGGCCTATTTGTGCCATCTAAAATTACTTAAAAACGTAACTCCTAAAAACTTTATTGAAATTTCCTGAGTACCATAATATATTTTTGCATCTCTTATTCTTATAGAATGCTTTGACAATATTACTTTGCTTTTGTCAATACTGACCTCAAGACTAAGATATTGAAAATAAAGCTCCAATTTTTTGAGTGCTAACATTAAGATCTAACACAACATTTGATAAATTAAGTCCTGAACTATACACTACTAGATCATCAGCAAATTGGAGGTTAGAAACTGTATTACCCAAAACAATATTTATTTGATTTATGTAGATTATAAAGAGCAATGGACTCAAAATTCCGCCCTGCGATATGCCTCTATATGAATATCGAGGACCTATTAATTGGTTATTGACTCTAACATAAAGTTTATGACCATGCAAGAAATTGAATATCCAACTATTTTTTCACGGACATTTAAGGATAGAAGAATGGATGATAATTGTTCTAAATCAACATTATTAAATGCTCCTACAACATCCAAAAAAACACCAGCCAATATCTTATTGTCAATCTGGGCACTATGGATGTCAAGACATAAATGCCGTATAACTCTCACAAGCAGAACAACCACATCAAAATCCAAATTAATTATTAGGTAAGAGGTTGTTACTATCAATATAAAATATTAATCTCTGTTTTATTAATTGTTCAAAAATTTTACCAACACACAAGCTTAGTGTGATAGGACAATATGAATCAGCTGAACTAGAATCTTTCCCATGCTTTAAAATTGGAATTAGACAGTCTGTTTTCCATTCTTCTGAAATAGTGGATTTAATATTTTTAGAAACTTATTTAAGTTAGAAGAGTTTAGGAGTTTAAACATTTTATAGGAGCGCCAATCCAAACCGCATGCAGAGTCCTTTCTTGATGATAGACCAGCTTTTAATTCTTCAATAGTAAAAGGGGCAATCATAAAAGAGTTGGTGCTATTTAAAGGATGATTATTGTGAATAATTGTCAAATTCGGTACTGTATCTGGAGTATATTTGTGTAAAAAGTTGGATATCCAATTATTGCTAGAGAAACAATTATTATTAGAATATAAGTTCTTAAATTTCCTCATTTTTGTCCAAATCTGTTTCATTGGTGTTAACCTATTTATGGTGGAGCAAAAATCTGTCCGGGATTTACGACATTCAAGTCTTAATATACATTTTTTCTTTGCTTGAGCTTCCTTAAAATGAATGTAGTTTTGGATATTGCAATTTGATTTGAATAACAGATAAGCCTGTTTGCAATCTTCTACCACTTTAGTACATTGCCCATTCCAACAGGGAAGTTGTCAGTTTCTTTTAGGTAGATTAGTAATATTGTTACAGTGGTAGTTGGTTTTAGGTACTGAATTTTCTACAGCTCTAAGAATTATGGAACAGAAGTTATTGTAAGACTTCTGTAGATTACAATTATTTATATCAAATTGTTTTAACAAGTGATTTACTAAGTTCTCATATTGGTCCCAATTTACTATTTTCAGATTACTGTGTGGAGGAATGTTGGATGGAATTGAAGAAGATTCAGTTTCCGACACTACCATGGAAAATTTTTGTGATTGTAGGCAAGTGATAGCTGCCCAAAGAGTCCTGATGAACTTGCCATTCACAGCACAGGAATAATGAAGATGATACTATTGTTAGATTTGGTCTCCAAAAATTAGTACCCACTATAGTTGGTTGATCATTATTTAAGAGCATTAAGTCATTATCGTCCATTACATCCATGATGTCTCTACCTCTAGAATTGGTTCTATTACAACCCCAAATGGTATGGTGAGCATTAAAATCACCAGCAATTATTAGTGGTTTTGGAATACTATGCAACAGTCTATTAAATTTAGATTTGTCAAAGTTAGGTACACTGTTGCCAGGGCTATAAAAGCTAACAATTGAGATGTCTTTTTTCGTCTTCTCGGCCCCCGCGCCGAGCAGACTACTACACGCGCCTGTGCTCACGCCCCACTACGCCGCCAAGCTACGCCCAGTGCTACGCTACGCAGCTCCGCTACGTGTGGTACAGTTCGACTGGTTAAGTCGAATTCGTTCCGGCCCGCAGCTTGTGTACAGCAATTTTTATTGTAGTAAGTGAGTTGCGTGTCATCGCGGTTGAAATGAAGGATACCTAACGGTGACAACTAACTCGGCTAATGTTGACCCGGTGCGTTTCTCAGGCCTCCTGACCTGAGAGAAACCGGACGACCCGATCCCATTGCACTTGGGCTTTTCCCAAGGGTGACGGTTCGCGGCTATAACCATTAGGGATAGCCGCGCCACTTCCAACCCCCGTTGCTCTCTGCCCTCGGCGGGGAGGCATCATCAGCATGGCTCCATCAGCGGACCATGTCAACGCCGTTGTAGTCCAGATTGTGGCTTTGCTTAAAGCCGCAAATCTCCATTTCGACCAGTCACTAGTCGATAGCCTCTCCTCCGTATTCAACACTCCAAGTCGGCCCCTTGCTGACTCCCCCGCGTCCCCCGATGAGCCCTCCGCTCACAAAACTACTCCCGAGGACATGGAGTTCTCCGACTCCGCCTCCTGCGGCCGAAAGCGGCCAGTCCAGTCCTCCTCTGAGGACTCTGACAACGGAACTGTCACTGGCTCCGTTGTCAACACCTCCCGAGGTCCCTCTGGAGAACCTTTCCAACTGGTTCAATCCAGGAAGAAGCGCCAGTCCAAGCGCTCAGCCACCTCCACGGATAACGTACTCTCTGCCCCAACCCCTGTCCCTCTAATGTCTCTCGACATTAGCTTGCCCGAGGTCTCTATCACCTCATCTATGAAGCCAGCCACGCGCTGCACGCCTGTCCTCCCTGCAAATAAGCCCCCACCGCCTATCTTCATCCGAGACAAGGCAAAGTGGACTTATGTTGCACAGCTCTGCGCCGACAAAAAGGTGCAATACACCCGAGCTACCAACACGGGTGAAGCCATCCGCGTAGTCGTCCCGACTACGGAGGACTTCCGAGTCCTCACTCGCCTCCTCACTCATAAGAGTGTCGCATACCACACTTATGCGCTCCCGGAAGAGCGCAAAGTGAAAGCCATTCTACGTGGCGTCCCTTATGAGCTCCCCAGTGAGGTCATCCTGGAGGACCTGACCATGCAAGGGTTCAAGGCCGAGGCTGTACACAAAATGTACAGGCGATCCGGCAAGAAATACCCTCTGGCTCTGGTTATCCTAACCAATGTCCCCGAGTCGAGGGAAATTTTCAAGAGAGAGCTCATCGTATGTGGGCTCTCAAACATCCGAGTAGAAGCTCCACACAGACGGGGCTTCCCAGGGCAGTGCCATCGCTGCCAGCTTTATGGCCACACAGCTGCAAACTGCTCAGCCCCGCCTAGGTGCGTCAAGTGCCTAGAGCCTCACACAACCAAGGAGTGTTTGCGTCCCGCTTGCGTCCTTTTTGGGCAGGAAGGACATCCCGCGAACTACCGCGGATGTCCCCGCGCCTCTCGTCCCTCAACAACGAAGACTGCTAAGAAGCAGTCTTCAAAACCAGGGCCACCTCCGGCCACTGGCGCGAACTTTCCTCAACTGAGGAACAGGACAACCGGGCCTTTACTCTCCACTTCTTGGAGACAAGCAGCCCCGGTCTCCCAGACATCTAATGTCAATTCCCGCCCCGTGCAAGTCACCCCGAGTGGCCGCAGATGGGCAACACCTCCTCAACCAGACTCAGGAGTGCATAACCCCCCTGAGTTTCTTGACGAATGGAGAATTCGACATGAAAGAATTCAACATTCTAGCCAACAAATTCAAAACAGCTAGGTCTCCACATGAGCGCCTTATTGCGATGATAGCGCACCAAGACTTGGTGAATTCTATGTACTAATGTACTAATAAATCCCAATCGCGTAACGCTTCATCACAGAACATGGGGCGAGTGAAGCCTCAGGGCGTATCACTTGTCTGATTCAATACGCGCGGCCTGCGCACCAACCTCCCAGAGATTAAGGAATTTGTTCGCAATAAGGACATCGACCTATTGCTTATCCAAGAAACATTCTTTAAACCCGACGCTTCAAAGGGATTATCGATCCCTTCCTACTCTCTTGTACACAATGGCAGAGCCGACGACCGTCGTGGCGGAGGCACAGCCATTTACTACAAGAGATCCCTTCATTGCTCGCAAATCGCTACTCCAATGCTTACCAACATGGAAGCAACCGTTTGTCAGTTGGGCATGTCAGGACATCCGTCTCTGATCATAGCCTCAATCTACCTCCCTACTCTCAAGATCCCTCTCCATAGCGACCTTGAGACTCTTCTCTCACTAGGTGACTCAGTCATCTTGTTTGGAGATTTCAACTCCAAACACACTGACTGGAAGTGCCTATCCACAAACGGGAATGGCATCAAGCTCCGCCGTCTAATTAGGTCTATGGACTTAGACGTCCTAAGTCCCACCTCTCCAACACACTACCCGGATAACGTAGCACACTCTCCCGATATTTTAGACATCGCCTTGGTCAAGGGTGTCGCTCTTAATTTAAGGGCGATTGAACCACTCGATGACCTGGGCTCCGACCATCGTCCAGTCTCCCTCAAGCTCGGGCCCCATGCCCCCACCCCTACCACCACTCACCCTAAAACCCTCACCAACTGGGAGGGTTATAGGGAGTCTCTTGCATCAACTTTTGATGCCCCCAATTCACCATATGCAATCTCGTCCAACTATTTCGATAGTACGGATAAGATTGACATCACGGTAAAAGCACTTACTCAAACAGTGCAGTCCGCTCTCCATGACAACGAGCGGGTGGTTAAGGTTAACATCCATAAGCTCCCGTTATCAAACGGGAGCTTATGGATGTTAATGTCATGAACCTCATTAGAGCCAAGAATGCAGCTCTCAGAAGAGCCGCCAAGTACCCAACGCCCAACTATAGGTCACGCGCTAACTTCCTCCAGAGCCAAGTTAGGTTACGTCTCTCCGAATTCAGGAATTCCAATTGGTATTCACTCATGGAGAACATTTCCCCTTCACACCAGGCGTATTACAAAGTGGCGAAAGCCCTTCGTACTGACGCAATATTCCACACTCTGCCTTTGATACGCCCCGACGGCAGTACAGCTTTCGAGGACAGGAATAAAGCGGAGTGTTTTGCTGAAAGCATTGCTTCACAATGCTCACCCAGCACTTCTTCTTTTGAACCCCTCCACGTAGCGTCAGTGGAGAATGAGGTCAGCCGTCTGAACTCAATGCCTCTCACCGACGATCCCATTCCAACTACTGTAGAGGAGGTTAAATCCATCATCCGTGGATTAAAACCTGGCAAAGCTCCAGGAGCCGACGGTATTTCCAACCTGGCGCTCAAACACTTCCCCGAGCAGGTGATCTTCTTTCTTGTCCTCCTCTTCAACGCCTGCCTCGACCACTGCTTCTTTCCAACCGCTTGGAGTCCAACTCTCTCTCTTCGCTGACGATACCGCTCTCTACGTCCAGTCCCAACAGATATCTTCAGTCCTCTCCAGGCTCCAACGCTCAGTTAATGAGCTAGGTGACTGGTTTAGGAAATGGCGTATTGAGGTCAACCCGGATAAAAGCTCCGCAGTCCGTTTTGATTTTAAGCGCAGACGCTTCTGCCGGGATCGACCCATTCATCTATTATGAAATGAAATGAAATGAAATTTATTTGCAGGAAACATTGTACTTAAGGTGTTAACAATATAATGGATAATCCAATATGTTTCGTCAATTGACATGCAAAATATGTTACAAAATTGTCTAAACACTAATCGTACTGTTATATTGAAACATGTCGGATTTCACAATGATATCAATAATATTTATAAAATGAAATTTTAATATTTATATAATATTATAATATGAGACGTAAATATCTTAATAATTCATTTAGTACCTATGTATAATATTAACAAATTCAATGTCATAAAAGTATATTAATTTACATATATTATTATCAAATAGACTAATTCATTTTGTATTGAAAAATTCATTTAAACTATAGAAGCACTTATTTGTTAACCACTGATGCAGTCTTCTTTTAAAAACTTTGAACGGTAAATCTTTCAATTCATTGGGCAATTTATTATATATTTTCACAGACATGCTGAAACAATTTCTACTAAAAGATGCAGTTCTACAGAAGGGCATTATGAGTTTATTTGGATACCTTGTGTTTAAAACCTTCTGGCATTTTTTTGTATAGAAATCACACATATGTTTTTGAACAAATAGGCTTATTTCATAAATGTATAGGCATGGCAGCGATAGAATTTTCAATTTTTTAAATAGCGGTCGACAAGAATCTAGGGGGCCGGCTCCACAAACCGCCCTGATACACTTCTTCTGTCCAATAAATAAATGCCCTATGCTCACCGAGTTGCCCCATATGACCAATCCATATCTTAAAGCTGAAACCACGAATGCATGATATGCCATTAGCGCTGTTTTTTCACCTATTGTTTTTGATACGCGTTTGAGGACAAATACATGTTGGTTAATTTTTTTGCTAATTTTGTCAACATGTGACTTGAAGGACAAGTTGCTGTCTAAAGAAATACCAAGAAAATTGACAAGTTGTGCTTCTTTAATATTCTCATTATGATAATTAACATTAATATCTTTTCCTTTCCCATTCTTATTATAATACTGCATATACATTGTTTTTTTTATATTTACAGTCAGGTTATTTTCAGTAAGCCATTCAATTGTGTCCTTTATTGTTTTATTAATTTCTATATCATATGTCAATTCATTGTTACATTTAATTACAATAGAGATGTCATCAGCAAAAAGAGTACAGTTATTAGTAGTAATGCTAGGTAAGTCGTTTATGTAGATTATGAATAGAAGTGGACCCAATATACTTCCTTGTGGTACACCTTTTGTTTTAAGTCTAAGTTCTGATCGATAAGGTATTACTTCTTGTTTATTATTTAATTTAGCAATTTCAACGTATTGAGTACGGTTTGAAAGATAACTTTTAAGCCAGTCATTTGCTAGACCTCGAATACCATATTGAGCGCATTTATCTAATAGTTTTTCATGACAAACATTGTCAAAAGCTTTGCTCATATCAAAAAATACTGATGTTACTGGAATTTTTGTGTCCATGCATTCCGATATTTCTTTTATTAGCGAAAAACACGCTAAAGTTGTTGATTTTCCTTTTTGGAAACCATTTTGTTCCTCCAAAATGATATTATGTTTAGTTAAAAAAGATGTTAATCGCTTGTGCAGTATCTTTTCAAAAATTTTTGAGATAACAGGAATGAGTGTGATTGGTCGATAGTTGTTAATATCCTTTTTATCACCCGCTTTGAGTAAAGGTGTTACTTTTGCCTTTTTTAAATTTGATGGGAAAGTACCTTCTTCAAAAGATAGATTTATTAAGTAGGCTAGGACTGGAGCTAGTTCCTTTGCACATTCCTTTATTACCTTTGTTGTTATTTCATCGCAGCCCGTGGAATTTGAATTATTAAGTGACTTAATAACGGTTATTATCTCCATTTCATCCGTTGGCATTAAGAAAATATTTGAATTGTTATGTTTTAATTTATATGTAGGTTTTTTATTTTTTACATTTTGACTTTGACTTTGTGTGACTGTATTTATAAAATAATTATTAAAAATAGTAGCAATCTGAGTTGGATTATTTATAATTTTATTTTCATATTTAATTTCATCGGTACTTCCTACATTAGAGTTAGTTTTATTTTTAATCACATTCCACGACGCTTTGCATTTATTTTTCGAGTAAAGTATATATTTGTTGTTACTACTTCTCTGAGCTAGGTCTATACACTTGTTGAGAATCTTTGAATAATTATTAAATTTGTTTTTGTTGGCAGGTATTTTATTCTTATAATATTGATACCTTAATTTTCTTTTTGTTGCACATGATTTTTTTATACCTCTGGACAACCATTTTATTTTTGAATTTGAAACATTAATTTTATACTTAAGAAGAGGAAAACATAATTTATAAAATATGATTAATGTATTGTAAAATTCATCAAAAGATTCGTCCAATTTCTGGGCATCATACACGTCTATCCAGTTAAGACTTTTTATACAGTCCTTAAATTTGTTTATGTTTTGATTACATAAATCTCTTTTGAAAATGAACTTATACGACGGTGTTGAATTATTTATTTTTGTCGGTACTACTAAGAATTGTGCTGTGTCATGATCCGATAGGCCTAACTGACGAATCTCCCCTGTGGCATTTTCTATATTACTAACAAAGAGATCAATACAGGATTTTTGCCGAGTAGGTTCATTAATATGTTTAAAAAAATTATAATTTCGCAATAAATTTGTAAACTCCAGATTCGTTTTAGTATTTTTTAGAGTGTCGATATTAAAATCACCAACAATCACAATATTACTGGTCTCCCAATATCTTAATTTGTGTAAAAGTAAATCAAGCTTATTCAAAAATTCAGCAACGTTCGAATTCGGCGTCCTGTATAGACATATTACAATTAATTTGTGCTTTGGTATTCTTAAACCACAACATTCGAAAGAATATTCTACACATAGCTCATCCATGACATCAAATTTTACAGCCTCAATATAGTCTCTGACTAGAATGCAGACCCCACCACGCTTTTGCTTAAGTCTACAAAAAGCAGATACCATTGTATATCCATTCAACTTAATATTAGATCTGTTTTCTGCATTCACGAATGTTTCTGATAGACATATAACATCTACTACTTTTCCATTTTCAAAAAGTTCAGTTAGAGCTATGTTTAGTAGATCTTTTTTACTTAAAACGCTTGCTATATTCTGATGCATTATATTAAGATAAAATTTGGACTCGAAAAAATGAATCGCTTTTGAGGTCATTATTTTGTTCTTTACTTTTTAGTTTGAAATAATATGGTATAGTACCTTTTATTATTTTACTATTGGTGATAGTTTTGGCAGACTGCGATATTTGAGCTTGATGTTGACTGCCTTTCGCACTACGAGCCATGATAATTTTACTACCGGGTACTAAATATTTTTGCCTATAATACATTGAGTCGATAAGCTTATTTATTCTATAACAAAAATCATGAATGAAGTTTTTCTTGCCAGGGTACGATTTTGCTAAAGTCAAGTATGTATTAGGCTCCCCTATCCCCTTCAGGTCCACAGCCAAGTACTTGGATGTGACCCTCGACTCCCAACTCACCTTCAGGCCTCACGTCCAGAAGGTGACCGGAACCGCCCGCTTCTATCTGTACCGCCTAAACAGTATGTTAGGTAGGCACAGTAAAATGTCTTTTAGGAACAAGCGAACACTCTTCAAGGTTTGCATTCGACCGGTTATGACTTACGCCGCTCCAGTTTTCGCTCATGCGAAACCCAATATTATAGATAAACTCCAAACAGTCCAATCCATTTTCTGCCGTAAGGCTGTCAATGCCCACTGGTGCGTTAGAAACGCAGACCTTCACCGGGACTTAGAGCTCCCCACCATCCAACAAAACCTAAAGTGCTTGTCTGAAACTTTCTTCAAGTCCTCAGACAATCACCCAAATCCCCTGATTAAGGAGGCAGCGGATTATACCGCCCCCCCTCCTACACGTTATCAAGTCAGGAGGCCCAGACACGCCCTCTCCGATCCCCCTAACAAACTCTCGTCTGACCTGGAACGCCTCTTGGCATCCGGGGATAATCAGACGCATTTAGATTCACCTCTAGTTTGTGATCATCCTTCTGATGTCACTAGTCCCAATTAGATGCACCTTCTGTGCAATATCCCAGCGGAAACTCCATAGGGAGTGCCGCTTGCGCCTCTCTCTCCCCAAGAGAAGGTCGCCTTCGATGTAGGCTTAGAGGGCACCTGCCCAAAGCCAACTGCAGGTGGTGTTTAGTGGGTAGGCACCTAGGTTTTCACGTGAGTCCCACATAACCAACGCAGACTTAGGCTGCGTTGGTATGCATGAGCATTCACCACCTCCCTCCCGTCGTTATCCCGGAGGGTAGCCCATTCCCTTGCTTGGACGCAAAAATGTATTTTTGTTTGTATTTAATTTTGATTGCTACATTTTGCAAGGAGTTATCAGAAAATGTTTCTAACTTTTGAAAATAAATGCCATTTCTAACAAAAATTGCTACACCATTGTGATCATTACCACAATCATTTCTTAGTATTGTATACCCTCTGATAGAAAACTGTATATTTGGTTTAAGCCAAAATTCTGATATAAGGGCTATGTGTATGTCCTGCTTATAAAGAAGGTTTTGAAGCTCAAGTCTGTTACTCAACAGACTTTGAGCATTCCACTGTACTATGTTAAGTTTGTGACAGTTGAATGTGACGTTTTATTTTTAATTTCTATGGTATCTCTAATAGCTGAACTAATTGCGTGTGAGCTAATGCTTTGATTCTGTGTTTTATTTAGTGTAATGACTTTTATTATTGATTCTGTGATTAGGTTCATTGCTGCTGGATTGGATAAAATTAAATTAATTATGTCTTGTGTGTTCTCTGTCTTATTGAGTGATGGAAAGTTTGTTGGATGTTTAAATAAATCTGATAATGGTGTTTTACTTTTATTTTTACTATCCAATATCTTTTTTTGTTTTATAGGGCATTGACCTGATACTGCAAGATGGTTTACAGTGCACACATACTGCTTTGTCAATAGGTATAGTACATTCTTTATATGAATGATTTTCAGTGCAGATTGAGCATTTGCTTATGTGCAGAGTGAGCACATAAGGTCACACTGGTAGACGCCACATCTTTAAGTGAACGTAATCTGGGAGTGAAGTAGATGACGCAAAGGTAATAATGACTGCCTGTGTAGGTTGTAATATAAAACCACTATCGGATTTGTTTTTTTTTCATTATACGCCTAACAGAAATATTTTTTTTTGTACTTGACAAAGATTTTTGTTGAACATATCAATGGGTACTGAGGAAATCACTCGAGACAATTCAGTGGCACTAGCTGGGATGGACGCCTTAATATTTTGTTCCATTAAAAATGTCGTGTTGTCTAGGAATGTATTAGCCAAATTGGGTCGTTCAAACACTACTCCTATCTTATATTTGTTGAGTTTCTTAAGATATTTAATGCCATTAATGAAGCGCGATAAGTAGCTACTAAGACTAAGAGTTAGCATGTCACGACTACCAAGTGGCTGTTCAGTGACACTCTCTATGAAGACTATAAATTCATGACCGGCACCTGCGTCTTCCGGATATCGGCGACAATAGTCGGCCACCCTATATGGCAAATAAAAGTCCTCGTGGTCTTCCAAAACTGTACGCGAATCTGAGTATTCGCTACTTTCAGAGGTGGAATCTAGAATAGACTCACCTTTATCTCGTTCCGGCTTCGTTTTTTTTCCGCCTTTTCGACATCTCTTAGTACAAACCTAAATCACTTAATATATAGTCTTTTACTTATACTAAACAAATTAAATGATAAACATATACAAATACCTAGATACTTTTCAAAAATATGAGGATGATATACAATATAATAGAAATATTTAATTTTATGGTTAAAAAGACCGCCCTAAGCACTCAAGAGTTCCCGCGCTTTTTGTCAACAAAGACAATAATAATATACAAAATCATTTTATTGCAGGTCAGGGACCCATATAAAACATGTTTACATATAAGTAGGTAGTCAAAATATTTTAAAATTATAAAAAAGAATATGTATGAAGTTAATTAATTAACTAATTAATATAAAATTAAAGTCACTTCAAAAAAAATTAAAATAAATAGTCATTTTACGTTAGGGATCTGGTGTACCCTTAGCCAGTGTTTGTATAACACATTGTCAAGGGATGCCTCAGCGACGACTTTAATCAACTTATTATTAGAATTACGGACGGTTTCCCAGAAACCCGCTATTCTATTCCGTATAACAGCGTAGTAGTCCGGGACTCCAGCGGCGCGAACATGCCCGACGCGCTACAATACCTCGGCATTTTTATTAAAATGCGAAGGGCATCATTATATTGAACCCTGAGGATTTTAAAGGATCTTTTGGTGTAGTTGATCCATAATTATGAAGTATAAAAACTCATACAGTACTTACGCTTTAAACAACGTAACTTTAACATCCTCAGTGCACCGAGAAAATCGGCGAGCGATCATGCACCTTATTGCCAGTGACCTTCGCTCTCGTTCAATGTCAAGGTCGTCGCTCAGGGACCCCGTCAACATGTGTCCGAGATACCTGAACTGTTGCACAACCCGAACTGGTGCCCCATCTAATAAAACTGGTGGTATCCTCTCCGGACCTTTACCAGCTCTAAAGATCAACATTTCTGATTTGCGTACATTGTATTTTAATCCATGTCTTAAGGCGTAACTTTCGCAAATCGATACTAATTTACGAAGACCATTTATTGAGGGGCTAAGTAGCACTATGTCATCAGCGTAGCTTAAGTTGTTAAAACAAACTCCGTCAATATGACAACCGATGCCAGTACCACTCAGCTCCCCAATAAGGTCATTAACGTAAAGATTAAACAGGTCCGGAGAGGTTAGCCCCCCTAACGTACACCACACTCTAATCTAAACTCACTAGAGGCTGTGTCGCCCCAACGCACAATGTTCGTTTGATTCTCGTACCAATATCTCATCAGCTCGTCAATACCGATGTGGACGTTTGAGTCACGCATTTTTCTCCATAATATATTATAATTAACAAGATCAAATGCGCGACTCAGATCCAGGAAACACGCATAGATTGATGTTTCACGACTTTTATAATAATTCACGGCATGCTTTAGAGACAGAATTGCCGAGTCTGTAGAGAGACCAGGACGAAAACCAAATTGAGAATCATTAATCCGTACATTCTTCATCAGTTCAGGCTGCAACAACCGCTCAAGTACCTTACCAGCAATTGTCCCTAGTGAAATAGGCCTATAGTTAGCTATATTGGACATGTCACCCGTCTTGTTTTTCGGCACAGTAACCATTACTATCTTTAACATATCTGCAGGAAGATAGCCATATTTAACACACATATTAAATAGCGTTGAAGAGGGCCTCATACAATTTGTTTCCAGCGTAGAGCATGTGCTCAACACCCAGACCATCATGGCCTGGTGACTTACCGCGTTTCATATCTTTAATCGTTTGGAATATAACCATTGGACTAAAGTTTACTACAATTACAATGTGCACTGTCATTCATATTTTATTTATTTAAAAACATTAGGTACACGACCATCTGCTCAAACATACCATAACAAAAGAAAATTTTATCATTTTTTAATATTACAGTCGATTAAAAGAAAACGGTAGGTTTATGAGCCGTACTACATAAATTAGAATTAGCAGAATTTAATATTTTAAAATCTATTTACAAATTTATTTGTGTGCTACACATGTAGCGGAACTGTGAATATTTAGAATCTTATACGAATACGAATATTTCTTCCATGTGTAGCTTATCTGACTCGTCTCCAAAGCTGTTAATATATAAAAAAGTCAAAGAGAAACGTTAGTAACATAATGTTTTGAAAATTGAATTGAATTTGTTTTTAACTTGTGAGTTTCTTTCAACTTTCGGTTAAAGTAATTTGCAATTGAATTAACTATAAAGGAGCTTTGAATGAAGGTCTTATAAATATATTCACTCATTCAGGCGCCTGCCGCTAGTATTACTTTGTTCCTCGTGTGTGTGAAATAATTGAAAGTGCAAATAGGAATGGCTATTTGAATATAAAGTTGTGAACAAGTAACAACTGATATTATGCGGTGTTTTGATTGAATTTAAGTCTTGCTGCAATATACGAACATTATTTAAAAGCGAAAAAACATGGGTGAAGTGGTGCATATGGATTTGGATAACGTAGAGGATTGTTTTGACGATAAAGAAAATACATTTCAGAACACTAGTCATCCAATACTCTCAACAGTTGAAAAAATTCACGATATTTCGAATATTTCTGACCATGCTGGACCCAAAGGCTCAGCTATCAAAAATGATCAAGGTGTTAATATAAATCAAAATCTTTCTAAATCTTCGAATTTGTTATTACCTGAAGAGAGTTTATTGAAGTCTTGCAAGTCCTTACCACTGCAAACCTTAGCATCGGAGAAATTCGTTTGCATGAATAGACAGTTGACAGCAAGACAAAGTTCATTAGATATAGTTCAGAGAAATAACGCCACATTGACAACTTCTACCACTGATATGATTGAGGATAATCATGCTTTACCACTGAAAACAATTCCACTTGCTCATACTCTAGATAATAAACTATATTCTAGAGGATTGGAGAATAATTTAACTGCTATAAGATTATCTGAAACCTCTTTAGCAGCATTTGAAAGTGCTAGTAAGCAAGATTTATCAATTAACTTAGATATTACTAGGCTAGGCAAAGATGTAGCTTCAACTAAGAATTTAAACCATGATAGTCTATCAAATCAAATATCAAAAAACCTTGACACAGAGGTGCAGTTGGAAGAAGATAAATTATTTAATTTTGCTATATCATCAGCTCTTAATAATTCAAACAGTTGTGTTGAAGATGTTAATCAGGATAGTACTTTAGAATATATGGATATTTCATTTAATGAGTCTGTAAAAAGTATTATAAAAGATCAAAAACAAAGTTCAACAATAGATGAAAATAATTTAACTGAATCAGATAGTGAGTTTCAGGATTGTGAAACAACTCTGAATAAAAGTGGCTATCTGAGTATTTTGAATACTGAAACACAAGAGTTAGTTGATAAAGATAACTGCACGATTGATAATAAAATGAATATAATCTTTAAAGATCAACTAATACAATCAAATAAATTTGAAATAAAAGAATCTATGGGCAATGAAAATTCAATATGCAAAAATCTTTGTATGAATCTCAGCAATGACAAGAAAAACACAAATTCACAAATAAATAATATTATTCGGGATCACATGAATATTCACAGTTATATGAATGCTTCTAATAGTTCAGAAGAAAGTAATATGATATCCATAACAAAAGAAAGTGGAGCCAGTCATATTAATGAAAACAGGGCAGAAATTGTATTCCCAATCCATGTAGCAAATATTGTTGGTAGTGTCAATGTGATCAAGTCTATAGAAAAAATGAAAGATGACACTGTAAAGCCTCCTTATTTACTTGAATCTGATGATAATCAAGCTAATCCTAATTTCATTCAAAACACACTCATAATAAATAGTTCTCCAACAGATAAGAAAAGTGAGTGTGCTGCAGCTAAAGTCAGTAATAAAGTTTGTGTACACATGACTACAGGTAACAATTCCCAAGGTTTCAAAAATAATCATGACAAAAGAAATAACAATAAAACAAATTTAAGTATAGTTACTGAAGAA
This sequence comes from Leptidea juvernica, assembly GCA_949711755.1. NCBI lineage: Eukaryota > Metazoa > Arthropoda > Insecta > Lepidoptera > Pieridae > Leptidea > Leptidea juvernica. The sequence continues at coordinate 7,680,472 of CATIXQ010000009.1, read as the reverse complement.
ATTGATAATCACCAGCGAGAAGAAATCACACCTTTTGATCATAGTTCAGCTACTGAAAGCATTAATGCAACGAAACCAAATGTAATTCAGAATACTGCTTTAGTATGTCCACTTAAAGTTCAAGAAACAAGAAAGATCAAATCAAACAATGAAAAAAATGAAACCATTGTAAAAGAAACCCAATCCAACATAAGAGAAGTGAGTAATGAATATGACGGCACAATTATAACTGAAACTGCAAATAGTTGTAATAATGTAATAGATAATATACAAAACATAAATTTGATTGATTTTGAAAATTTACCAATAAATGATGTTAAAAATAATAATGGTGAAGTATTTATAGATGCTGAAACATTTGAGTTGTTCCTAAATAAAAATATAAAAAATGTTGTTATTGATAGTGGTAAAGAAAGCTTGTTTCTTAAATTTGATCCTTTGTTTGCACAAAGACTGTCACTTGTATCACAAAACAAGGATCTTGGAAAAGATTTTTTTCAGAAGAATAACTCACACGTGGGAGATAATAATGTGCCCCAAGCAATAAATAACGTAGCTTCATGCAGTGTAAATAGGGAATCATCTGATTGTGTTAGTGAAGAATATACGAATGATGTTAATACATGTAAGCCTATTATGGCTGTGAGCCCAACTCCCAATTCAGTAGCAGCAATAAAATCAACAAAACTTACTAGAGATAACAGACAATTAATAACATTATCTTCACCTGCAATGGCTGCTATTGAGCAAATGCTTTCATATAATGGAAATTCCCATACAAGTCTATTGGATCAAGATATTACAATTCACAATATTAATCCATTACAAATCTGTTTAAGAGAAATGCTAGCTAGAAAAGAAACTGATGTCAATAGAATACAATCACAAAATGAAGACCTTAAGGATAGATTAATAGAAGCTGAATCTCGAGTGAAGTTTCTCAAACATAAAAGTGAAGAGACTTTAAGAGATTATGCCAATATAAATGAAAGGGTCAAGGAAAAGACTGAGATGAACAAGAAAATTGCAGCAGTCTTGGAAGAATATGAGAGAAAGATTGAAAGTTTAGTATCAAATTTGGATCATTACAGGAAATGTAACTCTGATGAAAGAGCAAAATTATTAAGGGAATGTGATGAACAGGCAGGCCATGTGTCAAGCATAGAGTATTCATATAATGATTTATTTTGTAAATATAAGAAAAATAAACAAATTATCTTGAGCTTAAAACTCAATGAAGATGAATATAAAAAAACTTTTGAGAATATAGATGAGAGAGTATTGGAAATGCAGACAAATTATAATTTATTAAAACAAAATACCGCAGTAAAACTCAATGATGCAAATGAAGAGTATGAGAAGATGATGAAAGTACATGAGGCTGAGGTTATTAAATTAAATTCCATTATTAATAGCAAGGATCTATGTATTAAGTCAATGGAAGAATTGTTGAGTCAGAGAACTGAGGAAAATGAGAAATTAACTTCTATATTTTATGGGATTATTAATAAAAGCTCATCATAATATCTGTGATTCAGAATCAGAGGGCAGATTAGCACTTATTAATTTACCATAGATCATTTATCTGTCTAGATAGACTGCGAAAGCTGTGAAAACGTCGAAAAAAATTGAAGTTGAGTGTTAGCCTTTTGAGCAATGCACACACACTAACACTTAGTGACATAAAAATCGCGAGTGTAAGACATAGCTTGTCACACACACTAAAGTAATAAACCTGGCCTGTTTTTATCTGTTGTCTATCAGCAAGAGGCTCTAAATAGACTATTGCTATTATAAGTAGCCAAGAATGATTAATAATTTACAAAATGCCCATTTTTTACTATATTTGTGATATTTATTTCTAACATAAACTATTACTTACTACTATTGTTTCCGATTTTGAGAAATAATGTGCTAAAATAACATTTTATAAGAGTGTATATTAAAATTTTAATTAGTAGTGTACTTAATTAATTTTATTCAAAACAATATTAAATGTTTTATATACATAACACAACTTTATATTTCCAGTCATAAGCCTAGCCAATAGAGAAAGTAATCTAAATGATGGCTATTACTTTCATTCACAGCAGTAATGTAAGAAAAAAAATGAGCTTTTAACCTCCCATTCTGCTCTTTGATTGAGCTTATAAATGTATATCATTCATTTATAAGGGACTGATTTTAGTTTCATTACACTTAGTACTGTAGCATGTGTAAGTACAGATAACATATGACCGTAAAGATGGGGTGTGACTGAGAAAGAATGATAAGTGGCGCACCATGATAGATTAATTTCTCTAGAGACTCTGCTTACAAATTAAGTTACTACTTATATACTAACTAGCTTTTACTCTCTTTAAAAGTATTTCCCTTTAATCTCCTATTTCAGCCCCATGAAGGCTAAAGTTTCGAAAATGCTGGAACAAATACTATAAATTACTTCCTATCAATGCCTAAATACAAAGTTTCATGCTCTCATCTTCGATAATGACAAACTTCCATCCCATATCTCAACCTCTCCAATTATTAGCCTATGTCCTTTGGAAGCTCTGGTTCATCTCTGTACTAAATTCATCAAAATCGGTTCAGTGGTTTAGGCGTGAAACCGTAACGGACTTACATTCACATTTATGTAATATATGTAACTAAGTACACATATGTAATTAAGTAGGGATTAAATCAGTGGGTTGTCATTTAAGCCATGTGTTTTGTATTATTGGAGATATTTTAAGTTAATAAAAAAATTGTTACAAAATTTTATTTTCTGTATTTTTTAATGGAAGTTGTTATGTGATCACTATCACCTACTCTCATTTGATTCCGAGGAATTACAGGAGCAGCCAGCCTTTAAGGAAGGTGTAGGCGCTTATTTTGACCCATGTCGTATTGTCCTGGAAACACTGCGTAAGGAGCTCATTGGACAGTTTTGTTTTATGTGGCAGAAAGATCCTTGAAACTGCACTGTGAAGGAACGCCACGCATTCAGATCATTAGGGCGATACCCAAATTTGAGGAGTGTAATGTAAAGGTATTCGTCGGCAGGAATTAGATCAAACAGCTCTGAACACTC
>CATIXQ010000009.1:7658256-7677389 GCA_949711755.1 Leptidea juvernica | reverse complement strand
TCGGTATAGTCACAGTACAAGTAAGAGAACAGTAGCGGTCTCCTTCAAATTTATACCTACGTCTCATGTCGCTGACGAATTGGCCAGGAGGGGCTCAGCAATGACAGCAAAAGGACAAGAACCAACTATCCCTCTCCCGTCTAGCTGGCCTACAACGATCATAAGTCAACACACCAAGGAACTACATAATAAGTACTCGATGGAAGTGAGTGGGTGTGGACAAGCAAAAGAAGCTCTATCTCAAATAGACTCCAAGCTCACTCGCAAGCAAGTGAAACTTCCAGGAGCGAGAGAGAAATAACTCATGTATTGACGGGTCACGGCCCTTTTAACAAATCATCTGTTTAATATAGGTATCACCGACAGTCCACTGTGCAGAGCCTGATTGGAGGCAGAAGAAACAGCCGCACACATCATTCTAGAGTGTAGGAGTGTGGCCACATACCGGGCTAAACACCTGGGGTCGCCGAGGACTCTCCCCGAGGTTATGGGTGACATCAGAGGTTTGATACACTACCATGAGGAGCTGGGCTGGCAGCATTAGCCGCCCATCTCACCACGCAAAATGGGCGCGCTGTAGTCGTCGAGTTGCGGATAATAGCCCGTGATAACCTATTACCTACCTACGTCTGAGTGGAGCGCTAGGGTTTGTACACACAAAAAGACAGCGACCAGTCTCTGCGGCGTACGGCGTGGCACTCAAAAGTTTTGTCTCCCCAAGATTGCTTAGCGGCCGTTTAAATCGTTTGTATGTGTGCGTGCGTCGATTCGGGAGCTCTAATATGAAGTTAAAGTACTGTTCTATTACTGTACTGTGGTATAGTTATGTAGGGAACATAATATTGGCTTCTATAATATTCTATAGATTTAAGTATAATAATATATAAGTTAGAAGCAATAGAACTAACAATAAAGGCCGGAATACACATGCCTGTAAAACAGATCATTAACTTGCATACAAGTTAATGGCACATTCAATAGTACACAGTGAATACATTTGCAAGTTAATCTTGCATGCTTACGCATGAGTGTGGCACACTTGCATCCTACTTCACTCTGTTCAAGTTGAGCTTGCAATGGAAAACATTCCAAGTGAATTAAATAGTATTGTATTGCAACTAACAACAGAATGCGTGGCTCTAATTATGAGAGAAAAAAAGCAGAGAAGGGTAGATTTGGGACAAAAATTGGATTACCAGAAGGAAGAATTGAGGATCCAGCCAGCCAAAAGATAAATATATATATTGCCCGTAGGTTGCAAAGTTGCGAGTCTGCTCACACGTGCCGGTTTCGCAGTCTCTTTCATATTGCATGAAAGTAAATCAAATTGTGTGCGATACCCATACATACCCATGACAATAGATGGCACGTGCAAGTGGTATGCATGTGTGCCAGATGAAGGCATGTGTATTTCAGCCTTGATTCTATATTTAATGTTTGTCTGGGGCAGTAGTGCTACCACAACTATTCTTTCACAAAACAACATTGCATTATAATCTACCGTTCTGGTTTATTAGTGGAGCGCCGTAAGATTTATACCTCGGAATCCATGGCCAGTCAATTAATCTTTATGTAATAATACTTAGGAAATGTGTTTTAATAGTATATTATAGAAGAAAGTTATAATTCATGATTTTTTAACTGTGGTATCCAATTCTATGATTTTTTTTTACTTTCGTAATCAGTGCATCTTCCCATAACACAAGACGGCAATTTAATGTTGTACTTATATCAAATTGTAAGCAATTCTGTCAACAAAAACCACGTGCGTACCGTTTTCGTATCGAGAGACCGACTACGACCAAAGGGGCCAATTGCCTCCATTTAGGCGATTCATTTTCGGCGCGCTAGTGACATATCTACTATTTTAATATATATATATATAGAAGGATGACACTTGATATGTTTACTGAATTGTATATTTGGATATATTGACATATTATCTTATCTACAACGTAGGAATTTGATTAGATAGACAAGTCAAAAATGTAGATTTTTATAGCGGGGGGCGTGGGGAGGGGAAAGTACATAAATTCGAATCGAATTATCGAATTTAAAATTATTGTAATCGAGATCGGACAAATTTTTTATTTGAATTTTTTTATTTGAGCCATAATAATCTAGTAAAACACTCGTTATTCATTGGCTGGCCCTGGATTCCAAGATTTTACAATTTTCATGCCTTACTTCACTATATAGGTATGGTTGTTTAAATGCTGGTGTCATTACAATTTACAGCAACACGAGACATTCCATCTAAAGTCCCAGTCTTAGTTCGTTGTGCATTGCGTCAGGACTCAGATCGTTTTGACACTGTTATGGGCAGATGGTGCTGTTTTAATGTCAGTATATCACTGACCTGTATAAATACCACTGGACAGGCTGTTCCATATGTTTGACAGCATTCTTTTTGTGCTTATTTAAAGCGCCACTCGCGAGCGTCCAGAGAACTAAGTTTGACGTATAATACAAATGGCTGCGAAGGAACAAACAATACTCAGAAGTATTTGTACATTTTGAATTAATTTCGTTCGTTTTCCGTGTTATTTATAATTCAAGAATCAACGTAATAAAGTACACAATTTTTTTTGTAAATAGTTTCCCACCATCTATCGATGTTTGCTAAGGTTGTCATCACTAGTTTTAGTTCCGCAGACTCTCGCTACATGGCCAACAGCGCCAAAATGGCGAATATCAAACAGGCACAAAAGCACTTTGACAGCCGCCAGTCCAGTGGTATATAGTAGAGGTCAGTGCAGTATATGAACCATTATAATATGACTCAACTATTAACTTAAAGAAATATACAATTTTGATTTTGATTTTATTATTATTATTTGAATTTCTAGTGACTTACTAATTGAATTATTTCTATTTTCATTATTGTAATCTGTGTTGACCCAGGTTGGTCGAAAACGTAAATTATTATTTTTATTAACAGAAGTTGAGTCGACACAATACGGGCTGCACTGCGGGAGTGCCGGTAGAAGTAAAAACTTGAACATTAACGTTGTGCATTTTTGAATAGTTAAGGATTAGTTTTGCACGAATTGCTTTATTTATCAGCATAAAAGTACTAGCATTTATGTACTTAAATACAATATTCATTTAATGCGCTATGGTCCACAAAAATGACAATTTATATTACATAAAAAATTTAACACTTCAGAACTATTACAATTATTTTACATTAAAAAGTTAACCTCATAAAAAAAATCAACTTTCATATCATTTAAGTCGAAATAGCAGAACTATAATTACTCAGAAGAATAAAACTTTCATCCATACTTTTAACGACCGTCTTACGAATTTTCGATCAGGCCACGTGTCCTGACGCGAATTTAACATTTTATATTATAATTTTAGTGCGATTATTGCTACGAACGTATCTAAAATAGCAATAACTGCGCAACGGTTTTCTTTTGTTGAGTTGTGGCTTTCCCTTCCCCCTGAGTACAGCACAACTAATTTATAGTTTCTATTTCAAAACTGCCTCTTGTTAGGCAGCGCATGACATCAGGCCAGGTTTATTACTTTAGTGTGCAAGACAGCTACGTCTTTCCCTCGCGATATGCTTTAGTCTGCGTGCGTTTGCCGAAAATAGAGGCCAACAGTTCGCCGCTATTTTTATTCGACGTTCTCACAGTCTCTGATTTTATCCATACGTTAGCCCGACACAAATATTCAGAATTCTTAAATGTCATAAACGCCCAATTTAATTTTACCTATAAACATTTCCGTGGTAGTGGTAAACGGTAATATTTTATTCATAAGTGTTTCTACCAAAAAAAATTGGCATAAATAAATCATCTTTTTTTAATTCGCTAAGACTGTGTCCATCGCAATGAGACTTAAAGATGGAATGAATATAATATAACAGAATTACAGAAAGAATCCCATGATACGAAAGAGCATCTATATCATACAAAAGGAGGTAAGTATTTAATGTAATCATCAATGGAGGTGTACATCGAAGTATTTTTCCATTTCATTAATGAAATTCACGAACGTCATATCAAACGCACCGGTAATCTAATGTTTAATTTAATAATTACAACTGTTTTCGTCTACAATTACACATAAATTTACATTCTATATTTACAGAGTCAGCGTATTCACAAAGCAATTTATCACAGACCATTCTTTGCACCCACACAATTTAATTGAATTGTTACAATAAAATTCACACTTCGAAAATATAGCATTAAATTCATAACACGCAAGTGATAATCTGAGAAAAATAAATTCAACATCGGAACTAATATCAAAACAAATTCCATGTTACTTAATTAAAATCGAGTCACATCAAACATATCACAAAAAAACATTGTCTTTTTTATTTACGTACTAAATCACATTTTATAGATAAAGAACGAGATATTTAGTTATATAACGGCCGTTACTACAATCAGCAATGAGGATAGGAGCAACAAGAATTACAGCAACATGCTTATTACGTTGCTCACATCCTCAGCAATACACAAATTCCATTCCACATTTTGAGTATTTGCTTTTATTCAGACAATCATATAACCAAGCGATAGTTATTTATGGCAGTTACAAATAACAGGTACGACTATTAGTTTAAAGTTTCAATTCTGTGTATACCCTTTTAGCTTACAATATACTCGCATTTCGTACGGGCTTTGAACCCAGAAAAGCGATTGAGGAGATCTGTCCGATACACATAATTGTCAACGGCTAATATTCATGTCAGCAATGGTCGTGCATGCTATGTAATGAAATTCTGCTGGTATTTTCATAACTAAAACTTAAAAAACATTGATATATACGAATTGAGGATAACAGCAACAATTGTGTCAATGTTGTCTCGAATCATGTTGCTGTCATCCGCATCCCCATTCCCATATACCTGTTTGTGCTAATGATAGTGGAAGAGATTGAGGAGTCGCCTGTTGATGGAGTACTGCTGCTTGAGCTCCGATAGAGGCTCTTCATCATTTCGTATGCAGAAGTAACTAGTGATCATACTGCGGCACATAGGACATTTGTCGAGTTTTGCTGAAAAAGATACAAACAACAAAATTAAACCTCGCCTTAATCAAGTTTTCACTACTGTCGTGTGTTTGAGATCACACCATATTTTTTAATCCATAGAGGTTGTATTAAATGATTTTCCGTCCCTCGACCGATTATCCTCTAGCGATGATGTAATCCATTACTGCAGACCTTCGTGACCGCAACCTTGTACAGCGGCCAGCGAACGTGTGACCCGCATATAAAAGTCTTTGTTTACGTTCGTATCGATGCAACATTGAATACAAATTGTACGACGAACGGCATTGATGATAATATTCTATCGTATTCAAATACGCTAATAATTAAAGCCGGCAAGAATAAAGGTGACCGAATCGATGAAACTATCAACTTACGTGGCAGCCATTTTGAAAATAGCCACCCTGGTTTTTAAAATTTATGGTCCTAGAGGTCTTGGTCAAACAGGGGATGCAGACTACGAACAGTCTGGGTTGGCATGAGTGGGATAAACCCAGGGACGTAATTCAGGACCGGTCAGGAAGTACGAATTCTTTGCCATTTTATGCGTAGGACCAATGAGCGTGCAGGTCAGCTGACGGCAATATTTTATCATCACCATGTGGTGATGATAAAATGATGAGAAGAGAGTATGTACTCTCTTGCAACACCAAAGAAATCACTCCAGCAATCCTTATCGACAGTGACTCATATTAAATTCAGAATATATGTCAAGGCAGACTACATCTCTTCCTTTTTATAAAAATACAATTATGATAGGTAGTCAATTCAGTCCAACTTAACATTGGAAAAAAGAATAGGTATATATATTATATACAGTAGGTATATGTACACTAAACAAATTGGTTACGAAAATCATAAGGAGTAGGAAAATAGAAACATTAAGAATTGGATGTGTGGAGGTCCTCCACAGTGCGGTTTTCAAGGAGCTTTCTTCGTCGTACTACAAAGTTGTGGAATGAGCTTCCTTACCGTTCCTTACCGTACGCTCATTTTTCCATAAAAAAATGTACCTATATGTATAACAGTTTATATTTTAAAATAATGACTTGTCCTTGGTTTAAAAACTTAAGTCATGTCTATTTCTTTCTTTTACCCCTTGCCTGGTACTCCCATGTCACAAAGTAAGATATAATCGTATAATATGTCGCATGCGGTGTTGATAGAACTTTCTGTCACGTATAACCGAATTGAAAGAACTTGCTTGGGCGGTTATTCCATGATAGGGACGGTCTTTGGTTCCAACTCCACAAAAAATAGAGAAATTCGACGACACGGTTCTGGTCATACAACTGACAGACGCTAATTTGTCGTCTTACTCTTAAACGTATGAAATCAAAAAAGCTTTTCTGAGTAGACTAGAAACTTCTCTAATGCACAAGCAGGTTCATTAAGTCGAAGGTCAATCTTATTATCGAAATTAATATTAAGTATGTTTATAATAGGCCAATGACTTTACACTGTAACAGCTTTGTGTAATTTTTCACATGTAACCCTAACTTTTGACACCTCGCCATTTACGCAAGCCGAATAGGCTATTAAACCTGTTTGATACTTTAAATTCCTGCGTTCATTTTTTATCAGATGGAGTTGAGCTTCACTCAAGGAAGGGTTCATAATAGTATAGGTCAGTTGCGGGGACGTTGGATGAATCCGCATCATGAAAAACCGGTCCGTCTCTCTCTTACGCGGGTCCACCTTATGAGAGAGACAGAGATCATTTATTATTTACTTTTAATTATTATTACAAATCCTGATTTCTCTTTGAACTTGCCCGTTATAAATGTAAAAAAATATGAAGAAATAATTAAGCGAAGCGCTTAAAAATCTGGAGGCACGGTTGTATTTCCTCTTAAGAACTGTGCAGTTCGGATCCTTTGTGCCCAGCGCCGCAACTCAAGCTCGATACGCCTATGTTTTGCAGACAGATGCTGCTTTAACGGACGCATCGAACCAATGCTGTGATCTGCCACCGATGGGTACTACAGAGTTTGGTATAAAAATATCCATACCCTGTAGTATCACATCGGCTACTGCAACGGCGCAGGTACTAGGATAATCCGAAGGGAAACAAACCCTGCCCCAAAGGTAGGATGCAAAAAAGGAACGCATCCTATCCCAATCTGCTGACTTGTAGTGCCAAACGCGGCGGGTCGCTGGTAGTCTGCGACGTTGGCGTCGGATAGGCACTACACTCCTGACCAGGCAATGGTCGGACGTTCCGAGAGGGGCGTCGACAAAGACCTGGTAACCATCGGGATGTGTAGACAGCAGAAGATCCAATAAGGACGGCATGTGGCTATCCGGGAGCCGCGTTGGCGACTCAACCAATTGGGACAGACCATACGCCAATGAAAAATTATGCACAGATCGCCCTGCGTAGTCTGTGGTACGCGATCCAAGCCATTCGGCACTGTGCCCGTTGAAATCACCCAAGACTACGATTTCAGCGGAGGGGATCTGTGCAAGCACGTCGTCAATTGCCGCTTGAACGCAGCCCATGAGATGATCGGTTTCTGCGTTACCACTATGGGACCTGTAGACACACGCATAGATGCGGACGCGGTCCTCTAAATCTACGCGGAGCCAGAGAGTGGACAGGTCCTTACCCTCAAAATTGCCGAGACGGCGACAGCAGATATCCTCCCTAACGTACATACATACCCCGGCATGAGGCAAAAAATTGTGCTCAATTTTGTACCCGGGGAGATACCCTATATATTATTAGATCTCATACGTTAAATATGACGTATCGCTAGGTCGAGATATCTGCGTCTCCGTAAGGAAACACAAGGCCGGCTGCGCCGTCTCAAGGTGGCCACCGGTCCTCGACACTAACCTATGCGAAACATAGCGGCACTAGGCCGCTTCTTCACGCCGGTATTCTGTGCGAGTGTGGTAATTAACCCGGACGAGTCTGGCCCGGTTGTGCTGACGTCAAAAGACGGCAGCGTGACTCTCCCACTTCTAAAAAGCCCTTAGTCGCCTCTTACGACACCCATGGGCCTGGGACTCCCCTATTCTTTTTACGCCCCGGGAAAAGTACAGGGCATAAAATTTTCTGGGTTATTGTCGATACAGAATTTTTTCGACTTGATTCAATTATTATAATTAAAAACAAACATGAGGTACAAATTATTCTAAATTAGCACGCGCTATTTATATTTATTTAAAAATTAAGCCGATTGATCAAATCTTGTTTTTGATTAATTTTATTTTGTTTTTGTACACAGACTTAGTTTACTTCGCTTCGTTCAAATATACACCGCAGCGAAACGGTTCGACGAGCGACTGCGGTATCCTAGTTTACCTAATGAGTGACTGTGATTTTTTTTTTAATTTTCTGATTAACGCGAATGGAATAAGAGATGGAGTTGTTCGTCGACGTGCACTGCTTTGGGTGACTCATTGTTATGGCAGAATCTACTACATTTATTGGTGATAAAAAGTTTGATGTTATAATATTATTTCTTATACCTTTACTTATTTAAAGTTTGTGTAGGTTGATGCAACTACTGTACTCATAGCTCTTGGGGTGATTGATGATTCAATAACTTTTTTTTAACATTGCATGAAATTCCATTTATAAATATTTTTGCAACAATGCTGTGAATATGGACTTAGAAGATTTGCACTGAGTTTTTTACATATTAGTTAATTTTTCGACTTGGTGGATGGTAAAATTATAGTTTGTACAACTTATCACAATTGTCATTTCCTGACCGGTATGCCTAAATGATTTCGATTTAGATTTTGACTTTAATAAATATAACTGACTTTTCGCTAATATTTCAGTTAAGCATGATCACGAGTAACTTACTATTTAGTTCAACTATTTTCAGGATCAGGAACCGCAAATGTTAGGCAGTGGAAATTTTGAGGGCTTGTTTTTAAATTAAAAACCATGATAGCAGTCTGGGGTTGCAAGAGTATGCAGGCGGCTTTGATTTTACTTTATTTTACTTTATTCGACAAACCAACAATATTTATGCACAAATGCAAAAATATCAACAGGGAGACTTAAAACGAAAAGACACATAGTAAAAATATCAATAACTGGCATGTGCAAAAGATTTAGAGACATACAAATTATTTAAAGTAATGTAACAAAAATAATAGTAATTTCTACAAAATAGCTCCCTTACGCAGGGGGTCAATGACATTACGACGAAAGCAGGTTGATGTGGAATTAAATAAATTGAGTTACTGATTATTTTGAGAAACTGTATTAAATTGGCGACAAAAACGATTGATGCAGGAGTGATATGCTAGGTTAGTACGGCTATGTCTATGATTATGTCTAAATATGTTGTTGGCACAAACTGTGCGTTTAGGGATTTTACAATTGAAATGTATTAGTGAAGTATTAATGATTACTTAACATCAGGTGATTGGTACACTCGTTTGTTCTCCTCTTCAATAAAAAAGGACATAGGATAGCAGGGGCGTGCATACCATATAGGCAATTAGGCAGTGCCTACCTCACGAAGAACCTAGATAAATATAGCACTAGTATTAATTTTATTTATTTATTTTACACACAAAAAAAGTATTTTACAATTTACTTAAATTTAAGTACAACTATAAACCCGCTCGGATTTTACCGTGTACTACACTCGTCGCATGTTACAAATAACTAAGAGAAAACTAAGAATATACTATATGACATAATATCAGTACTTCAAACTAATTACAATATGACTTCAAAGCATTTATTACAATAATTAATAACATTAAACACTTATTCGAATTTTTACAAACTTATTATATAAAATTAAAATCAAACAAACCTAGTTCTTACCGCATACATATTTACAAGTACCCTTCATATTGTTAAATTTGGTTCCGTTATTCTAAAACAAAACTTTTATGAAACACCCACCAATTAAATTTTTCCTTACGCTAGATACTCAATATCTACGGTAAGCAGTTTCCAGATCTCTATAATTATATCACAAAACCCACTTAATATTGTCGGACTAAAGCGTAACTAGGACTAGTAAGATCTACAGTACCTTGCTAGAAAACCAATGCACGCACCTACAGGGGGTAGGATAGTGTTGTAAAGTCATCGCTCGAGTCGGTCACGAGGTTGAGTGTACTTTTTATAAGAGCAGGGAGGGTGTGGGGTTAGTGTGGTGATACTCACGCAAGCAGGAAGCACACAGACAGGCGTGACGGCAGGGCAGCAAGGCACGGGACAGCGGTGCGGAGGCACACACGCAGCAAAGTGCCTCGCCACCTGCGCGGAACCCCTCGCTCATGTCGCTTAGATCGCGCACAGACCCGCTCACGTACAGTTGCTGAAACGAGCGCCGATGACTTGCTGATGAATCACTAATGCATGTAGCATGCTGCCATTGGAAGGCTACTTTGCAAATAATGCCAGCTAGATTATGGGTAACACATTATTCTTTTTTATTAAAATAAGGGACGAGACGTGCAGAACGTTCAGCTGATGGTAATTGATACGACCTGCCCATTACAATGCAGTGCCACTCAGGATTCTTGAAAAACCTAAAAATTCTGAGCGGCACTACAATTGCGCTCGTCACCTTGAGACAAAAGATGTTTACTCATTTGCCCAGTAATTTCACTAGTAACGGCGCCCTTCAGATCAAAACACAGTAATGCTTACACATTACTGCTCCATGGCAGAAATACGGCCCTTACGGCTAGAATAATCTAGTTGAACAAAGGTCACTAGGTAAGGCGCCCTCTAAACTATCACAGAAATAGTGCTTGCACACTATAGTGCTTGGCGACAGAAAAAGGCATCTCTATGGCATCCTGTGCATACAAGTATTTGTTGGAAGGAAGACTGAGAAATGGTGAAAACTTTAATTGTTTACTAATTACTGTACCTGTTACAGGTAGCAATTGCTACAGGAATGCAAACGAATCCATTGAATCTGAGTTAGTGCGACAATGATTGAGAATGTAGAAGAGAAACAAACCAAGGCCTGAATGGTGGTATATGGTAAAGATACCATATATATACCACCATTGAGGAATCCGGACTGAGCTGGGATGCATTCTAAGAAATGTATCCCAGCTCAATCCGTTTATTTGCCAAATGCGGTCGCGGGTGTTCTGCGTAGCGTTTAGGTGGCCAACTCTTAACTAGGCAATGATAGAATGGTTATCCGCCGCAAAGATCCAACAAGGAATTTATTGACCACACGACATTGCATTTTTTTTGTGAAATAAGGGACCGGACGTTCAGCTATGCCAGATATGCCCTGCCCATTACAATGCAGTGCCGCTCAGGGTTCTTGAAAGAACCAATAATTCTGAGCGGCACTACAACTGCGCTCATCACCTTGAGACATAACATGTGAAGTCTCATTTGCCCAGTAATTTCACTAGCAACGGCGCCCTTCAGATCGAACCACAGTAATGCTTAATACTGCTCCACGGCAAAAATAGGCGCCGTTGTTGTTGTACCCACAATCTAGCCGGCTTCCTGTGCGTAGGTGCCTCCCACTAGGTCTGTTACGACTTAGTTCCTGAAATAGATAACCTTTGACAAATACGTACTAAATAGTACTAAATAGTTTAATTATTTATCATTGGCCTCCCACGAAGCCAATTGCACATATCATAGAGCAAAGGAACGCGTGGAGAGCGTTTGGGTACGTTTTTACTTTTTTATTGACAATAGTCGATAATTACGGCGAGGGGAGAACCAAGAATCGCCTGCTGCAACTGATCAATGCATGGGTTAGACGTACTCACCCTCGGTTGACAGTTTTCTCTTTAAAATATACTAAATCTATCCTTTACCTTTAAACAGGACAAATGGCCATTAGCCTGTTTGAGATATTGTGCTATAACTCCGCTGGGCAGCGGACACTGGTCGTCCTTTATGTGCACGATGCTAATCAATGCGACCTGCGAACAAACAACAAGCTTTAACTAATGGAGAAAAAGAGGGAGCGGTATTACCGATCTTGCGTCCTCTCGCACTTTTCAACTGTCCGTTCAAGTTAGTTCATACTCTTTAGTTTCGTTTTCTTCATAATTCTTCAGAGTGTCAGGTTTTTTTTCTAATGAAAATAAGGGAGGAGATGAGCAGGACGTCCAGCTTATGGTAACTGATACGCCCTGCCTATTATAATGCAGTGCCGCTCAGGATTCCTGAAAAACCCCAAAAATTCTGAGCGGCACTATAACTGCGCTTGCCACTTTGTGCAATAAGATTTTAAGTCTCATTTGCCCAGTAATTTCACAAGCTACGGCGCCCTTCAGACCGAAACACAATAATGCTTACACATTACTGCTTCAGGGTAGAAATAGGCGCCGTTGTGGTACCCATAATCTAGTCGGCATTCTATGCAAAGGAGCCTCCCACTGGTAGGATAACCACAAGAGAGGACTGCCAAAAAATACTTGTCGCTTCTATTGGTCAGAAGTCCCAAAAAAATTCTACAGCAACGGAAAAATGTCTCTACCTACAAGATGGCAAAAAGTCACTGAACAAAAAGACACATACACACTGTAAATAAATTTAAATAAACCTTGAAAAATATAATTTTTTCTTAAGTTTTCATACAGAATGCGAAGAAACTCGTCTGGTTACACTGTACAATTAGGAAATGGCATAAAACTATATTTATTAATTATTAAAAATAAATTATAAAAATATATTTAAACTATTATTTTTTTTACATAAAACATAAAATATATTTTAACATTATTAAGCAATTTGAAGCTCTTCTAAAATAATCACTCTCTATCTCTGAGATGGAGAGAGAGAAAGAGAAAGTACGTCTACTAACACAGCACATTTTTGTTATATCTACCAGGCGAACATAGAAGAAAAAGAGATAGATAGAGTAAGCGACATTACATAACAGAGTTTTGTATTCAAAACATTCATTATAAAAAACGTGGTGAAACGGCTGGTCAAGCAATTCAATTAATGAAGAGCCGATTTTTTGCTAAAACGAACATAAATTCGCAATATAACATACTGCGAAAACTATTGGAATAATACTTAAGCTAATAATAAATTAAGCTATGATGAAACCAAGAATATTATCAATTAAAAAAATATATATTTATTTTTAACTATTGGCTTTATCTATTAGTATTTAATTTTATAAAGTTTCTTCTTATAAGTTAGGTATGCTTTAAAGTCAGATAAATATTGTTAGTTTTAGTTCTATTTCATTCATTATTAACATTAAGGCGACACTAAATGCCAGTGACCTTGAGCGATATGTGTTCACGGCTGCCGGTCCGCCATCTATGTAACAAAGCCAATATTTTCAAAATTCTTGGGTGGAAAACAGTTTATATGCTTACAATTATCGTTATTCACTATTAATCTGAATAAATGAACCTACACAAAAAAGTACAAGCTATAAGAATAACTTTTCTGAGAGAAGTACCAAAACAAATGCGTCACGCCATGCCAAAAAACTTGTTTAACTTCAAAGAAAAGTGGTAGTTCAAAAAGGCTCGGCAGTGTTAACTATAACCAACAGCAAGCATTAGCAACCTACAAATAAGACTTAAGGATATGTGTAACAGGATTAAGTAGTGTTCATAGCTCGAAATGCTATACTTTCACCACAAAACTTGTCTAAAAACCCCATGTTTGCGTGTTTGCTGCTTACTCTTCGCCTTAAATAAAATAACATAGCAGACGGTAATCACTGGTTGGCTCTGCACAGGGTTTCCTAGTGAGCCATCCAGAGGAATTTAATACATTAAAGATGCCTCGTTGTTTCTGTTTTTCATACTGACTGTATGTAATTATAATTAATCTAATATATAAAATTCTCATGTCGCGGTGTTTGTAGTTAAACTCCTTCGAAACGGCTTGACCGATTCTCATGAAATTTTGAGTGCATATTGGGGAGGTCGTCGGATGAGAATCGGAAATCTATTTTTCATCCCCCTAAATGTTAAGGGTGGTCCACGCCAAATTTTTATTTTTTTGACATTTTCTTATAAATTTGTTTGATTATGAGTCAGCACTAAAATATACATCCATTTCAAATTTTCACCCATCTACGATCAACAGTTACTTTTGTATCACGATTTGAATATCGGCAATACAACGTTTGCTGGGTCAGCTAGTAATCTATATATATAAAAATGAATTGCTGTTCGTTAGTCTCGCTAAAACTCGAGAACGGCTGAACCGATTTGGCTAATTTTGGTCTTGAATTATTTGTGGAAGTCCAGAGAAGGTTCAAAAGGTGAATAAATAGGAAAATGCTGCTAAATTAAATAAAAACAACAAATTTGTTTTTCCTTTGATGTGTCCATACATAATTTCTATGAGAGAATTTATTGACGCACGGTTTGACAGTTCTGCTGTGAAACAATTTCATTACGACAGCAGAGTGCATATTTTACGAAGTACTTTTTGATGTTGTGATATATTATTGACAAATTCATATAAAACACATAATTTTATTTATTATATGCAGAACAACGTCTGCCGGGTCAGCTAGTAATAATATATAAATGAAATGAAATACTTAATATACCTTCAGATGCAGCGTGTTGTGTCGAAGAAGGTTTTAGTATAATGTTTGTTGGTGAGTTTACTTATTCGGAACCTATATTTCTTCGACTTAAAAATACCTATATATTTGTAATACAAATAATTCAGCCAATGTCATTTCATTACATACGACAATTCATACAATGAGCGGGCGCGGGGTATATACTTAATTTATATGTCAAATTAAAGTTTGCCAATAAATTAGTTTTCGACAATAGAATAACGACATTTATTCCTACCGGGTTTTATTACCGATACGTTTTTCAAACTCAAAATTATAACTTTTGATTAGGCTTTATTTTTTATCTTACTTACTTACAGCCATAATCCAAGGTTTCTTTTTTAATATTTAAGAATCCGGCAAGAACCTGGGCAAATTTTTCCTTTCGAAGATTTCGCATCACAAATTTCACAAGAATTAATAATCATACTATATAAATATTTAAAAGTCAAATATTTTCATTCAAAATAGGCTATAAAATCACTTGTTGAAATTCAAAAACTACCACCCATTCAAAAGAATGCCTCAGACCTGAGAAGAACGGGTGCAACAAACTCAGTGGGCTTTTTTCTTTTCTTAAAAATGGTTACATAGTTACAAAGTAATATCGTACAATTAAACTTATTATTTAATAGCCTGCCGGTGGTCGCACCATTCCCAATCAATGATATCATTAAGAAATTCATTTATGTTATAGTAACCTTCACCACACAAACGTTTTTTAACAATACTTTAGTTTTGAACATTATCTGGGAGCTTGTATCTGTAAAAGCATACACAACGCCCGACAAAAGACTAATAACTCGACTTAGCCGAGTAGTAGGCATTAAAGTTTATGTTTGTTCCTAGTGTTAACATTATGGTTATGACAGTTTCTAGCAAATTCACTTATGTGTCTATTTACATACATAACATTATCAAGAATATATTGAACAGTTGAGATGTTTATTTATCAGTTATTGTACATTTAATTTATTGTAATTACAATAATAATATCTACATATTAAAATAAAAGTACTTAAAAAAAAACAAAATCCACGCTTTGGTTGAAAAGATAGTCGTTGAAATTTAAAATGAACACCAATTCTTGCCTTATCAACGATAAATGAAAAAAATATATACATTAACATATTAAAATCTATAATTTTATCAAATTAATGTATTGTCATCGGTCCTCGATAAATCTACAAAGTTTGAACGAAATCTGGCCGTTTAAAGTGGGTCTAAATTGGGCCCAAATGAGTCGGTTACAAACAAACATACGTACAGGTGAAGCTAATAAAAATTAAAAAGGGTGTAACGACAGAACGTCTGTATTCGGCCAGCACTGTGATGACATTAGTAAAAGAGCTTTCTGCACGTTTGGCGCGGTGCCAAGAGACAGCTTGCCACTGTACATCTCTCCAGAAAAGTTTGCACTGTTTATTTTTTATGATATGCATCGCACGTTACGACCCAATTCCTTTTTACTATTCCACGGGTCAGTTAACTTGACAAATGTCGCTTTTTTGTACATCTTCTACCGCAAGCTGCATTTTCATCACAGCGAGTGTCTTGAATAGCTAAATACAAACTCTTTGCAAATATATCAAATAATATATCCTTTAATTTACCAGAAAATATGTACCAATGGGTGTAAATAATTTTAAGGTATCAATGTAATCGGCCGTTTCTGGCATGAACAATTATTGTTAAGTATTATTTCATTTTTCATTTCATTACAAAATTATATATTAATTAACTCTATATTTTAATAGTCCATTGAAATGTTGTAGTTTAAGGACCGAATATTGCATTTTTTAGAGGACGTAACTTTATTTTTGGGACATTCATTCCCCAAACCTTCACATTCGACGTTCAATTACGTTCTGAGCCACTTCCTGGACCATCGAAGAAAAGTAGAATTATAATAGCTAGCTAATGACTCATTGAAAATATAATTCTGTCGAGGATTACCTCATCGGCAAGATGTCTGTGGAGTAGGCCTACCGGGAATACCACGTAAAAAAAACGCGCCTAGGGTCTCTAAATATGAGAAAAATAAGTTAAACAGTTCGTTTTGACAGGATTCTCATGAGCATTGACGAACCCGGTCAACTTTGGAGCACTGTAAGAGCGTTGTAAATGAAGGAAATTAAAAAAAAATACAGAAAATTTTTCTTCAAAAGACTATCTACAATATTGGTCTGAGGTAATTCTTTTTTGTAAAATGTAAAAAAAAAGTTACAGAGAAATTTTCTCATTTTTTGCTTATAACTTCTGTCATTTCAAATTTAAAGCAAAAAGTCACACGAACATTTTTGTAGGCAAAGAGATTTGCTACAAATTATCCCTTTACGAATTTTATGTGGGATGCATAGTTTCCGAGATATCGTGAAAATGGTGTTTGCACCCTTTTTTCCAAGATGGCGGCCGGGGCACAAGGGCGGCAACCAAAGTAACTTGGGGTCAAGCTTCTATTGACCCCCCAGACATGTCCCAAAAATAAAATTGCGTCCTCTAAAAAATGCAAAGCTCATGTAACATTTCAATCGACTATAAGCTCTTATGTCAATCTATATATATAAAAATGAATTGCTGTTCATTAGTCTCGCTAAAACTCGAGAACGTCTAGACCAGTTTCGCTAATTTAGGTCGTGAAATATTTGTGGAAGTCCAGAGAAGGTTTAAATCTATACTTATTACTTATATTTACTTATAATATTATAAAGCTGCAGTGTTTGATTGTTTGTTTGTTTGAACGCGCTAATCTCTGGTACTACTGGTCCGATTTGAATGATTCTTTCAGTGTTGGGTAGTCCATTTATCGAGGAAGGCTATAGGCTATGTTTTTCAAAATTAGGGATCCGTAATAAAATTGCTATTTTGTGACACAAGGTGTAAAATCGAAAAACTATTTTTACGTGCGCTGCAAAAACTATTGACAATAGAACAAAATGATGTACAGGCTATAATATAGGCAATATTTTATTACTTATAAAACTATCGCGTGAATTATACTTTATATGGCAAAACAACGTTTGCCGGGTCAGCTAGTGGTGAATAATTGCATGAAAATGCTCGGAATTAAATAAAAACAACAATTTTGTTTTCACTTTGATGGGTCCCCCGTCGTTCAGAAATCAAATTGAAAGAATAGTTTAAAATAAAAACTAATAAATAGAATCTTTATATATTTCTAACTTTCTCAGGAGGTAAAAAACACAAACTTAATTTTAGCTACCTATAGTTATGGTTTGGATTAACTACAGTTGTTAACTATGTAATTGGATTATATTTATGTAGTTTGATAAATCTTAAGTGTCACATAATAAATTTCTGAACCTTACCATAATATCTGACATTTGACAACCAATATGTCGATCGATACCTTACACAAAAAGTGCCTCCTTCTATCTTTGTGAGTGACGATAAACGCTAAGTGCGCGAGAACTTTTCTCCCTTCGATTAATTACAATTAACGATGCCGAGGAGAAGACGACCAGACTTAGGGCGTCGCAGTCAATCAAGTGTGCGAAGAGCTACCTCATTTGCTAACCGCAATGATGACCAGAGAGAGAGACATGTCAAGAAAAAAGTCGTTTTGTTATGTGAGAATTGCGTTCTTTAGTGAGTGACAATGAAGTACATAGGCTTAGAATACAACGAGTTCGTGAACATCAAACACAACAACGATTCCGAAGACGCAGTGCTCCAGTGATTCTGGAACGAGCTGCTTTCCACTGTGATCCGGCAATAGATTATTGTGCCGACAAATCGGTAACAATTGGGGAAATGACAGTTATTTGTAAATATTGTAACTTGAAATACAGTTATGAATCTACTAGATTATGTTGTGCTGGAGGCAAAGCAAAATTGCCACAATTGGTCCCACCACCAGATCATTTACGTTCTTTAGTTTTTGGAATTGGAAATGATACTAAGCACTTCTTGGCCAACATTCAGAAATGTGACAGCTGTTTCCAGATGACATCGATTTGGCATTACACGTATTATACAGGAAAATTTCATGCCCACTTTCATGGTATTATACCGTAATATCTAATTATATAACTAGCTGACCCGGCAAACGTTGTTTTGCCATATAAATTGTATTGATCTTTTGCTTGCTAGTTGATAAGAGATGGCGCTAGTTGTATTCATAAGTAACAATCACACTTCTTTTATATTTTGTATAATTCAAACTATAGTTTTATAAATTATAGCCTATTTGTTATTCTGGTGTGTAAGCTATATTATTGTAAAGTTTCATCAAAATCTATTCAGTAGATTTTGCGTTAAAGAAGTTCAAACATACATTCAGACATACAAACTTTCACATTTATAATATTAGTAGGATATTAAAATATTAAAAAAATATTTTCATACCCCTAAATGATAAGGGTCCCCCACCAAATAGGTTTTTTTTTAATTTGTTTGACAATTTTTTTTATTTTTTTTTATTATGATTCAGCATTGAAAAATACATACAACTTCAAAGTTTCCCGTCTAAGATCAACACCTATTATTGTATCGCAGTTTTTTATATTATTCTATTCCATCCACAGATACGCAATAGAATGCAGCAAGATGGCAATCGAATATAATTATTAT
>CATIXQ010000009.1:7547806-7653256 GCA_949711755.1 Leptidea juvernica | reverse complement strand
AAAAAAAAATGTAAGTTTTACTTCAATCGCGCGTAAAGATTACACGCACACACTTTTTTTTTATTTAATTCCCTGTATACTATATTTTTTTTGGATACTGAATCCAAATATTCTATATTCGGTCTCAAAAAAGGTGGTAGCCCTACATAGAACATACACTAATGACTGAATTGCTGTAAAATATTTTCAAACTACCCTCAATTCTTGAAATCAAAACAATTCCCGAGTAACATTATTGACCCCGATATTCTACTCAGGAAACACTGCGTCGTTTCTAGGAAGTTCAAACAACAGATTGAAGGAGTTGGATGTTTATAAAACAGCAGTTATCAGCGGCATTGAGCCGTGTCGGCCATTGTTTCGTAATGTGGTACTATGTTGCGCAATTTTACGCGTGCATCGCTGCACAATCTAAGGCTTGCTACACATTATAATCCACAACTACAATATACTAACGGGCATTTCTTAGTTCTCCTTCTTATTTATTAGGGTCTACCAACACAGGATTGACACATGGCAATTCTTAACACATCGCGCATATAAAGTTACAAAATAATTCGATACATAATAATAGAAAATTTTAGTGACATAAAAAGGAATAACATTTAAAAATAATAATTATAAATCTATTTTACGAATCAGATTGTCAGGTTCTCTAAAGAAATCATCTTAAAAATGTATTAGCATGCTAATATAGCTGTAGAGAATAGAGAGTTTTAAGGCGTAAGAGTTATTAGTTTTTGGCCATTCTTTCGATTGGCATCATAAGAGTAGGGGTGTTTTTTTTACATTTAAGTCGGTTCGATTCCCAGACGAGGCAAGTAATTTTTAGATAATCTTTGAATGCAGAATTACTAACTTTAAAAAATAACATAAAGTCATCTTTCAGTAAAATAGCCTATCTTCGATATTTAAGGTACTTTCCCTTCATGTCCCATAACTTTGGGACATCCTGTATATTTCTTTATATAGATACTCTCGGAGCACAAACAAGCATATGGGATAAGTAAGTTGATATAAAGTCAATTCTGTTGCAAAATCACAGGAGCGTTGCCGGCTTTTTCGAAAGTGTTAGCAATTTTTGAGGGTAACCATATCGCATCATCCTGGAAACACCGCACAAGAAGCTCATACCACAGCTTCGTTGTACGTGGGAGAAAGTTCTTTAAAACCTGCACTGTATAGAAATGCCAGACATCCAGATGGTGGGGATAATATGCTAATTTGTAGCATGTCGTGCGAAGGTGGAATTCGGAATACGACTTTTAACATAGAGCACCACCTTCCGAGGCAACAGCGACGCGTTGTACTTGTAGTACATGTGAACACACCCTAAGCTGTAGGGCTGAGAGCGCATCCCCTCCACTGCTAACCTCTCCGCTTCACAGACCTTCTTATCGCGTGCCGTGCTGATATAAACTTTGCTTTAAGAAATTATACAATGAATAAAATTTTCTAGATAGTTGTTGTAACGTGTACACTTCTAGTTACATATTCGGAATCAATAAATATTCGTGAACGTACTTCATTTATCTTTTATTACTTAACTATATACAAGGGCTGCACTAAAAGTATCGGGAATCAAGGAAGTGACACAACATTACTATTTAAAAATGTATTTATTGCTTTTCGAAGTATTCTCCGCGAAATTTGACACATTTTTCCATACGATGGAACCAATCATTGAAGCAACCATTCCATTCGGAAGTTGGGGTCTCCAAAATGGCCGTTTTGTAGGCGTCCACAGCTTCTTCCGGTGATGAAAATCTCTGACCACGCAATTTATTCTTTATTTTAGGGAAAGTATAGAAATCATTAGGGCTTAGGTCGGGGCTGAACGGCGAATGGTCTCTTGCTCAATTCAAATTCAAACACTTTATATAAAGTACGACCTTAAAATCATTTATGAAACGACAAAGTCGGAGTCTCTACATTTCCAAGTAGTGCTATGATTTAGTTACATTTACCATATAAACGGTGTTAATAATCTGAGCTTAACAATCTTAATAGTTTTTTTTTTATGAAATTAAGGGACGAGACGAGCAGGACGTTCAGCTGATGGTAACTGATACGCCCTGCCCATTACAATGCAGTGCCGCTCAGGATTCTTGAAAAACCCAAAAATTCTGAGCGGCACTAAAACTGCACTAGTCACCTTAAGACATAACGTGTTACGTCTCATTTGCCCAGTAATTTCACTAGCTACGGCGCCCTTTACTGAAACACAGTAATGCTTACACATTACTGCTTCATTGCAGAAATGGGCGCCGTTACCCATAATCTAACTGTTACAGGTAAATCGTAATGAAATATAAATAAACTCTTCCCTCGGGGCGCTAAAGAGGGGGAGATGGGCAGAAGGCACTTTGTTTGCTAACAACCGTGCAGCCAAATATCATTGGCCATTTGCGCCGTTCACGCCGATTTTTCTAGCCGGTCAACGGCGTCATATCTTGATCAGCGGCGGCGGTCATCGGCGTACACCCTGGTTACCACAGCGGCGCCTATTTCTGCCGTGAAGCAGCAATGTTTAAGCCTTAGTGTGTTTCGGTCTGAAGTGCGCTGTAGCTAGTGAAATTAGTGGGCAATTGAGAGGCAGTTGTAGTGCCTCACAGAATTTTCGGGTTTTTAAATAATCCTGAGTGGCACTGCATTGAAACGGGCGGGGCGTATCAATTACCATCAGCAGAACGTCCTACTCGTCTCCGTCTACTCGTAAAAAAATAAGGACTCCTTGTCACCCCACATAACAGTGAAGCACCACTACAAGCCGATTAACGTGTAAATACATAGCCCCACGCACACACACTACTACAGGCCGATAGGCGGCCATTATGAGAATTGTTATCGTCTGTGACTGATCAGTTTGCGTGTCAATAAAATATTTTAAAAATGACGTCGTGCGTTGCGAAAAAGTGTAAAAACGATACTTTATAAGTATTTGTGGCCATATATGATGATTTAAGGGAGAAAAAATTGTGTAACTAGTATCCCCCGTAACTGCACACACACTAGCATAAAGGTGCTTCACTTGCTAATATCAAGGCGCGGAGTCCCTCTTTTTTTACTTGTCCGTGCATTCACCATACTTCATACACTGTGCCTACACCAGCGCCTTTGTGGAAGGTTTTCGGAACTGTTATTTACTCCATAACCTGGACACTTTCAACTTTTCTCCCTTAAGAGATGATACTCCTTGCCTCTACCCTCCATATCCGATACGTACACCGGTCATACGTTCATTAAATCTTGGTATGTCTGTTCGACTTTCGAGTTGTGGCGCCATCTACAGGATCTACTTTACAGTTGATAGCCAGCTCAACTGCAATACCTACATAGCTAGGAAATTGCCATCAGATATTTGAGAAGCGGTTACTATTATTTATTACTAGCAGCCGTCCGCGACTTTGCTTGCGAAGATGACGACAATCATAAAAATTGAATGGGATTATGTATCCAAATGTTTTGAGTTTTCTTTAGGGTTAATTCCGCCAATATTTGTCTTCATACAGTTCGATACGTGTTTCGCCTCTACACGAGGCATCCTCAGGACATGTTGACTCGCCAATTTGGACTGAGTTTTCTCTGGTAGGAGACCAGTCTCGACATAAACGAAAACATTTGGATAATTATGGATTTCCGCAAAGTAACGCCTGCTTCAATTTTTTTTTTTGGGATTATGTAGATTGTAGACAATTTAATTTTTGTTTATGGAATCTATCGGAATAGGCCACTAAAAATCCCGTCCAAATCGTTGCAGCTATTTCGATTAGCCGGAACAAATAGGCAAAAAAAAGTAATATTTGATTTTTAATAAAAAAAAAATATTATGTGTGAGTGTCGCGAAACGGTTGGGACGCGTTATGTTTTATTCAAATTGACTCATTAATTGTTTTCATATAATATACACACATAAGACAATTTGTACTTCTATAAAGAATAACACTACAATCCACTTTATATATATTGTGTGTTAATTAGTTTCGCAAGGATTATTAGCGGAAGCAATCCGTCGCGAATTTGAATAAGTTGATACTAGATAATTATTTCCTAGTAGACCAACTATAAATAAATATTTCGATATTTGAAATTGAAATCCATTCATATACATCTGCTTCAGTGACGTAACACAACACATTTGGACAATGAACTAAACCAAAGAAGTCCGCCCACTATTCCGCACCGCACATTAATAATAAAATTTGCACATTATTCGTAATCCATGCAAGGATATAATATCTTGGGAAAAAAATCTTTTCGCACATCTCTACTAATATTATAAATGTGAATGTTAGTTTGTTTGTTACAATTTCACGCCTAAACATGGGGATGAAGTAGGAGATTAAAGTTCACAGGGAAATACTATTGAAGAAACTGTCTACAATGACAAGGGATATACGGTGTATAATACAAGTAAATACGAGCAGTTTTTATGTGTATTATTTGAAAAGTATCCTAAAAAATAAAATGCCCAAAGTAACTATTCAAGGCGGACGAAGTCACGGGTCAGGGAAATAGTAGATTTTACAACGAGTGCACAAAACGAACCATTTTTATTCGGGACTTTTAGCAGCCCGAGCCGAAGGTGAGGTTTGATAGTAATGTCGAGGATAAAATGGTTTTGTGGACGAGTTATAAACTCTGCTTTCATTTCGATTGCGAGGAAATAAAACAGTAGTATAACATGGATATTTTTAACAATTTTAGCAAATTTGAAGAAATTAATAAACGCGCCAGCTCCAGACCTATACAGCCTACTATTAAATAAATGTATAAAATGTATAATAATATATATATTTTTTAATTAATTAAATAACCTACCGTATTTTAATTTAAATTTTAATATCTTTTATGTCTTAAAAAACACATGAGGCAAAAAGGCAAAAAAATTAAAGTAAATATCATAAAATAAAATATTCTATCTCTGAACTTTTTATTGTGTTTGGCTGTATGGCTCATTTTCTTCGCCTTAATATAGATACATTTATGAGTAGATACGTTAATGCACTTGGGCACAAAAATCGATTTTGTGCAGCCTATATCGTGCACAAATAAGCAATTTCAGAGCATGAGAACTGAAAAAGTATTTTCGCACATAGTATGTATAAACTTGATATAAAATCTCTTTGACTCGCTTGTACTATTTTTATCCGGCCAGTTTTGTATTAAAACCAACATTTCGAATAAAGCCAACTAATTCGAACAATGTTGTTTCAAATTTAACATTTGTTTTTCATTCTGTCAAAATGAGTGGATCATAAAGAAAGAAGATACATTTATAAATTTTATAACAATAAAAATACAAATCAAATTGAGAACCTCCTCCTTTTCGAAGTTGATTAAAAAAAGGGGAAACAGCAACAAGCCGTGAACAAAAATGTGACGTTAAGTATTGACCTAGTAGAAAGTTATTTTAAACGTGAAACCGCGTATACCAACTTGGAATTTGTCAAAGATGCAGCACCTCGCTATAGTTGCCCTAAACTGGAAGGCATTTTTGAAAAAGTGGAGTCAGATCGGTTTATAATTAGTAATGACATAGCTGAAAAACTGGGAATTTACTACAAAACAGTTTTGACTCATTTGAATAAAAGCTAGATACACAAACTTATAGAGGCGTGCATTGGTTTTCTAGCAAGGTAGGCAATGTAGATCTAACAAGTCGTAGTTGAGCTTTGGAATATGCATAGAATGCTTACCGTAGGTATTTTGTATCGAGCGTAAGGAAAAATTGTATGAGTGGGTGTTCAATAGAAGTTTGGAAGTAAAATACAGAACCAAATTAAACTAAATCATCTTTAACACTATATTTATTTAGGTTTATAACGAGGTAGGCACTGCCTAATTGCCTATACTATATGCACGCCCCTGCAAACATAGTAGGTACAAAAAAGATGAACCCCATGAACCGTTTACTCATTTGCAATACTTAATGGAGACGTAATTCAAATTCAAATATTTTTATTCAAAATAGGATGTGAAATCACTTATTGAAAGTCAAAAAACTACCACCCATTCCAAAATGAATGCCTCAGGCCTGAGAAGAATGGGCGCAACAAACTCAGCGGGCTTTTTTTTTCATACAAAGTAACATTGTACAATTAAACTTATTATTTAATAGCCTGAGGGCGGTCGCTCCATTCCCAATCTGTGTTATCATTAAGAAAGTCATTTATGTTATAGTAACACAAACGTTTTTTAACAATTCTTTTGAATAACGTAATACTTTTGTTTTGAACATTTTCTGGTATCTTGTTGTAAAAGCATATACATCGCCCCACAAAAGACTTACTAACTCGACTTAGCCGAGTAGCAGCTGTTCCTGGTGTTAACATTATGATTATGACAGTTTGAATGAAACACCAACCGTTTTTGAAGAGAGGATAACGTATGACAGGAACGTCCAAAAAAGGTCAGGGTCAAAGATCGGTCAGACTTCACAGACTGTGGGCAAAATCCGGTTTAACTCGCAATAAGGTGACTGGATGACCTTGTTACCAGAAAGCCTGCTTCATGTCATTTTTAAATTGTTTTTTTTTCTTTAATTAAAGTTATTACTTGTACTAATAAAATGCTCACGTAATGCCTTTATTTATTTACGGTGTTTGCCTTTATTTATAGATTCACCTACTTTATACTCAATAACTCTTCTTTTTATTACTTATTAATTAACATTTACTTAGGGCCTCGTTCACCATGTCCAAGTAAAGCTGTGATTAGTAACTTCTCAATTAACATTAATTGGAAGCTCATGTAGCTTCCAATGACTATCTTTTGCCAATTTCACAAGCGAAAATTATGTCTTGAGTGACTACTGATTGGTTAAGTGAGTAATGAATCTATCACACGTCATATTCGTTCAATTTTATGTCAAATATCACTTGTCAAACGTCATTGCATGGATTTTGTTGAATGTTGAGCGTTCATCTCGCTGTTTGTTTACCTTTGGAAATAGAAAGCATCTGGAAATAGTATAATACAGTTTTAGTTATTTAATGGTTACTTGTGTGAATGTCATTATTATGGATAAAATTAAAAGAGAGAGAAGTGCATACTTTACACGAGAGGGATATTTTGGTATTATTAAATAGAAATATGGTAATATCTTGGAATTTAAATATACGCATAGTTGGTATTTGTTCCATGGAAGAATAATCTAACTCGTCCAATTGAAACAATTCGAATAAATCCATACTTAATAATTTATTTTCATGCTACCTCTGAAATTCGTTGAAAGATGCATAAAACAACAACTGATAATAATAGTAGGCACTTAATATGTATATGCTAAGTAACCGTGCTAATTGGCAGAAGATGCGGCAAGTTAATCGTAAGATTAGTGTTACTTTATGATCGTTAAATTCGAATGTTATATTACTATTGACTTTAATCAGTAATTAGCTTACTTGATAGTTTACTTGAAGGTGGTGAAAGAGGGCCTTACTCATGTAAGGCATTTAGTATTTGACGTTGGAGTATTTTTGTGGCATCATTTTCCATATTATATTGTAATTGAAATGATTTCTAAGACGATGAAGGTGTAAATGTTGATTTGAAAGAGTGGCAATGAGTTAAATGCCACTTATTATCAGTAAAGCTCACCTATTTCCGAAGTGGTGGTAAATGTAAAAAAAAAAGCAAGATTGACATTCATAAGTATCATTTCCTTGACCTATATGAACAAAGTGATTTTGATTTGATTTAAGGTTATGATGAGTGTAGGGTGGAGATGGGAGAGCATTGTTCATTACGAGTAGAACGGGCAGAATCATCAATTCAGATCTCTACTGCCCCAATAACTGATGAGGCTAAAGCAACAAATTGAGAGAAAACGGATGGAATTAATGAATATAAAGAGTCCTTAATCAT
This sequence comes from Leptidea juvernica, assembly GCA_949711755.1. Classification (NCBI taxonomy): domain Eukaryota; kingdom Metazoa; phylum Arthropoda; class Insecta; order Lepidoptera; family Pieridae; genus Leptidea; species Leptidea juvernica. Next base: position 7,645,387 of record CATIXQ010000009.1, on the reverse strand, counting down.
GATAACGCTAAACCACATACATCTTTAGCCACAACGGAAAAATTAAGATAGTTTGGCTGGCAGTATTAATGATCAGCCGTATAGCCCTGACCTTACCCTTTCAGATTCACATCTGTTTCGGTATCAGAATTCTTAAGCAGTATCATGTCAAAATCAATTGGATTGCCTAACTATGGCCATTTTTGGCTAAAAGTCCCAAAATTCCTACAGCAACGGGATCACGTGACTTTAAAAAGTCATCGAACAAAATGGCACATATATACACCTAATGTTATGAAATTTCAATACTATTTTCCTAAAAAATGCAAAACTATTATACTGCTTACAAATGACTGCTTCAAGGCAGAAACAGGCGCCGTTGTGGTACCCATAATCTAGCCGGCATCCTTTGCAAACGAGCCTTCCACTGGTAAATGCCTCTTACGTCACCGGGCATGGGACTTCCCTATTCTTTTATGCCCCGGAATTGCATAGGGTGTTCATGTCCTACTAGAAATGGCTCTTATTATGGATAAGATAAGATAAGATAAGATAAACTTTATTTGCATTGAATAGGTTTCATTACAAGATGGTATAGTACAAATGTTTACAGTTTGCTATTCAGCTCTATACAAAGCATGGAAATGTCAGTGATTTACAATTATTTATATAAATAAGAAATTTAAATATCCATGTGACATTTCAAGAATTCACTTACATTATAATATACTGATGTCAATAGAAATTTTTTAAGAGTTAATCTAAATTTATATTCGGATAAATTTTGTACACATTCGGGTATTTTATTAAATAATTTAACACACATTCCGTATGCTATTTTCCACCAGAATTCGTATATTCGGTATAGTGAGAAGGCTGCTTTAAGTGGTGCAAATATTTGAGCCACTTATAATGACGCCGACTGACCTTGCTTTTTCTAATATGGCTGCGACATGTTGTGGATTGCACATAAATGTTGGAACATTTTATTTACTTTTGGAAACGAGGTTTATTTGGATATGTGCTATATGGATTTCCGAATTGATACAGTATTTTTAGATAAGTTTTTAGTTTGGGGGGAGATAATATTTTGGTCTTTATCAAGAACCAAAAATTAATAACAATAAGAATAATTTATTTACATATAAACTTGGTATAACGTTATAACTGATGATAAACAAGGAGGAGGAACACCATCTGGATGAGTGGCGGTCCTGCACAGTGCGGTTTTCAAGGAGCTTTCTTCCTCGTACCACGAAGCTGTGGAATGAGCTTCCTTGTGCGGTGTTTCCGGGACGATACGACATGGGTACCTTCAAGAAAAGCGCGTACACCTTCCTTAAAGGCCGGCAACGCTCTTGTGATTCCTCTGGTGTTGCAGGAGAGTGTGGGCGGCGGTGATCACTTAACACCAGGTGACCCGTACGCTCGTTTGTCCTCCTATTCCATAAAAAAAAAAAAAAAAAAAAATATGTTTACAATATCGTTGACAACACTGTCAATACAATGATAATTCTGAAGTTTTTCGACTGACAAGCTGCCTTGCAAATACACGCGGAAAACGTTATATGTTCGAACAAACCATTCGTAAAAAATGTCTATTTGTAAACATTTTACATATTCTTGGTTTATGCTTGGTTATAACTTTATGCCAATTTTATTTGTAAGGTCGTAAATATTTTACAAGCTTATATGTATGACTACATTGTGATTTTCATTGAATCGCCACACCAGTCGGAGACTGTGTCGTGGGTTCAAATAGAGCTATTATTATCTAACAATAAACCATTTAACTTGGCAATTATCATTTGGCATTATTGTGACAAATTTTGAAGAAACTCTAAAAATAAATTGAAATGAATGTAAAAAATAAAATAAAGAAAAAACATGTTTGCGTGTGTGTGTTTTTGTAAAAAGGCAAAGGCATTTACTTTCTCAAAATTGATTCCTTTTGTCATTTCTAATAACTACTAGATACTACTACCGCTTCGGAAACAAATGGCGCTCTGAGAGGGAAGAAGCGGCGCAAGAAACTCTCCCTGCATTCTTTTTTTTGCGCTCTTTTCAATAAAATAATCACAATCTAGTCCCAGGCTGTCCGATCATTTAGATATTCAGCAGTGGAGTATTAGGATTTACGACAGAGTCATTTTTGTTATAATTCATGTAGGTAGGACAATAAAATAATTATCACCCACCATACGCCAGCAACGCATGTCTTGACCTCTGCGGTTGAAAACGCATAATCACGCGTAGTTCAAGTGTGGATGACCTCTTATAAATAATTAATGATTTTCACACGGAATAGCGGGGCATGTTTACACATCACATGATGTCGGGCTGAACGAGACCGTTGACATTCTGTTTGCTTGGTTCATCTTTCATCATCATATTTGTCTGACAGTAAAATACAAACATTAGGAATATTTTAGAATATTCCACTGAGATGTTAATTAAATTTTTTATATCTATTACTAGCTGACCCAGCAAACGTTGGATTGCCATATAAGAAAAAAATCAAGAATTAAACTTTTTGGGGTATAAAAAAAAGATGATGATAGATTCTCAGACCTACCAAATATTAAATCCTGCATAAAATCTACCAACTATACTATAGCTAAAATTAAGTTTGTTTCTTACATTCTGCGAAAGTTAGAAAGATATAAAGATTCTAATTAGTTTTTCATTTTAAACTATTCTTTCAATTTGATTTCTGATCGACGCGGGACACATCAAAGGAAGAAAAATCGTTGTTTTTAATTTAATTCTCGAGTTTTAGCGAGATTAACGAACAGCAATTCTTTTACATATATATAGATTTTATAAGTTTACTAGCCGTTCCCGCCCGCTTCGCTGGGCGAATTTTAAAAGGAACTCGAAACGTTGGAATTCCAAAAATAAATTTTGCATCGAATTGTGGTAGTTTCATGTCGATACGATCAGTGGTTTAGGCGTGAAAGAGCCTCAAAGAAAGACCATTTTCATTATATATATAATGATAATCGGTTTCCATCTATTATATCATTCGGAGTGAAAAGAGATTAAGAGCATAGAAACCCACCAAATGAAAAATTTGCTATGTAAATGTAAATAACTAGGCAGTGGAAAAAGCCGTTCTATACAGGTTTCTTCAACAAAACAATTTTATTGAACTTAAATAACCAAAAAACGAAAAAGCGGCCAAGTGCGAGTCGGACTCGCCCATGAAGGGTTCCGTAGCAGCAAGTAACATAATATAAAAGTTCTTGTAGTTCGTTGTAACTCTGATTGATGATGAATAATAGTGTATTTTTTTTTTAATTAAAAAATAACTACGTACTAAATCTCGTTCAAACCAATTTTCATGGTTAATGTACATCATATATATAATTTTTTTATCATTCCCTTATTTTAGGAACACGCATTTTACCACTTTGGCAGTGACTCTCGCGCAAACATTTCAGTTTAGAAAAAATGATGAGAAATATCCTTATAATTTTTGAAGACCTATCCCTAGATACCTACCCCACACGTATGGGTCGTGATGAAAAAAAAAAATTTTTGAGTTTCAATCTAAGTTTGTGGAACCCCCAAAATTTATAGTATTTTCTATTTTTATTCGGTTTACAGAATACATTTACTTACCAAGTTTCAACAGTATAGTTCTTATACTTTCGGAAAAAAGTGGCTGTGACATACAGACGGACAGACAGACAGAGATGATGAATCTATAAGGGTTTTTTGGCATTTGGCTACGGAACCCTAAAAACGTGGTTAGAGCCTAGAGGTAGAAAAATACTGAACAAAATATGTATGTACTCAAATGTCTTTGAATGGCTTTGAAAATTTTTCCCACTCATTTTGGACCCATCTCGATATGCCATACATCGTTGATGGACAGAGTTTTAAACACGATTTGCGACGTACATTTGACCAGGATCGAAGGACACACATACTTTACTACTTTACCATCAGGTATTTTTTTATGGAAGAGAACACCAGAGGTATAACAGGAGCGATGCCAGCCTCTTCGGAAGGTGTACGAGTTTTATTACGTCAAAGTCTGTCGATAAATTACAAATAAACAAAATATTACATTTGAATTTGGAATCTGTCATCTTATATGATAGTTCATTGAGTTTTCTCATTTTGGCGACAATACATAGTTCAATATTTTGCGAACCGAAGCGCTGTGATTGCATTACACAAAGTAAGTATGGAGCCTAATGTAATTTTTAAAACTCTTCATAAGCTTGGTATTAGTAAAATGTTTGTGTACCGGGCTATTAATAGGTACTATGAGACCTCACCTGATTGTGACAGAAAAAGATCTGGCCGTCCACGTAGTGTTCGTACGAAATAGGTGGTCAAAGCATTAAGGGAATCAATTCGAAGAAATTCTGTCCGAAAGCAAAAGATTTATCTTAGGAGATGAAGATATCACCTAGAACCATGTCGCGTATTTTAAAAGATGACTTAGGACTTGCAGCCTATAAGAGAGAAATGACTAGTCATTGCTTAACTGATAATTTAAAAAAGAATAGTGTGGTAAAATCGAAACAATTACTGAAGCGGTACGCAAAGGGAGGTCACAGAAAAATTTTGTTTACGGATGAGAGATTTTTACAATTGAGCGACATTTAAAAAAAAATTACCGTATTTATGCTCAAAGCTCTAAGGAAGCTGCCCAATTAGTCGACAGAGTGCAACGTGAGTGCTCACGACTCCAGTGATGGTTTGGTATTAGCGATGAAGGAGTGTCTGGGAAATACTTTTGTGAAAAAGGTATCAAAACATCAGCACAAGTGTATCAAGATACCATTCTTGAGAAGGTAGAGAAGCCCCTTAACAACACCATGTTCAATAACCAAGAATCCTTGCAGCAAGACTCGGCGCCGGGTCATAAACCTCAGTCTTCGCAGAGTTGGTTGGAAACGAACGTTCCGGACTTCATCAGATCTGAAGACTGGCCGTCGTCTAGTCCCGATTTTAAACCACTGGATTATGTTTAATGGTCAGTTTTAGAGAGTACGGCGTGCTCTAAACGCCATGATACCATGGAGTCCCTAAAACAATCCGTACGATTGGCATTGAATAATTTTCCCATGGAAAGAGTGCGTGCTTCTATTGATAACTGGCCTCAACGTTTAAAGGACTGTATTGCAGCCAATTGAGACCACTTCGAATAAGCTTTTTATATTTTAAATTATTTTATATTTATGTATTAAACTCATACACTGTAAAAGTAATCAATATTATTTGCAATGGATTGTTTTCTTCTTTGTTTTAGTATTTATTCATAAGATACATAATATCTTTAAGGGTAAATGTATACACTTCTATAATAAAGTCCCAGCCACTGTTCAGGCATTATCTATAAATAAATTAAAATGTTTTATAAAAAAAAAATGACTCTGTCGTAAATCCTATTACTCCATTGCTGAATATCTAAATGATCGGACAGCCTGGCACTAGATTGTGATTATTTTATAGCGATAGAAATGACTGTACAATATAGTATACTTTTTTTGAAAAGAGCGCAAAAAAAATTATGCTGGGAGAGTTTCTTGCGCCGCATCTTCTCTCTCAGAGCGCCATTTGTTTCCGAAGCGGTAGTTGTATCTAGTAGTTATTAGAAATGACATCAAAAAGGAATCAATTTTGAGAAAATTTGGCCTTTTATGCCTTTTTATGTCTTATGGCAAGACTAGGTATGTATGTCTTTACCCAACTTACCCACTTATCCTCTTATAACTTACATAACGGAAAAACATATTTAAACGCCACTGCAAAATTGTTTCTTAGAACTCATTACTTTTTAATTACTTCTACCATTTATAAAACCAACTTTGATTATTAACTATAATTGACTAACTCACAGATAATTGAGCAGCTAATAAGACATTTCAAATTTAATTATATTAAATAATTAAAATATTAAACAGACAATTATTTATCTTCTCAATTAAATACTAATTATCTAAGAATTTTTAGTAATATAATTTAAATCTGAGCCCATGATTTCTTTCGTGTATCAAAAAGTCCTGTTACTATAATATTTTTTATGGTAAACGAGGATAAACGAGCGTACGGGTCACCTGATGTTCATCAATCACCGTCACCTGCATTCTCTTGCAACACCAGAGGAATCACAGGAGCGTTACCGGCCTTTATGACAAGTGTGTGGCTGTATCTATAATAAATATGATATCCCGATATTCTCAACTGACTTCAAAAACAGGAAGCATAAAAAGGCATTTATTTTCTCAAAATGAGTTCCATTGGAATTAATGAGAGTATGTAGTTAATATTTTGCTATCTGAATAAATGCTTATTAAATACACTTTATCGCAACTTAAATTTATTTTTTTATTTAAAAAATAAAGTCCCGACTTCGTAGGATATCGACAATTCCGCCGGTGATTAAGGCGATAGACTGAGAACCTTCCGCACAATTTCCAACACAGCTGCCTTCTTATTTGAACTTTGATTCAGTTACTAAGCGGGAGCCTCTTGAGATAATAGACGAAGCTCGTTGCTATAAGACTGATTACGGAAACGACTATCGGGACAATTACTGTTGTATCAACATCGCAAATATCAGTAAAATCGAGTTTGTCTTTCACGAGCTTATCACCACACGGATCGGTAATTTCAATAGCAGTGAATGCCTGATGCTCTAACCGATCTGCCAACACAATATCAGGCTTATTATAAAAATAGTTCTGTGCAGAACAGAACTGATTCTGCACCAGAGTTCATACTTAACCACCAGACACCAGACTTCAAAATGTACCTACAAGATAGTTTTAATATACTTATTTCTTTATTTATTCAGAGCATACATTTATACAATTAGGTATTTACTTATAAATTGTATTTTGTTAGTATTGTTATTTATTATTTTCGATATAAGGACCTTTAGCGGTAAAAGCCTCTTCCATTAATTTACACTCGTTCATGTCTCTTGCAATAATTCTTTGCCACATCTTTCCTGCTGTTTCTACTATGTCATCGTTCCATCTCTCATTAGGCCTGCCTCGATTTATTTTCCTATTCATAGAGTACCAGTTCATTACTACTTTCTTATTTACTTCTACTACTTTCCTACTTATCTTTCGTCTTTTGTTCTTTATATATATCTAGCCCATTTCCTTTTAAACGTAGAACAGATAAGGCTACATCTTTTGCTTTGGTTTTCTTTCTTATTGGGATATTACTAACTTTCTCTTAGCCTTTGCCCCATTAAACTTCTTTCAATCCCTCTCTGACAATCTTAAATTTTTTCTAAGCTTCTATCGGTCAGAGGCCATGTCAACAGGTCTCTATAGCTTTCGTTTTAAGCTTAGTTGGCAAATTTGATTTTTAAAATTTCAAACACCAGTATTTATTCCAAGTGCTTTTAGTTCTACATTCTATTTCTTTCTCATTGCAATATTTGAATGATATTACATGCCCCAAGTAAATGTAATCGTCAACATAAGTTATAATATACTACTTATCGCGATTATTTAACAAAAAATCACTTACAATGGCAACAACATCACGGAATACCTCAAAAAATATTCTCGACCTCTGACATTACCAGTCGCGTAAGTATTTACGTGCAAAATGCAAAACCTCTGTGGACCTTGGTATTGAACACTTCCTGGACGCATAATTAACGGATCCATTGTTTTCAGAATCATATATTTGCGTCACACTCGAATAGGTCAAGAACCTAGAACCTGTGTTTAATATACATATAATATGTCGTAGACATTTGATAACAAATAACATATTCCGATAAAAACAATACGTTATAGTGATATTATGTAACTTATTCGGGATAATTTTTATTTTCAGTCGGCTTTCGATAATTTATTTTTTGAAGTTATACTTCTTTAGGTGCGTTAGGAAAAAATGATGAGAGTGAAATTTTAAGATGCGCGCGCATCACTGTAAGACAAAAGTGACAGGTTGAAGTTGGTTCCTAAAATTTTCTGACGTTTGCGTTTTTTGGTTTTTCGTCCATTATTAGGACAGGCAAAGGGTTCAAGCCCATACAGCCGTATTCATTATTTAATAATTAATCGTCGAAGCCATCTTTGCAAGATTTTTACAAAATTGTTCTTTCTAAAAACGTAGAATAGCACGAGGAATAAATCATTTTAATGATTTTTGCTGTGTTGGGCCAAAGAAGTATAACTTCTTGCGTGCATACATAAGTACACACACACTTTTTTTATTAGATACGCACAAGTCACAGTCTCTACGACTCTCAGCAAGCCTTTGATTACATTTTTACATTTTATGGAGGAAACGACAAACGACTATAGTTATGTACATACAAGCAGCCCGATGGTACTTACCGCGGCCATATCTATTGCGTCACCGACAGTTTTACATACCGTCACCGACACAGCTCATCTTTAAATAAGTATGCGACATCATTATCTTATTTATAAGACAAAGAATTACTACTTGACAGCTATTGCATACCTAATTAAGTGCGGAGGCGTTTAATTATAAATATAATAAAAACAGCCAAGTGCGAGTTGGACGCGCCCATGAAGGGTTCCGTAGTAGCAAGTAACATAATATAAAAGTTCTTGTAGTTCGTTGAAATTGATCGATGTTTTAATAATAGTGTTTTCTTTTAAATCAAGTTATTGATAAGTAAACAATAAAATTAGGTATTATATAATATCTCTAATATATAAAATTCTCATGTCGCGGTGTTTGTAGTTAAACTCCTTCGAAACGGCTTGACCGATTCACATGAAATTTTGAGTGCATATTGGGTAGGTCTGAGAATCGGACAACATCTATTTTTCATCCCCCTAAATGTTAAGGGTGGTCGTCGCCAATTTTTTTTTTTAATTTGTTGGATTATGAGTCAGCATTAAAAAATACATACAACTTCAAATTTTCACCCATCTACGATCAACAGTTTCTTTTGTATCGCGATTTTAATATCGGCAATACAACGTTTGCTGGGTCAGCTAGTGATATATAATATATTGAATGAAAGGTAAATTGCGGTTAACAATTTATGACGTATTAAAAAAGTTTATTTAGTTTAATCATTTTCTTTTTTTAGAAGTTACAGGGGGCATTTTACCACTTTGGAAGTGTCGCACGCGCAAACTATTCAGTTTAGAAAAAAAAATGATAGTAAGAACCTCAATATAATTTTTAAAGACCTATCCATAGATATATGGGTTTAACCCACACATTTATGGGTTTGATGACATAAAATTTTTGGGTTTCAGTTCAAAGTATGGGAAACCCCCAAAATTTATTGTTTATTTTCTATTTTTGTGAAAATCTTAATGCGGATTACAAAATACACCTACTTACCAAGTTTCAACATTATAGTTCTTATAGTTTCGGAAAAAAGAGGCTGTGACATACGGTTACGGACGGACAGACAGACAGACATCACGAATCGAAAAAAAAACAGTCAACGTGATAAATACGACATTTAAAAAGTCACACCTACAGATTGGTGAAGATCTGGCAAGCATTGTGGAAAAATCTTTGGGATACTGAAAATCATGCCATCCAGAGCAATCACACAAGCATTAGCTTTTTCAGGTGGAAATTTTTATGAAAAAATTGGGAAGACGAAAAGTTCGTCTAAATGTGATACGCTCTGCCAATTACAATGCAGTGCCGCTCAGGTATATTGATTGAACCTGTGCTGCGCTGGTCAAGTTGAGACATGCGATGTTAAAGTCAGTCAACCCAATAATTATTGGACATTCTACTTTACTGCTGAAAAAGGTGCCGCTGCGTTACCCACCTAGCTGACATCTTGTGCAAAGAAGCCTACCACTGGTTTGCCTACGGGCTACATTTTACCGGGACACCATGGCGGCGCAACCAGTCGCCGCTTGGAACAATAGTACATTACATTAGTGCCCAAGTAGGTAGGCAGGATGACCTACGTGCGCACGAGTATCGTATACTATTTTTCCTATTAAGTTGCGCAAAGTTCGACGACTATAATTATTTTCAAACATTCCAGCACGCTCAGCTACATTCTCGCACGCTCTTGTCAACGTGTGGGAAAGTGGTACTTTGCGAACGCAAATGCATGCGCAAAATCGAACTTTGCGCGCGATAGCAGGAAAAATATATACAGCTCTATGGAGAGTTACTCACCCGGTGTCAGTTTAGTGACGCAACCAATATGGCGGCGCGACCAGCTCGGTCACGTCCACAGAATGCTATTGTCTACGCCACGCTGGTCACGCCACCACTAATTACTCTATAGTAATGACAGCAAACAGCTCTATAGCTGTATGGTGTCTCACGGACTCGGCCGCCAGTGACGTGTGCACTGTCGTGTTTTGTTTTTTTATTGCGTTTGTTAATTGAATATGATGGATAATTTAAATACAGAAAAGTTTATAATCGAAATTCAAAGTAGACGATCAATTTAGGATGAATTCAGATAAATCCGATTTAAAAATGAAATGCTAAGATTAAATAACTCTCTTTTTCTACTTACATTTTTTTATGAAAATATGGGACGAGACGAGCAGGACGTTCAGCTGGTGGTAATTAATACGCCCTACTCATTACACGCAGTGCCGCTCAGGATTCTTGAAAAACCCAAAAATTCTGAGCGGCACTACAATTGCGCTCGTCACCCTTGAGATATAAGTAATATATAATTTCACGAGCTACGGCGCCCTTCAGACCGAAGCACAGTAATGTTTACAAATGTCTGCTTCACGGCAGAAATAGGCGCCGTTGTGGTACCTATAATCTAGCCGGCTTCCTGTGCAAAGGAGCCTCCCTGGTTACATACAGCAGTAGTACTATCTCTTCGAGGTTCATTTTAATACCCTCTCAGTGTGGTGTGGCGACTCTGGTATGAGTACGTATGGTCTAATTTGGTAGCTCACGGACACCATGGTGGCGCCACCATGGTGTTAAGTTGAAATATAGCCCTAAGTTCATTTATTTTTAAACAAATAAAACTGAAAACAAAATTTTATGAACGATGCGGGACTCGAGCCCGCTAACGGTATACCAAGAGCTGACGGCTAATTATGCTCTCCATGATTTTGGAGAGCAGGGAGGTAATAGCAAAAGGCCTGTAGTTTGCCGGATCCGAACTGTCTCCTTTTTTTTGGATCGGATGGACAAGGGCTGACTTCCATGAGTCAGGGACTACGCCTTTGGAATAAGAGTGCCGGAATAAACGTGTTAGCACCGACGTCAACTCAGTGAAATAAAACACTTTTAAAGGATTAATAAGCGTGTAATTGTAGTCCCCCTGAAAACTAGATCTGGAATGGTCTTGAAACGTCGGGTTAACTAAAATAAAAATGTAACTTTTAAGCAAAAATATAATGTAAAAACGTTACAATTACACGCGTTTTAATCCTTTAAAAGTGTTTTAATTAAATCAGATACCTTATTTGTTTATGCGTTTTTCATTAAAGCTGTTGTATCGACATCAAACATACACTTTTATTTATGTATATATGTAGATTAATTTAACTAATTATCAAACACTCAAGTGGCTTAATTATGTTCGCTCTCGAACGACGAGTGCCGAGTCTTGCTCGTCACTTCAATTTTGCTCATAAAAAGCTTCAAAGTTAAATAATCATCTTCATTCAATTAGGATTAAACTAAGCGCTTTTGAATCATCTCATTAATATTCATTTGAAATAACCATATGTACAGAAATGGTTGAGCTCGTGAGAAGAACATTCAAGAAACTCAACGGCCACTGTTTTCAATCAGATCATATTTTACAATGGCTGTAATATACACAACAAATTAGTTTGTAAGGTGCTGCATCCAATGTATGAGTCGTGTTTAAATAATATTATAAATTATTTCATAAAAAGTCATAAAGAATTTAAACTGAAATATAAATTATCCTATATTGGATGCATGAACTTTTAGAGCTGGAATTCATCTTTAAACCTTCAGAGCTTCATCTTTAAACATGAAAGAGCGATAATGCTTATGTATTACTCTGGAGAATGAAAGAGAGTATGAGAGTCGGCACATAGATTGTGATCATACCATCATCAGTGCTCGGTGAACGGCTGGATCACTTGGCTTTGCGTAAAGACGTCGCTTCATTGTGTGTCTTCTACCGCATTTATCACGGGTAGTGTTCCGAAGAGCTGTTTCACCTGATTCCTCCGAATTCCACCTTCGCACGACACGCCACAAATTAGGATATCATCCCCACCATCTGGATGTGTGGCAGCGGTAGGTACTCCACAGTGCGGTTTTCAAGGAGCTTTCTCCCACGTACAAAGCTTTGGAATGAGCTTCCTTGTGCGGTGTTTCCGGTACGATACGACATGGGTACCTTCAAAAAAAGCGCGAACACCTTCCTTAAAGGCCGGCAACGCTCCTGTGATTCCTCTGGTGTTGCAAGAGATTGTGGGCGGCGGTGATCACTTATTAACAGGTGACCCGTACGCTCGTTTGTCCTCCTATTCCATAATTAAATAAAAATAAATGTGTAACACTCGCGATAGTCAAAGAAAATACTAAGGTATCTGATAATATTGTGTTTTTGTCTGTCCGGAGGGTTATCACTTTAAAAACATAACATATTGTCTATTAGAGTATTTTACAATGGCTGTAATATACATAGCAAAATAGTTTGTAAAGTGCTGCATCCAATATATGAGTCGTGTTTAAATAATATAACCTATTTCATAAAAAGTAATAAATAATTAACTGTATAAATATAAATTATCGTATATTGGATGCATCAACCTTTAGAGCTTGAACTCATTGTTTCAACTTACTAACATGAAAGTTACTCAGTACCTACTTTTACCATTCAAAATGTATAAGGTTTTCGTGCAGATACATTCTACGCGAGCAATATCGCCGTGGATCTCCTTAAAATTAAGTTGTTCATTCGTTGCTCTAACCATATTGAACACGGCAAGACCACTTGCCGCTTCAATATTTGCATACTTGCCAAACACAACTACTTATTTAACCAGTGAAAAAGAGTTCTCAATAGATTTTACACGTGGGAGTCTCCTTTGCACAGGATAATAATAATAATATTGACACACTCTTACACAAATTATCTTCCCCCAAACTAGGCATAGCCTGTACTATGGGTACAAGACAACGATATATTTAATACAATATACTTACTTAAACATACATATAAACATCCATGACTCGAAAACAAACATCCATATTCATCATATAAATGATTGCACCTACCGGGATTCGAACCCGGGACTAGCTTTGTAGTCAGGGTCACTAACCATTCGGCTATATGGGTCGTCAGGATGCCGGCTAGATTATGGGTACCACAACGGCGCCTACGGTGAAGCAGTAAGGTGTAAGCATTATTGTGTTACGGTATCAAAGGCGCCATAGCTAATGAAATTACTGGACAAATGAGACCTAACATCTTATGTGTCAAGGTGACGAGCGCTTTAATTGTAGTACCGCTCAGAGTTTTTGAGTTCTTCAAGAATTCTAAGCGGCACTGCATTGTAATGACCAGGGCGTATCAATTACCATCAACTGAATGTCCTGCTCGTCTTGGTAAGAAAAAAAATGCAAATTTTTATTAATTTTCTCTTAATAGAATAAAAAATCTACTGCAACAAGGACCCTCATTTTGATAAAAAAAAACCAAGGAGATTGTATGCGTCTACGATCTTTTTACAACATTGCTGACCAAGAAGAAATTTCTCCTGGATATTGAGGTTAGGGTTAAACCCTATAGACCAATGTTCCGATGTCTTAAAATTGTTAAATATCACGTTTGTAGACTCCCTTCCATACCTTACAGGTCAAGGTAATATAAAGCGTAAAAAAATTACAGAAAAAAATTATTTCTTCTCATAAAGAGAGGCTAAAACACTGTAGCTCTTCGAACCGCCAGTCTTCTTGAAATGCATCAAGTTATGAATAAAATCTATGCGGAAAACATTAAATTTTTCTCATGACAGGATTCCATTCGCTAGATTCCCTTACTGGCTTTTCAGAGAGTGATACGATTTCTCTATTTTCAAAATAATTTCAAATTAATTAATTTCCATTTATTTAACATATTTATTTATTTTTATATAAGAGGGGGAAAACGGGAGTGGTGAGGCAACCGCTCATGGACATACTCAACAACAGGTGTCAAGAGATGTGTTTCCGGACTTTAAGGTGGGAGTATGCTCTTTTCCTGAAGATCCCTAATGGCCGTTCGCAATATTCAGTCTATCTCCGGTTGTGGCCTACTTGACATAAAAATCGTAACTATCGTTGACTTTTCTGTCCCAATAAACTTATCGCCGGTAACTCACCTTATCCGTCCACGCTGTCTGTCAATGGGACGACGTATAGCTTACCAGCGATAGAAGTTTGTATGGAAATTGCAATTCACGCGTCCCAATATAAGACGATAAGAATGACTTATCGGGTATATTGGGACAGCTTCAGATTACGTAGACACCTAATTACTGACAGTAGAAGGTAGAAATTTTTCTCTATCTAGTAAAGTAAAGTATTCATTTATTCATGACAAAACAAAACATTATATACATAGTAAAATTAACAAATTTAAAAATACGGCGTCATGAAAAGGAGAGACTTGACATGACTGAGTGGGTCTCAGAATTTTTTGGAATTGAAATAAGGATCACCCCAATTCCAACACTGTTTTTCAGTAGGTACCTAGCAAGTCGACCTGTTGACAGCAGCCGTAGACAACACGGTTCCTTTATTTATAGGTCTTAAAAGTGACCAATAACAATATTACCTATCTGTAGATAGTATATTGGGAAAATAGCACCGGTAATTAATTCCACAAAGTGACTGTGCGAGGCAAGAAATTTCTTGCAAACGCGCGGTTGTGGCTGCCAGACGTCAACGTGATGCGGGTGGTATTTTTCATTTTGACGTTATGTTCGGTGGTGGAATTCGGCTGCTGGAATCAATCCCAACAGCTCCTCTGAGCACTCTCCGTGATAAATGCAGTAAAAAACGCAGAGAGAACCCACATCTCTACGCAACGCCGACAAATTTAATTTTTTATGAGTCCTGCCTACAGTTTCGTCTGCAATATTGTGTAATCTGTATTGAATTAAAATCTGTCTGCAAAATACGAAGATTTTAAACTTGCAACTTAACTAACACCTAATATGTCTGAAACGAGGGATGGTAACCTCGGTCAAACTCCGACATACATTGAAAGGGTATAGTTTACCTGGTGAAGCTGAGGTGTGTGGAGGAAAGGATCTCGGGCAGGGTTCCCCATAGCGTCTGGTGCAGCTCCCGTACTGGGGCGCCCCACCAACTCGCGTGCCAGTACCGCACCGTCGACGACATGGAACATCTGACACCTGCACATCCAATTAACTATTAAACCATCACAACCATGTATATATTGAAAGGTTAGATGCTAGTGGAAGTGTGACAGTGTCGAGGACAATGGAATCCGTATCTCTGCAAACCCTCCTAGACAGCAGTGATTGTATGTGTACTGTAAGGTTAGGTCACGGCAAAGGTTTGATGCTAAAAGAACCCTGGGAAGTGTCATGGATGATGGAATCCGTATCTCTGCAAACCCGAGAGGGTGTATGAGAATACAGCAGTGATTTTATATGTGTTATAAGGTTAGGTCACGGCATAGGTTTTATGCTAGAAGAACCCAGGACATTGTGACAGTATCGTGGATAATGGAGTCCGTAATATACGCCTTCTCATCTGGGAGACAGATGTGATTTGATAATGTAAGAAATCTGTCGACTTTAAAACAAGCACTCCGAGGAAAACTAGTACTCTTGGATATAAATAAAGAAAAACGCGTGTCAAAGGTTCTGTAATATCGCTCTTCATAGGGTTAACAGGTCAGGTCAATTGGACAGCTGATGTGCTTGGTAAAAGTCGTTAAACTACCCGCGAAACACTGTGGCCATATGTGGTAGTTTTTCATAAGTTGTTTTTTTGACAATCCGTACATTCTAGATTAAAATTCATGCTTTATCATACCAAAATAACTATATTTCTGCATGTCAGGCACTCCTCTATAGTGAGGTCATCAAGAAACTTTCTTCCAAGCTATGGATTGAGATTCCTTGTGCGGTTTTTCCAGGACGATACGACATGAGTACCTGCAAACTTAGCACGTATACCGTCAAAAGGCCGGCAACGATGTGATTGTGTGATGGTGTTCCAGGATAATGTATGCTGATGCGTAGGCTCGTTTGTCCTCCTATTCCATTAAAAAAAATGTTCGCTTATAAAATGTGAAGATTTACCATCATCATGAATCGTATCATTAGATTTGATATTTTTTAAACTGGACCACTCAAGAATACCAATAAGAATAATCTTTGAAATTAAACAAGTTATATACCAAAGCGGTTCATAAACATCGGACCACTGATAAGAAACATAAACTTAAACAGGAATTATTCAGCTTCCGCCTTTTTTTAAATTGTTGGCCAAACACGACTCGTTCGTCAGTGATCGAGTGTTTCCTCATTATCGAACCCAATGATTCAATTGACATTAAAACAACGGGTTGATCATTGATGTCATATATTTCAATCATTTAGCAGCCCGCAACTGTTTGTGTGTTGAAAAATAAAGACGTTATTTTAACTTTTTCATTCTCTAAATAAGAATCTCTTTCGGACTTCAAAAATATCCGAAAAATAATTATCCCATTGGTCCAGCATTATAACAAAAATAGCTTGTAGGTTTTTTTTTTAATTTTATCAATTTTTTTTTATAAGAGGGGGCAAACGTGCAAGAGGCTCACGGGTTTGGGACTACGCGCACTTATTCAGCTCCATTCGCGTTTCGCCGAACGATTTTGGTCACACTTATACAGCTCTGCTTCTATCAACCACGTACGGAACTTTAAATCACGTCTGCAGTTTTTAATCTTTGCGTGCATAATGATTACGCCAAATCAATGCAGGAACAATACAGGTCGCAACTTGTCGACAAGGAGTCGCGAACCATCGCGAGGTGTTCCGCCGCATTCGACGGCGAACAGCGCTGTACGCGGCGGAACAGCGCCGAACGCTCTCTATAGCATTCGCATAATAAAAACACATAAATCCTCATTTTATGCTGGTTTGCCGCGAAAGCAGAATGGACGCGGAAAGCTGAATCGACGAGTACACGCCTCTATACAAAATTGTTGTTTTCTATGGACAAAAGCTGAAAAGAGCGCGTAGTCCCTTAAGGAGTGGTGAGCCAACCGCCCATGGACATCCGCAACAATAGGTGGCAAGAGATGCGTTGCCGGCCTATATAAGGGGGGGGTATACTATTTTCTTGAAAGTTCCTAAGTCGGTACATAAATTAATAACGATACGTATTTAAAAAGTTCAATAAATTATTTTATTTGAAATGTGTGATTATTTATTTATATACACACTGGCGCGCCGTCATCGTCTATAAAGCAGCCAAAAATAATGTGCCAGCATCACTTAAAGCAAATACCGTAACAATATATTTAGCTTTAATGTTGACCCGATCTCTTGTTGATAATCATGCAAAATTCAGATTTTATTATATGAATACTAGCTGACCCAGCAAACTTTGTATTGCCGATATTAAAATCGCGATACAAAAGTAACTGTTGATCGTAGATGGGTGAAAATTGGAAGTTGTATGTATTTTTTAATGCTGATTCATTATCAAACAAATTTAAAAAAAAAAGGCTACAAAATTAAAAAAAAAAATTCCGTGTGGACCTCCCTTAACATTTAGGGGGATGAAAAATTTAACACCCTGACACGAGAATTTAATATATTAGAGATACGACGTGGGAATGTAACAGAAACTGCCGAAGAGGAAGGTAAATACTAGGTAGTAGGACGCGGGACTGCCTAAGTAAAAATTGAAATTTAGTATAGTATGAAACGTGAAGTATAATCCGGCTAAGTTTGAAAGCGAACTGTCGCTTAAAAACGTAGAATCTCCTGTTTTTACAAGATTAGAGCCGTCATCTGTCAATCTGTCAATGCATGCACGTTTCTTAGAGAGTTTCGCTAGGCTGGAAACTGCTCGTAATGCTACCTGTGTTAGGACTTCGGAAAGAGTACTGGTGACGGACGCATCGTGCGTTATTGGTTTAACCGCTTTCGTAATTACTCGCATGCTGTGTGGTTAGCTTACCCACCCACAATAATGACTCATTTCAGCAATACCGGTTTGTTGATTTACTTACCAACTTACTGCAAAAATTTGGTAATTTAACTAAAATGTAGAGAGCAACGCGCATTGAAGTTTACCGTATGTTTTTACCGTAACAGAAATAAAGGTGTTTTGGACCAGATTGTGATGCTTGACGTAAATTGAATCCTTTACGATAATTGGCACAACAATGCCCTAAAGCGAAGCTTACCAATAAGGCTCCTTTGCACACGATGCCGGCTGAATTATGGGTACCACAACGGCGCCTATTTATTGTGTTTCGGTCTGAAGGGCGCCGCAGCTAGTGAAATTACTGGGCAAATGAGACTTAACATCTTATGTCTCAAGGTGACGAGCGCTATTGTAGTGCCGCTCAGAATTGTTGAGGTTTTACAAGAATCCTGAGCGGCACTGCATTGTAATGGGCAGGACATATCAATTTCCATCAGCTGTTTGATGGTCACTTCATTGCGTTCACAAGAGCTTCCTCAGATTCAGTTACGCAAAAACAGCAGATGCCTATTATATAGAGTTCCGAACGATGCATGATGAAATAAATTCGAAACAAAACAGTGTCGACCCATCAATCGGTAACCAATGGTGGGAGCTAAATCTCCTACTGCTCGTGAAACAGTTTTGACACTGCAAGAAGTGCAGTAGGGCCAGCAGGGGTGCATCCCTCCCCTCCATACTTGCTAGGTCGTGCCAACCGACTAACATATTTTCGTGATTTAGATAACTTTTGCACGGAAGTAAACTTCCCTCCGAACAAGAGAGACTCAAAGAGATGGAGAGAATTTAATCGGAAAAATGTAATCTATCTTCTTATAAGATGGCAGAAATATGTGCTAAGACAACTAGTGTAGTTAGCTCAACTATCAACAATCAGCAAGACAGGAGACAACTGAGATCCCTCACGGGGTTCCTCTCGGGCCACTGCAAACTGAACGGGCAGGTAGCCAGAATGGTTTTCAGTGAATCAAACCGGTGCAGATTCTGCTGCGAAGCCACTGAAGACCCCATACACATCCTTCTGGAATGCGAGGCCATTGCCAGAATCAGGGGTGTCTTAAAACATCCTCACTCAAAGCAGAGGACGTGCCCTGCCTGGACCCTCTGAGGAACCTACGGTTCTTAAAAGGAATAGGTCTAGATAATACAATTTAAATCCCGGCACATATTTTCTAGTTAGTAGCCTCGATTATTCCACAGCTAATTGTTTTTTTTTAGACATAAGAAGTCCGGGGTAGGCGCACTAGAGCAACTACAATAGATCTTAGGATTTAAGTGCATCTAAATCCCCTACTTATAATAAATAAATAAAAGTAATGACAAGACGAATTCGCGGATAACGGCTAGTTCACGAATAAACGTCAAAACCTTTAAAAATTGACTCAAAGTATTGACTATAGGCTGACCCAAATCTTCTAATATATAAAATTCTCCTGTCATGGTGTTAAACTTTGAACTCCTCCGAAACGGCATTACAGATTCTCATGTAATTTTGAGTGCATATTGGGTAGGTCTGAGAATCGGACAACATCAAATTTTTCATCCCCCTAAATGTTGAGGGTGGTCCACACGAAAATTTTTTTGACATTTTTTTTTAAATTTGTTTGATTATGAGTCAGCATTAATAAATATATACAACTTCAAATTTTCACCCATCTACGAGCAACGGTTACTTTTGTATCGCGATTTTAATATCGGCAATACATCGCTTGCTGGGTCAGCTAGTATTTATATAAAGTTTAACCCAATAATCAAATAAACATAACAGAAATACTCGTACACACATAATCGGTCAGTGGCCGCGTGACCGGCAAATATCTACTTAATATGTATATTATTGCGATTCCACTTTTGATTACATTTTCCCGTTACAAGCTTATCTTTAAATACAATAGTAGTTAAAAAAAACGCTTTTTATAAAATTTTTTAGTTTGTTTTAAGTATATAAAATATAAAAAGTTTTTTTAGGTTTTTTTATACTTGCACTTAATTTGCATTGTTGAATTGAAACAGAAACGAACACACAGACCCAGTCCAGACAGTCCCACAGACAAACCATCCAGATGGTTTTTGTGGGTCCATTATTTTATTTAGTAATTGTAATGCAAAGCTGTAATTAAACAAAAAAAAAATCTCTGTGGTATTCGAGATAAATCGGTTAAAGATCTTCGTTGAAATTTAAAATAAACATCAATTCCTGCCATATAGAATAATTAACGAAAATCTTGGAAAACTGGAATAATTTTATCAAATTAATGTATTGTCATCAGTCCTCGTTAAATCTACGAAGTTTGAACGAAATCTGGCCGTTTAAAGTGGGTCAAAATCGCGCCCAAATGACTCGGTTACAAACAAACATTAGCAACACCTGTATGTAACAGGTGAAGCTAATAAAAAGCGTGAAAAATTATGTTTTTTTTCTATTTATCTCATATCTAGCTGCCCGGACAGACTTCGTTCTGTCAAAACGTAAGATTGGACCCGGGTTAAGCGTAATTTGAAAAAATAGGTATTTGAAGAAACTATCTATGGTAGTCGGTGTTAATGTGCGTAAGGTAACCAAATGAAAAGGCTAATTACAATAATTTTATTCAAAATAGGATGTGACATCACTTATTAAAAATAAAACCTACCACCCATTCCAAAACGAATGCCTCAGACCTGAGAAGAATCGGCGCAACAAACTCAGCGGGCTTTTTTTTCATCAAAAAAATATGTTTACAAAGTAATATTGTACAATTAAACTTATTATTTAATAGCCTGAGGGCGGTCGCTCCATTTCCAACCTGTGGTATCATTAAGATCATTTATGTTATAGTAACCTTTACCACACAAACGTTTTTAACAATTCTCGGTACTGTAATCGATTTTGATTGACAAGTCGTAATCAGTCAGCCACGCTTGGCTTTACCTCCTTAATATTTTGAATATTAAACCACTAGTTAACGCACACATTGACAAATCAAAATTGGTCACACGTCATCGGGCTGTTAAATCTTCTATACGTATATTCTTAATCTGTTTACAAAAACACTGCACTTGGAGGCTAAAATAACGGAGCACATACACGGACGAGTAAAAAAGAAGGACTCCGTGTCACCTTACATAACATTGAAGCACCAAAACAAGCCGGTAAACGAGTTAATACATAGCACACGCACACACTTACACTAATACAAGCGGATCGGCCGCCATTATGAGATTTGCCATCGTCTGATAGATCAGTTTGCGTTGAAATTAAATATTTTAAAAATTTCTTCGTGCGTTGTCATAAAGTGTAAAAACGATACTATAAAAGTATTTGTGGCCATATATGATTATTTAAGGGAGAAAAAATTGTGTAAATGGTATCCCCCGTAACCGCACATACACTAGCATAAAGGTGCTTCACGTGCTAATATGACGGCGTGGAGCCCTTCTTTTTTTACTCGTCCGTGAGCGCATACGGCAATATTTCTACATCATACAGAGACAAAGAAAGCCTTACTACGCATCTTCAGTAGAAGGTCATACGAGTTCAGTTCGATTAAACTCCCTCATAATGCATTGTTACAAGACCTTCGAGCATCGGGGACTTTTCAAGTGCCAATAACTTGTTTTGCATCCAAATGACCATTATAGGCGGGTGTTTTCGACTGCTTGTCGGGTGAATGGCCGCACCAGAGACAATGTGGTATAATTATAGATTATAGCAGGGTACAAGGTCGGATGATTTGAGAATCATAATAGCATTAAGGGTAAATGTATACACTTCTATAATAAAGTCCCAGCCACTGTTCAGGCATTATCTATAAATAAATTTAAATGTTTTATAAAACATGGCTCTGTCGTAAATCCTATTACTCCACTGCTGAATATCTAAATGCTCGGACATCCTGGGACTAGATTGTGATTATTTTATAGCGATAGAAATGACTGTACAATGTTGTATATTTTTATTGAAAAATAATGCTGGGAGAGTTTCTTGCGCCGCAAGCAACTCAAGCTCAACTCAACTCAGCAAGCAGAGAGAAGAATCTCTCTCAGAGCGCCATTTGTTTCCGAAGCGGTAGTAGTATCTAGTAGTAGAAGAAATGACATCAAAAAGAATTCAAGAGGAATCAATTTTGAGAAAATAAATGCCTTCTTATGCCTTTATTAAGAGCGGTCAATTGAGGGTTTGCCCTGTGCTGCCCCGGGGCGTAAAAAGAATAGGGTAGTCCCAGGTCCAAGGGTGTCGTAAGAGGCGACTACGGGCTTTTTGAAAGTGGGAGAGTCACGCTGCTGTCTTATGACGTCAGCACAATCGGGCCAGACTCGTCCGGGTTACTTACCACACTCGCACAGAATACCGGCGTGAAGTAGCGGCCTAGTGCCGCTATGTTTCGCATAGGTTAGTGTCGAGGACCGGAGGCCATTCCCCCCTGTCCTCCCCCCCCCCCAACAAAATATGAGAGCGGTATTAAAAAAAAAATTACCCCAGAGAATCCCTCCCCGAGCATTCGCGCTCGGGCTGCCCCTCGTATTCTGGGGAGGGCACAGTACCGCGTATGTCACAGGACAAACAGGGCAGCAACACCACGGCACCCCGCTCCACGCTTAACGTGGACTTTTGTAACATCCGGGGAATTCACTCCAACTTAAACGCCGTCCACCACCACCTTGAGACGGCGCAG
This sequence comes from Leptidea juvernica, assembly GCA_949711755.1. Classification (NCBI taxonomy): domain Eukaryota; kingdom Metazoa; phylum Arthropoda; class Insecta; order Lepidoptera; family Pieridae; genus Leptidea; species Leptidea juvernica. Next base: position 7,622,612 of record CATIXQ010000009.1, on the reverse strand, counting down.
CCGGCCTTGTGTTTCCTTACGGAGACGCAGATATCTCGACCTAGCGATACGTCATATTTAACGTACCCCGGGTACAAAATTGAGCATAATTTCATGCCTCATGCCGGGGTATGTGTGTACGTTAGGGAGGATATCTGCTGTCGCCGTCTCGGCAATTTTGAGGGTAGGGGCCTGTCTACTCTCTGGCTCCGCGTAGATTTAGAGGATCGCGTCCGCATCTATGCGTGTGTCTACAGGTCCCATAGTGGTAACGCAGAAACGGATCACCTCATGGGCTGCGTTCAAGCGGCATTTGATGACGTGCTTGCTCAGATCCCCTCCGCTGAAATCGTAGTCTTGGGTGATTTCAACGGGCACAATGCCGAATGGCTTGGATCACGTACCACAGACTACGCAGGGCGATCTGTGCATAATTTTGCATTGGCGTATGGTCTGTCCCAATTGGTTGAGTCGCCGACGCGGCTCCCGGATGTGGATAGCCACATGCCGTCCTTATTAGATCTTCTGCTGACTACACATCCCGATGGTTACCAGGTCTCTATCGACGCCCCTCTCGGAACGTCCGACCATTGCCTGGTCAGGAGTGTAGTGCCTATCCGACGCCAACGTCGCAGACCACCAGCGACCCGCCGCGTTTGGCACTACAAGTCAGCAGATTGGGATAGGATGCGTTCCTTTTTTGCATCCTACCCTTGGGGCAGGGTTTGTTTCCCTTCGGATGATCCTAGTGCCTGCGCCGGTGCAGTAGCAGATGTGATACTGCAGGGCATGGATATTTTTATACCAAGCTCTGTAGTACCGATCGGTGGCAGATCACAGCCCTGGTTCGATGCGTCAGTTAAAGCAGCATCTGACTACAAAAAACAGGCGTATCGAACTTGGGTTGCGGCGCTGGGCTCAAAGGATCCGAACTGCAAAGTTCTGAAGAGGAAATATAACCGTGCCTCCAGATTTTTTAAGCGGCAAATCGCCCGTGCGAAATCGAAGCACGTCGTCAAAATTGGCGAGCAGCTTTCCAGTCACCCGACCGGAACACGCAAGTTCTGGTCGTTGTCGAAAGCTGCTCTTGGTAACTTCAACCAGCCGTCCATGCCGCCGTTGCACATGAGGAATGACACCCTGGCCCATACGGCAAAAGAGAAAGCCGATCTCCTGTGCACTCTTTTTGCCTCCAACTCGACTCTTGACGACAGCGGAAAAACACCACCGACCATCCCGCGGTGTCAGAGCTCCATGCCTGAAGTACAGTTCCAACAGAAAACTGTTAGGCGAGCTCTGTTTTCGTTGGACGTCAGGAAGTCGAGCGGGCCGGATGGCATTTCTCCAGTCGTGCTTAGAACGTGTGCCCCTGAGTTGACGCCGGTGCTAACGCGTTTATTCCGGCACTCTTATTCAAAAGGCGTAGTCCCTGATTCATGGAAGTCAGCCCTTGTCCATCCGATCCCAAAAAAAGGAGACAGTTCGGATCCGGCAAACTACAGGCCTATTGCTATTACCTCCCTACTCTCCAAAATCATGGAGAGCATAATTAACCGCCAGCTCTTGGTATACCTTGAGGGTCACCAGTTGATCAACGACCGGCAGTACGGCTTTCGCCATGGTCGGTCGACTGGCGATCTTCTGGTATACCTAACACATAGATGGGCGGCGGCTATTGAAAGCAAGGGGGAAGGCCTGGCAGTTGGTCTGGATATAGCGAAGGCCTTTGATCGTGTATGGCACAAGGCGCTCCTCGCAAAACTTCCATCATTTGGGCTTCCCGAGAGCTTATGCAAGTGGACCTCCAGCTTCCTCACTGGGCGCAGCATACAGGTCGTTATCGATGGTTATTGCTCGAATCCCAAGCCCGTGAACGCTGGAGTGCCCCAAGGCTGTGTGCTATCTCCCACGCTGTTTCTTCTGCATATCAATGATATGTTGGACACCGCCAACATGCATTGCTATGCAGACGACAGCACTGGTGATGCCGTATACACGGGCCATGCAGGTCTCTCTCGGGAAAACGTCGACCAGTGCCGGGAGAAACTTGTGTCTTCTATCGAGTCCTCTCTCGAGAAGGTCGCGGAATGGGGTAAGTTGAACCTTGTCCAATTTAACCCTCAGAAGACTCAAGTTTGCGCGTTTACCACTAAAAAAACCCCATTTGCCGTATCACCGCTCTTCGAGAACACTTCCCTTAAAGCCTCGCCTAGTATCGGAATACTGGGTCTCGAAATCTCGAGCAATTGCCAATTCCGTGGCCATCTGGAGGGCAAAGCCAAACTGGCTTCAAAGAAACTGGGCGTCATAAATAGAGCACGGCAATACTTCAAGCCGGCCCACATTCTAGCGCTCTACAAAGCGCAGGTCCGGCCTCACATGGAGTATTGCTGTCATCTCTGGTCTGGCGCACCCCAGTATCAGCTCGATCCATTTGACCGCGTGCAACGCAGAGCAGCTCGAATTGTCGGGGACGCAGTACTCTGTGAACGGCTGGATCACTTGGCGTTGCGTAGAGACGTCGCTTCATTGTGTGTCTTCTACCGCATTTATCACGGGGAGTGTTCCGAAGAGCTGTGCAACCTGATTCCTGCCGCCGAATTTCACCTTCGCACGACACGCTACAAGTTACGATATCATCCCCACCATCTGGATGTGTGGCGGTCCTCCACAGTGCGGTTTTCAAGGAGCTTTCTTCCTCGTACCACGAAGCTGTGGAATGAGCTTCCTTGTGCGGTGTTTCCGGGACGATACGACATGGGTACCTTCAAGAAAAGCGCGTACACCTTCCTTAAAGGCCGGCAACGCTCTTGTGATTCCTCTGGTGTTGCAGGAGAGTGTGGGCGGCGGTGATCACTTAACACCAGGTGACCCGTACGCTCGTTTGTCCTCCTATTCCATAAAAAAAAAAAAAAAAAAAAAGTAAAGAGAGAAATATTCAGTAAAAAGTCTAATGTCAAACATGTCCTCATCAACTTGAAAGAAAATAATATAAGGAGACTTTAAGTAAAAAAAAATAACGGGTTGCACTCCGGGACTGCCGGCAGAAGTGAAAAATTTAATATTAACGTTGTGCATTTTCGAATATTTTGGAATGGTTAGGGAATAATTTCGCACGAATTACTTTATTTTTCAGTATAAAAGTACTGGCATTTATGTGGTTAAATATAATATTCATTTATTGCGCTATCGTACACAAAAAATATAATTTATATTACATAAAAAAATTAACAAAGTAAAAGTGTATTTGTCAGAAAAATCAACTTTCATCCATAATTTCGACGACTGTCTTACGATTTTTCGATCAGGCCACGTGTCCTGACGCGAGTTTAACATTTTATATCCATCCCAAGAAAAGTCCTCAAACCCGCCAAATAAGTTTTCACTTCAAAAATATCGACCAGACGCCAAAGAAATTACAGATAACTTCTTGTGCCCGTAAACGTCAATGTAATTAAAACTATCTCGGCATGTTAATCTAAAATTCTCATGTCGCGGTGTTTGTAGTTAAACTCCTTCGAAACGCCTTGACCGATTCTCAAGAAATTTTGAGTGCATATTGGGTAGATCTGAGAATCGGACAACATCTATTTTTCATAGTAATAGAGTCATAATTATTAGTAATCGCATGCAACAATTTTTTTTATGAAAATAAGGGACGAAACGAGCAGGACGTTCAGCTGATAGTAATTGATGCACCCTGCCCATTACAATGCAGTGCCGCGTAGGATTCTTTAAAAACCCCAAAAATTCTGAGCGGCACTACAATTACTGTGCTCGTCACCTTGAGACACAAGATGTTAAGTCTCATTTTCCCAGTAATTTCACTAGCTACGCCGCCCTTCAGACTGAAACACAGTAATGCTTACACATTACTGCGTCACGGCAGAAATAGGCGCCGTTGTGGTACCCATAATCTAGCCGGAATACTATGATTTACTTACTATTCTAAAATGATCTGTGTGCGTGAAGCCGGAACTAATGCAAGTGTACCTACTCGTAATGCTATAATTACTTAAAATAACACTTCTCTGTATTTATCCCAGCGGAAACTCCATAGGGAGTGCCGCTTGCGCCTCTCTCACCCCAAGAGAAGGTCGCCTTTGATGTAGGCTTAGAGGGCATCTGCCCAAAGCCAACTGCAGGTGGTGTTTAGTGGGTAGGCACCTAGGTTTTCACGTGAGTCCCACATAACCAACGCAGAATTAGGCAGCGTTGGTATGCATTTGCATTCACCACCTCCCTCCCGTCGTTATCCCGGAGGGCAGCCCTTTCCCTTGTTTGGGCGCAAAAAAAATATCTCTGTATTCGATAAGACTGGTTTTAGATTTAGAAACTATTTCGATTTTATGAAAGTTGATAAAAATGCTCAAAAACATTTCATTCATACTTAATATTATAACATAACAGGAAAAGGAGGGGGAGTGGACGGTCCGTAGCTACTACGTAAGACGGCACTGGCTAGAAATTGATCTAATTCCTAGCCAACAGATATGTTTGAAGCGTTTAAACAGATATGCTTAAGCAAAACAGATTAAGGCGAAGGGTAAACAGAAAACACGCAAACAAGGTGTTTCAAAAATATAGCATTAGGAGCTACGAACACTACATTATCCTGTTACACATACCCTTAAGTCTTACTTATAGGTTGCTAATGCTTATTGTTGGTTAAAGTAAGCACTCCAGAGCTATTATGAACTACCAGTTTTCTTTGCAGTTAAACAAGTTTTTTCTCGGCATCATGCATTTGTTTAGTATACTACTATCATAAAAGTTGTTCTTAAAGGTTTTACTTTTTTATGTAGGTACATTTATTCAGATTAGTAATCAATAATGAGGATTGTAAACAATTAAACAGTTTACGCCTGTTAAAATTTTTAATTTTCGACGCATAATTTTGAAAATATTGGCTTTGTTTTATAGGAGCCGTGAACTCATATCGCTCAAGGTCGCCAGCATTTAGTGTCGCCTTAAATGACAGAGTTACATAATCGGGATAGTAGAAGACCATGTTAACATTGGAACACACTTACTCACATACAATTAAAATTATGATATACAACGACTGTTATTGTCCAACCAACGCAATCCAAAAGAAAGGATTCATAATTGATATCATACAATTATCAAAATCCTATAAATGAGTCTATAATTTACACAATCACATATTCTTACCGCACACAAATTTGCTGATTTTATAAATAGTTAATGATGTAGTGAATGTTTCAAATTATTTCTTATCATTACGATATATAGAGAGCACAGCTATCTTCATGTAATTGACATTGGCTGGTTATTATACGCATACGATTGATAACAGTGCGAAACATAACTCAAAATATTTAATATTACATGAGTAGGAGGGGATATTCGGTGCAAATCCCGTTTTTTTTCAGATTTCCCTAAGATGCAATATCACGGAATAAAGCGGACGAAATCGAAAGCAGAATATAGACATGATCTGACTTTTCATAAAGACGAAAATTTTAAAAATCATAATAATTGTGTCGTTTAGACAGCACAGTCATAGGGTATAAATTCCTAAAAGCTACTTATTATTTTTTATGGGTATAAATAAATAATCAAAGATCATGAGTGATTAAATTTCTGAGAGTGCTGCATTCAGAGTTCAGTCTAAAGGATCTTTGGATCACTCATTTATTCTGATGCAAGAGGAAGAAGCCAGAGAACTATACCGTGACCGTGGTATATGGAGGCCCGTAAACTCTGCCATACCAACGTTTAACCTTCGTGAACTTGCGAAAATTTCATATAAGGACAGCAAAGAATCTAACCAAACTGAAGGAATAAAATAATGGGGGACTTCAGGTCTATAACATAGTGTGTCTGTTGGGCTCTCTATCTTAAGTGTTCGTACATATTTGAACGTTATTATATAGTCAGTTCTTGCTATCGGCAGTACAAAATGACTAGCTGTGTGAGTTTCTGGACAAATCCCTCTTATTAAAAGAGCAATAATGTTGTTTTTTGCTTTAAAGATGTACGAAATTATTGATATATTTATGGGTAGGAAGCAGGCTATATTATATATAGTGAAAGGTAATATGTATTACTATTTACCACTTTTATTATTTTATTTATTAGTACCACTACAAGTATTATATTTAGTACCAACATCTTCCTGTGCAAGAGAAATTAGTTAATTGTTTCGCCAATAAATAACATCAGAATACTTGTTATATGGTTGAGAAACCTATCTTGTGTAGGTACACTCGTGTTAATTAAGTGACTTAGGGTCCAAAAATTATTCCTTTAGACACCCCAGCATGAACTTGATAAAGGCTTGCATGGATGGCTGGTTATCATGGCATTTTAACCGATGACTCAATTATTATTATAAACATAGTTTTTAAGCTTTTCTCCTAATATTCAAATTGTCAAATTTTAATAGTAAAAATAAGTGGCCCAATGTCGAATGCTTTCTTGAAATCTGACTTCATAACATTTTTATTTCTTAAGTAGGCCATCTAATTGAATATGGCATGTCAACACGCTGCCCTCCAATTCTTTATACTGATATACACTACCAATGAATTGAACTTACCATTGTAACCAATAGGCTCGTTGTCTTGCAGTTTGAAGGTAAAGGGTATGTGAACCCTCTGCATCAGCAATCGAGGTGGATGCATGGAGCGGGGCCAAGCGTCATCACGGCCTTCGCCCACTATGCCTATCACTTCCATGTTCCTGTGAATAACGGCCAGATTAAAAACTCTTTCCATAACTTATCTTGCAAAATTTTGAGTGGTTATGGTGTTCTCATTTACGAACTTAAAATGCGACTATTACAGCTACAAGACGGCAAAAAGTCAACGTGCAAAATAGCACATAATAAATGTACTGTAAGTATTAAATGTAAATATACTTTAAAAAAATATATATTAAGTTTTTCCCTGACATAATAAATAGCTCTATTATCAGCGTATGAATCTTTATTATTAATAGAGTCCGCTGACCTCCTTAGCTACACATCTATAAAATGCACGCGGAACAAATGATTGTCGCCGTTTATTTCAAAAACAAAACAAGTAAGTAAGTAGCTGTACTTTGCCTTCTGAGCTCGTATAATTTAAACGGCATTATCTCGGAACGGATACAGCTGTAACTGTTTATCATTGCATTACTTTTGTGCCGCGGATGCACGCACGCATCACGCACTTGTTGTATTATTTTACTAGCTGCTGCTCGCGGCGTTGTCCGTGTGTACGTTTCTAAGCAGCAAAAATACTATGCCTGCATCTGACGTGATAATAAGTAACCTATATATTGTGCTGACCTCTTACTAATATTTTTTTTAAATAAGAACTAAATATATTCAGCAATTTATGCGTTTTACCCGGACGCAAATTTCTTTTTATTATGAAAATAAAGGAAGAGACGAGCAGGACGTTCAGCTGATGGATTACCATGGGCAGGGCGTCTCAATTATGATTGCCCAGTAATTTCATTAGCTACAGTGCCCTTCAGACCGAAACACAGTAATGCTTACACATTACTGCTTCACGGCAGAAATAGGCGCCGTTGTGGTACCCATAATCTAGCCGGCATCCGGTGCAAAGGAGCCTTCCACTGGTAAAATACATACAGACAAGCGGACAAAAAAAAACTAAATACTGTGCTTATTACTTTGTTACGATATTATTTAACTGGTAACAATACATTGAAGTGAACGGCCCAGAAACTGGTTCGTTTGTGAAAAAAAAAAGTAAGTGCTATATTGTTTGTATCTTACCCCCTTATTCATAATAGTCTGCTAACTTAAAGCATTGCTAATTCTCACTCTGTCTTCTTCAATTGACCTAAGTCAGAATGAGAAAAAACACTCTTACGCGGCTGTTTAAAGTTAGCGGACCATTATGAATAAGGGGGTTATTATTTATTATATAGCAAGCCGAATTAAACAATAGCAATATGCATTATTAATGGAGAGGTCGTTCTTGAAATTCGAGTTACAGCGATATGAAGTCCAAATATATAAAATATATTAAAGTGGACTATATATGCAAAAATCACCGTAATTCAAAAAAATATTTTATTATTTTTAGTTCGGGTTGCTATTGAAATATTTTTTTTAAGACTATAATTATTTATTTTAGTCATTTTTAGTATTAAAATTTATAACGTCGTCGGTAAATTGTATGCGAAAGTGTTGATTGAAAGAGTTGTGAATGAAACAGACGAAAAAGTATCGGATGCACAAGCGGGATTTAGAAAGGGAATGGGATGTACGGATCAGGTCTTTTCCTTGCGGTGCCATCGGTGAAAAGTTTTTGGCAAAAAACATGAAGGTCTATTGCGCGTTCGTGGATCTACAAAAGGCCTATGATGCTGTGGTGAGGAATGAATTGTGGTCAGCAATGTCCCTCATACGAGCATTGCAATCTCTTTAAAGAGATTCTTGTGTAAGGATAAACGGGGCATAGACTGAATGGTTTAATATCGAAAAAGGTGTTAGACAGAGATGTGTAGCGTCAACGTGGATGTTTAATCAGTTCATGAACAATTGCTTGACAGGTTTTAAAGAGAATGAAAGTGGGTTGAGAATGAATGAGTTACTCGTAAAATGTTTTCTCTATGCTGATGTCCAAGTATTAGAGTTACAAGAGATGGTAACTGCTATGAATGGAGCTTTTGGTAGAAAGGGAATGAAGATGAATGTAAAGAAGACGAAAGTGGTGGTGTTTGAAAGAGATAAGGTAGTGACAGACTGCAATATCGTGATTTGAGATGAAAAAATTGAACAGGTGAATGAGTTTGTGTATCTGGGTTCTAAATTAACAAGAGATGGAAAGTATGAGAGTGATATTGAAAGAAGAGTGAATGCAGGAAACGTAGTGAATGGAGCTTTGCACTCGGGGCACTTGCATGAGGGGGTGTTGGTTAAATGAAAGTTGGGTATGATAGGAATTTAACTGAGTGACAGAGTAAGAAATAGTGAGATAAGGAAACGTTGTGGTCTGAAAGAAGATGTTGTGACAAAAAATGAGAAAGGTATGCTGAGATGGTTTGCCCATGTCGAGAGAATGAATGAAGAACGATTGACGAATAAAGTGTATAAGGCCAGTGTGAATGGAAGTGTTGGAAGGGGTAGACCTAGGCGGACATTTCGAGATCAAATCAGGTACGTCTTGAAAAAAGGCCAGGTCAAGAGTACGCTAAGCCGAAGAGCATGTATGAAAGGAATACTGAAAGTGGACGAAGCGAAACAAGTATGTAAGGATCGTGGAAAGTGGAAGGAAGTGGTCTCTGCCTACCCCTACGGGAAAGAGGCGTGATTGTATGTTTGTATGTAAAATTTATAACGTAGGTGGCGCGATCAATGAGAACATATCTGCCAAAGTAGTTTTATATTTTTAGTTACATTTTTTTCTGGCACTGGCAATATTATATTATGAAGATGACAGTGTCAAGTGTCAAACATAAGTTGTTGAACTGTCAGAAGGGGATTGAAGTTGGTTGTTTAGTATGGTGTGCATGTAAAAAAAAAACAAAATCAACATCCATCTAGACCCGGTACCGGGCCATCGAAATGAAATACCGGGTCGCAACATTCCTTGTTTTTAAAAAGACCACACAATAAAACTTATGTCATTTTCCGCGAACTTGTGTGCTGTAGTAAAAAATAAGCATAAGCTTAATTACTTCGCACTAAAATTTAGTGACTAAAGCGGTTTGAACGAAAAACCAGCTTGGGTTCAAAAGTATATAGTGGGTCAAGAAAGGGCAGTGTGAAAATTACCGGGCCATGACAAAACAATGTATGGGAAACAAATAAGAATATCAACCCCACCATCTGGATGTGTGGCGGTTTTCAAGGAGCTTTCTTCCACGTACTACAAGGCTGTGGAATAAGCTTCCTTGTGCCGGTGGTTCCGGGACTATACGACATGTGTACTTTCAAAAAAAAGTGCGTTCCTTAAAGGCCGGCAACACTCCCGTGATTCTTCTGGTGTTGTGACTGGCGGTGATCATGTAACACCAGGTAACCCGTACGCTCGTTTGACCTCCTTTCCATTGCAAAAAATTAGTGTGATTTTTGATTAAAAACGTTAAAAACCTCTCACGGTACAGATTTTGATCAGAATATAGGGACAGAATGAGAAACATTAAACTTTTAGCAACCTTCTTTTTCGTCTGGGTTTTAAAAATACCTAACTACTACTCCACTGATGTCACTGTCCAAATCGGGTTCTAAATTCAAAATACGCAGGTTAAACTGAAAAAGTGTTTATAATACTGCCTATTGACCAATAATATTTTAAGCAACTAGAGTAAAAGCAGAAATGTATAGCCATAGCTGTCGACGCTTATTATGGCATTACGCCATGTGCATGCATTCTGGCAGAATGGCATTTCGGTTTTGTATGACGTGCATTGTTATTGGAATTTGTCGATAGTATTTCATAACGTCATCAAGAATTATTTCGTAAAATATCTTCTAACGGCCGTTCCCAATATACTATCTACAGTTAGAGATAAATTACAACCTTCTACTGTCAGTAATTAGCATACAAACTTCTATCGCTGGTAAGCTATACGTCGTCCCGTTGACAGACAGCGTTGACGGATAAGGTGAGTTTCCGTCGATAAGTTTATTGGGACAAAAAGTCAACGATAGTTACGCTTTTTATCTCAAATTACTGAATATTGGGCACGGCCAGTAATGAAATTGTTTCACAGCAGTACTGTAAAACTGTTCGTCAGTATATTATTATTATTATACAAAACAAATTTTAGAAATAAAAATAATTATGGGTCTCAAATCGAAATAAAAACAATCCTATCTCTCAAGTTGGACTAAACTGCACTCGATGGAGTAATCCCCATTAAATTCCGTTCATTAGTTTAGGAGTCCATCGCGGACAAACAACGTGTCACGTGATTCATATATATTAAGATTAAGATTTAACCAATCTGCAAGGTTTCATAAAACTTAGTGGTCACCCTGAGGTCGAAATTTGACCATATCTCATTTAATTTTCAAGTTTGATAATTAGTTTGGTTAATAAGGGTTTATTTGTTAAAGACTAGAATACCTCTATAATGTATGCATGTGTATGTTTGTGTGTTATTGAAGGAGCAGTGTGTGTTATATTTATTTTATTAATTTATTGTACTCATTATATATAAGAAAAATAGCTTTAGCTTAAAACAGTTATGACTACATAAATATAATCTATACTAATATTATAAAGCTGCAGTGTTTGTTTGTTTGTTTGAACGCGCTAATCTCTGGTACTACTGGTCCGATTGGAATGATTCTTTCAGTGTTGGGTAGTCCATTTATCGAGGAAGGCTATAGGCTATGTTCAAAATTAGGGATCCGTAATAAAATTGCTATTTTGTAACACAAGGTGTAAAATCGAAAACCTATTTTTGCGTGCGCTGCAAAAACTATTGACAATAGAACAAAATGATGTACAGGCTATAATATAGGCAATATTTTATTACTTATAAAACTATCGCGTGAATTATACTTTATATGGCAAAACAACGTTTGTCGGGTCAGCTAGTATAATATATTGACACACTTATGTTATGGGTTACAAGACGATATATTTAATACAATATACTTACCTAAACATAAATAAATTCATATAAACATACATAAATACATTTAAAACATCCATGAATCGGAAACAAACATCCATATTCATCATATAAATGCTTGCACCTACCGGGATTCGAACCCGGGAGCTTAGCTTAGCTTAGAACCCTCTAGCTTACTAGATAGGATCGCTAACCACTCGGCTATACAGGTCGTCATAAGGTGCATTAACCTTCATAAACTGTAAATAAATAAACGTTTTATGTAATAATGTGAACATTGCATACGCAATACCTATAATATACATTAATATCTACTATTATAATATACTAGCATGGTTTTATTTTTTACTCTCCCATAATAAAAAAAAATAGTGCATAATGATGTTAAGTGGTTACCTCATTTTCTCCTGCAATACCAGGGGGAACACAGGAGATGCCGACGTTTACGAAAAGTGTTCCTACGTCCTTTTTTACCCCCATATCATAGTATATGGGGGTAATAAAAAACTTATACACATTTCGCGTACTTCTAAGTTTTCTTATAACGACATATCAAAAGGAAATTGTATCCAATTATAAATTGTGTCGGTGGCTTAGCACCTCGCTCGTGAGCAATTTTCAAACACATACAGCGTTGTTTTGAACGGTTTTGTAAAGTAAAAGGCCAACCAGACTGAGAATCTGTGTCAGGTTGAGTGAGTATTTTAATGATCTTATTATTGCACTAGTCGCTGCCCGCGACGTCGCTCGACTCGACGCGTTTAAGGAACAAATATGTACGTGCATCGAGTGTGACAGTATATCTATATTGTCCTAACCTCTTGTATATTCATGTAAATTTGAATTTATACTATTCTATTTAAGAGGAGAACGCTAGAAACAATGGGTCACCCAATGGTATGTGTTCACCGTAGCCCATACTCTCTTGGTAAACCAGAGACCTTAAATAGTCGAAAAAATGTAAATTATAATATGATGATGAACCGGGTTCAGTGGTGAGAGTCAACAGTGGTTTATGCGTGTTGCTCGGACATAAATCAAATCAAATCAAAATCATACAAATTATTTAAGTTTTCTTTAGTGTTAATTCCGCCAATATTTGTTTTTAAAACAAGTCTCGTGCCAGATTTTGGCGAGACAACATGTCCTGAGGATGCCTCGTGTAGAGGCGAAACACGTGTCGAATTGTTTTAAAAACAAATATTGGCGGAATTAACACTAAAGAAAACTTAAATAATTTGTATAATTATGGATTTCCGCAAAGTAACGCCTAATTCAATAAATTTTCTTAAATCAAAATCAGTTTATTCACGTAGGTCACGGAAATGACACTTATATATATAATGTCAAAAAAAAAAAAAATCTTATTGAATCTACCGCTACTTCGTAAAGGGTTGAGCTAATGAGAAGAAGTAGCAAGAAACTCATTGCCACTCTTTTATATCAAGATTTACAGATCATTTCAATTACAATATAATATGTAAAATGATGCAACAGACACACTCAAACGTCAAATAGTCAATGTCTTACACGAGTAAGTCAAAAAAGTAAATGTTAATTAATACAAAAGTTATTGAGTACAGTAGCTGCATCATCCACATACACCATACATACATGGCATACCAACAGACACACGGGGCAAACATACTAAAATTCTATAAACCGCTTTTTAGGATGGGTTGTTGATGACACAGTACGTAATCATTAAAAAAATATTCAATAAACAGTTTTTACTTTGTTCCGATTTTATTGTATGTTACTAGCTGCTGCCCGCGACGTCGTCTGCGTGAACGCTTTAAAGGAATATATTTATATAGCTTTATTCTTAATATATATTATAAATTACGTGACACGTTGTTTGTCCGCGACGGACTCCTAAACTAATGAACAGATTTTAATGGGGGTTACTTCATGGAGTGCAGTTTGGTCCAACTTGAGAGATAGGATACTTTTTATTTCGATTTGGGACCCATAATTATTTTTATTTTCAATATTTATTTTGTATGGACATATATATGAGGGAATTTAGTGACGCACGGTTTGACAGTTCCGCTGTTTTTTCATTATAACAACAGGAGCATTTTTTACGAAATAATTCTTGATGGTTTGAAATATTTTTGGCAAATTCCTATAAAACAGTATTTTTTTATTATCTACAGAACAACGTCTGTCGGGTCAGCTAGTATATATGTATATATATATATATATATATTTGCCTGCATCTAGCGTGACAATATGTAACCTACATGTTGTCCCGACCTCTAGTTAATATTGCAAATTTTAATTAAATCTATTCAGTAGTACGCCCGCCGCCCGACCGCACCATAGTATCGCGCACTCGGTTGGTCATCGTCGTTACTATTAAAATATTTGTCTAACTGATGTAGCGTGAGAGACAAAGTTTATCTACTTTAAACAACAGACGCGATAAAAGTGTTTATTTTCACTTACTTATGTCTTATGGATTGATTCTTATGAATCAATTTGAAACTACCCAATGTGCATTAAAATCTATATATATAAAAATGAATTGCTGTTCGTTAGTCTCGCTAAAACTCGGGAACAGCTGAACCGATTTGGCTAATTTTGATCTTGAATAATTTGTGGAAGTCCAGTGAAGGTTTAAAAGGTGAATAAATATGAAAATATTTTGAATTAAATAAAAACAACAATTTTGTTTTTTCTTTAACCGATTCAATGCGGATGGCTCCGCAGAGGCGCCATGTGTATCTTTTGTGTATGGCGGGTGGCGCCCGAGAGGAGCCAAAATGTTTTCCTGTAAAACTCCGCTAAAAAAGCTTTATTCAGAGGCTAGCCCTAAATGAAAGTTTCCTTATTTGTCACGTAGATTACGATACTAGTATTAGTTTCAAGATATAGCGTGAAAAAAGACATTTCAGATGTTGTAAACCTTTTCAATAGAAACAATAATTATGAAAGGTAACTTTTGTGCATGGCGGGTGGCACCCCAGAGGAGCCAATATTTGAAACCAAAAAACTGACTAATTTAAATTTATCAATAGTACATATTTCAGTGTTCTAAAAATATTAGTGTCTTTATTTATCACGTAGATCCTTTCCAGAGAAATCGCTTTAAGGTGTAGCGTGATTTCACACTCTTCGGGGATGGTAAACCATTTTAAGCGTTATTTAAATGTTATTTAATATTAAGGGTTACAAACGAATAGCACTAATCATGACAGTTAAATATTTAAAAAATATCTGTTTTCACTTTTTTTGCTTTGTGGATATGCTCTTTTGCAAGTTTATGGTAATAACTAGGTAGTTTCTCGAAGTATGTCCAAATTTAACCGGACTAGTAATTGCATTCCTTAGGTATCAAGACAATGTACTTAGTTTATTTTTGGTGAGAAACAACAACAAAAACGATTCTCAGAAAAGCACTATCTTTTGTTGTTATGCTATGCAGTCATATCAAAGATGTTTTAAAGATTTTTAAGCTTTTTATTGCCCTACTGCTTATTGTTAATATGCCGTGCCGACCGACCCTTTTTATTGATGGGCTAGGGAAAGATGTTATTTAACTAAAAACAAAAGAAGTCGGTGCCATAAATCACTTAACAAGGTTTCTCACGCGCAAATTACTTAACTATCGATGATGTTTTTTCGTTTACTTCTGTTTTGCTATTTATGGTGATCAGACGTAAGCACGTTGTGACCGTTTAATGCTCGCTTCTGAAGTCTCTTAGTTTGCCTTTTAACAACTGTGGACTGTGTATCTGGACTTCGAGATTTTGCTTCAGTGACTACCCCGGCTAGTAATTTGGACTCTGTTTTGATTCTTGACTTTACAAGGTGAGTTTTTTTAACAATGTTCTTTTTTTCTTTTCTAGTCTTTTCAATCATTGAAATTTAACATGAGCTTTTTGAAATTTAACATGAGGGACAGAGTGATTCCATGTTAGAGGAAAACCTAGATAGGGCATGTAGCACAGGTCTCGTGCTACAACTTTTGTAGGAACACTCATATGCCAAAATAAATCAGTCTTGAGTTATTGAACATTTTATGGTTTTTGGAAAAAATCCCATTTCGTGACCAGTGTTCAGAACTAAAAAAAAATACAAAATTTTCTAAATTGTTCGTTTATTATTCTGTCTTTAACTACACAATGTTAAGTAAGAGGTAAAACACTTAAAATTCTACGTTAAGCGGAAAGATAGGTACCCTATGTAAGGTGTTCTCTTGAAACAAATGAACAGACAAACACCCCCAGACTCATACATAGACACACAAACACCACATACACACACATAAGCGCTTAAATACATAACATTCGACGAAACAGATAAACACTGCTGCAAAAAAAGTGCGTAAACTGAATTGTAAATCTTTTAAATTTATGTAAATAAATGTAATTAAATAAAAAATCTATCATGAATTTAAATTTTGTCGACAGACTAGAAAAGAAATAAGTATAGTTTTATAAATTCAATGAAAACTACAAAAAGGTTTACAACACCTTACATAAATGAGTCACTTACCTTCCATTTCCATTAATACACGTAGATAATCACTTTTTTATACACTAAACGAACAATAAAACCGCTTACGTTCGATTTTGGTTGGCGACTAAACTTACAGCAAGTGGAAACAACAAAAAAAGCGATACATTACAATACATGGCGGAAGGCGCCTTAGGGGAGCCATCAAAGTGCCTGGCGTTGGGCGCCCCAGAGGAGCCACGAAACATTTGTTCGTAGCCAGGCATGAAAGTTTGTCAAATAGTCCACCGCATTGAATCGGTTAATGTGTCCCCCGTCATTCAGTAATCAAAGTGGAAGAATAGTTTAAAATGAATAACTAATTAGAATCGTTGTATCTTTCTAACTTTCTCAGGAACAAACTTAATTTTAGCTACCTATAGTTATTTAACTTTGTTACTTAACTGATTTACTACAATTGTTAACTATGATGCCAATACAACGTTTGCTGGGTCAGCTAGTCTAATCGTAATTGTAGTTTCATCAAAATCCATTCAGTAGTTTTAGCGTGACAGAGTAACGAACATACATCCACACACTCATACAAACTTTCGCGTTAATAATATTAAGTAGGATGTATAGATGAATTGAGTAACATGTTCATTTTTTATACAAATATTGACATTAAATTTGAAATTATTTGTTTTCCTCTACATCTGCATAAAAGTGCCAGTTTGGAATAAGTACATATTTATAAAAAACTGGGGACTTACAAATGCCTTCGTAACTTATATTATTATGTCATTGTTGATTATATTTTACAAGATTGAGTGGTGTCGAGCAAAAGATCGTGGGTTCAATCCCCGGTGGGAATACTGCATATATACATTTCCATGCTAGGTTGGGTATGTATATTGTTATTCAATTACGTTCAGGGTTTCAGAAAATTATTTTTTTTTGTAGTATTAGTACCAATTTAACCTCAAATTGAATGTGTAAAAACCAAGTTTTTGGTTTTTAAGATTTTGCATAGCGTCTATCGCGGGCCTTGAGCGTGGAGACCGAATCCAGAAATTCCATAACGAAAATAACCTAACACTTACGTACTAGATCTAGTCCCAGGTTCGAGCCTGGGGTACGTCTTGATTTTTTTTTAATTTCTTTATTTTGTTTTATCACGTTTTTTTAATTTTTATTAGTATGACAAGCATTTTTATTTAGTTTCACCCGTCCCGTTGTCTGTCTGTAATCTAATCTTGCAAGTAAAATTTTACTCACTTTCCGTTTTTTGCTTTTTTTTTAAATTAATTTTATTAAAAAAAAATACTGCATTAATAAAATAAAAAAATAATTATAATTGCATAAGTTGATAAAAAATGCTATGCAATAGCTTAACCGCGGCAGTCCCCGAGTGTCACACGTCTTTTTTATTTTTATCTTTTACAAAATCCATTTTTTTTTTCACGAAATTTAGTGAAAATTTTCCTTTTTATGTCCAAATACACAGTAACTTATTAGACTTGAACTATTTATTTTTTCAGCTTATTTTGACTCAAATATCGAAAAAAAAACCCTTATTTTCAATCGAAAATTCACCCGTCATAATATCAGCTTTTTCAAAAAATTGGTCTGTTTTCTGTTCGTCAAAATATCTACTTTCCGATAGTGTAAAAAAAAATACAATGGTAAATGTTCGGAAAATTTAAGCTCATAAAAAGGCGTTTCATAAAGAATTCATACATTGTTCTCTTGCAGGCCACAGCACCGACTATGCCTATTTTGGGGCAAGATAATTTGTGTAAAAGTGTGTCAATATAATATAGGTATTATATTGTGGTAGCAGGGCGGAAGGCAGTGAGGTAGTGTGGAAGCCAGTTTAATTGGAAGCTAAATTTGAAATGTATGATATCCTTTTTGTATGAGGGACGTGACGAGCAAGACTTACACCGCATGGTAGGTGATTCAGGCCTAGTAACTTCACAAGCTGTGGCGCCATTGTAACCGAAACAATAAAAGCCTAAACACATGGTCGGATTTGGTACGGCGGGACCTTTGGACGGTCCGATGGCCGGGTACGATCCGGACGATAATAATAATAATTTAGTGCGATGGAGAATGCGATGTAACAGTACCAGGTTGGACTTTTTCTTTGTTTTTGTATTATATAATATTATGTTGTGATAAATATTTATAATTTATTACTCAGCACCGCGACGTGACCAATTGTCACAGGTAACCTGAGTAGCATCCCTTTTGATACACACTGCCACACAGCTGCTATATTATAATATCTTGCTAAAGTTATTTATTTATTCTTTGTAAAATATGTTCTAGGTTAGTTTTAGTTATAATTTTTCTTTTTTTTATTCTTATTTTTGTAGCAATGTAATTTTTCATGTGTGTGTCAAATAAAAGATATTATTATGTACCGAATATGGTCCGCTACCGAAACGCGTCCGATGGTTCGGCCGCACCAAATCCGACCATGTGTTTAGGCTATAACAAATTTCCGACACCATGAAGTAACGACAAATCTGACTCCTGTATAGTGTGGTATCTCTGTCTATTTTGCGCTTTAAATAAGTAGTAACGCAAGGTATTGCCATGGTGAATTTTGCACGTATTTAATAAAATAATATTGACACACTTTTTACACAATTTATCTTGCCCCAAGTTAAGCATATATAGCCTGTGTTATGGGTTACAAGACAATGATATATTTAATACAATATACTTACTTAAACATACACATATTCATATAAACATACATAAACACATTTAAACATCTATGACTCGGAAACAAACATCTATATTCATCATATAAATGCTTGCACCTACCGCGATTCGAACCCGGGACCTCTAGCTTAGTAGGTAAGATCGCTAACCACTCGGCTATACAGGTTGTCATTTAATCTGTTATTTATTCTTTATTTTATGTTCCTAAATTGTTTCAGCTTTAGTTATTTAGCTTAGTAACGTTGTGCATAACTCTAATTCAGAAATATTTAAAAAATAATACTATATATTTCATACGTACATGTTAAATTATGAATCTAGTTGGTAAACTTATGTAAATAAATAAATTACAAATATGAAAATATAATACTAGCTGCCCCAGCAAACGTTGTATTGCCGATATTAAAATCGCGATACAAAAGTAACTGTTGATCGTAGATGGTTGAAAATTTGAAGTTGTATGTATTTTTTAATGCTGACTCATAATCAAAAAAATTAAAAAAAAAATCGTGTGGACCACCCTTAACATTCAGGGGGATGAAAAATAGATGTAGTCCGATTCTCAGACCTACCCAATATTCACTGAAAATTTCATGAGAATCGGTCAAGCCGTTTCGGAGGAGTTCAAAGTTTAACACCATGACACCCGAATTTTGTATATTAGATGTACCTACAATGTTCCCGGGAGGAATTGAACTGTTACTCAGTACTTAGTGGTAGACACTTAAACCACTCAACCAACGAGCCCACCTAACCTTGAGCTGCTCTTGCATAAGATAATACTTACTAACAATACAACATTCATATATTTTTACTGACCTCAATAATAATGTACACATATGCATATTTTTTTGTGTTTTCGAATAGTTTAATATAAAATATCCGGACGACCGAGCCTTGCTCGGATTTTTAAGAATGTACAAAACTTGAACAAAAAAAAAACTAATAGGACATCTGGATTCGAACCGGGGTCTTCTGCTTTCCGGATCACCCAATGTCCCATCTGAGCTATAATAGTCTTGTATATAGTGGCGAAATTTACCTTTGTATTCTAATGTTATTGTAGCTGTTTCTCATTCAAACATGGATAAAACCATTTTTTTTTAAATTGAAACCTAGCTAGATCGATTTATCACCCCCGAAATCCCCTGCATATTTAATTTTATGAAAATCGTTGGAGCCGTTTCCGAGATTCATATATACAAGAATTTATTTATTTATTTATTTATTTATTAGAAAAGGCTTACCAACTAGACACACAATTAATATTATGACTACTTATAATATAAAATTTCTTATATTTATATTTGTATATCTAACTTATAGGTATGCACAGCGTTGCCTTCATTTATTATTGTAAGTTAAGTAATACTACTACAATATGTGTTTACTATTACTAAAAACTATAATTTTATACATCCAAATTATAAGGGTTCAAAAGCGTATTTTTTAAAATTCCAAATGTATTAAAATTTATATCTATACTACTATTACTATGGAATTTACTGTTGTATAATTTTGAGATAAGTTGGATAGGTGAATTTGACCCATAATTGTTTCTGAAGAATCGTACATGTACTGGCAGATATGTACTAATACGACAAGGATAAGGTGGTACACATAATCCAATCTTAGATAGAAGTAATGGACAGTCTAATTGATTATTTAATAATTTATATAAGAAAAGAATTTGTGACGCATTTCTTCGCAATTCTAAGGTTTTCATATTGAAAAATTTTAATTTGTCTTTGTAACTTATAATAGTGTAATTATTAGTGACATAACTCAATTTGGATATAAATTTCTTTTGAACTGACTCAATCCTAGTGATGTACGTTTTGTAATAGGGGCACCAAACTACCGAATTGTATTCAACCTGAGATCTTACAAGAGAATAGTATAGTATTTTAAGCGTAGGAATTGATCTAAAAGCCTTGGTGTTACGTAAGAAAAACCCAAGCATTTTAAAACTTTTGTGAGCTATTTTGTCAATATGTTTATCAAATCTCAACTCCTCGTCTAAAATGACACCCAAATCATTGATATGGTTTATTTGATTTATTTGTATGCCATCAATATGATATTTACTCTCCAATTTCTTTCGTTTCCTAGAAAATTTTATAAAATGACATTTGGACGCATTGAGTTCCATCAAATTATTTTTACACCATAACATTACACGGTGGATATCATTCTGTAGTTTCGTTTGATCCTCTGAACAAGTAACTGTACGATATATTTTTAAGTCATCTGCATATAACTCGTAATTTGATTCTTGAATACTCTTGGAAATATCTATAAGAATTGCTCGTTTAAAGATATAAGATATATCTCAGTGTTCATTGGTGTTATATTTTTGCTAAAATAATGACATTAAAACATCTATATAATAATGCATGCATGTAGGTGTATAATATAATAATAGGGGTTAAAGTATTAAATTACCATAGAACCTTCATAGTTCGAGATTATTGAGTAAAACCTTTTTCACATGGTACCTATGTAGTTCTTTTTTTAAAAAATGTGCAACATTCAACTATCGACTTTCAGTTGTGTTTTTTATTCAGCTTAGACAAGAAAGATGGAGACTGCGAAAATTCGAGTGATTTTTTTTAGTTGAAACTCGTTTTGCCTTGTTGAATCGATACAGTTATGAAGGAATATGGAATTGAATTGTGACATGCAATGAAAAGTGGGCTATTTCCGATAACCGAAAGCGAAAAATGCAATGGCTGACCCCAGGTCAAACGCTGCAACAGTGTCCTAAAGCAAAGCTTACCAATAAAAAGGCAATGGTAACCGTTTGGTGGTATGAGCATGGTGTTATTCACTATAGCTTTCTCCGAGCTGGTCAAGCAATAACAGCAGATGTCTACTGTGCCAAACTCCGAACAATGATAGAAAAACTAGCAGTGAAACAGCCCCGCCTCATGAATCGATCTTCACCATTATTTCTCCATGATAACGATAGATCCGCGAGACCTGCAAGGAGACTACAAGAACTGCAATTAGAAACCATTCGTCACCCTCCGTATTCGCCAGACCCTGCTCCAACGGACTACCATTTTTTCTCGTAATTTGGACAATTTTCTACGTGATAATAGTTATCTTCTCAGGAGGCAGTACTTAATTCTTTCACACAGTTTGTCGAATCTAGATCACCACAGTTCTGTTCAAAGGCATAAATGACCTTCCTATTAGGTGGCAGTAATGTATAGATAATAATGGTTATTATTTTGATTACATAAATATGTTTACTTTCTTTAAAAAAAAACGAATTCCAATTTTTAACCCTTTGTAATAATAAATAATGTAACGGTGACGAGAAAACCGTATATATATATGGAATATAATAAATATGTGATAATTTTTTATTTAATTAAAAGTTACAGTGAGAGTCAAGACTTATTTTTATTGTGTTAAGAGTAAATGCGGAATGTTTAGTTTTAGACTCAGGCTGTGTAAAAATAATACAGACTCTATTCAAAGTTGTATACCTAAATATGTGCCAAGAAATTGTATTAAACGGATTCCCAAACGTAGACCCAGACACGTCCAGAGTGAGCTACCCAAAACACCGTATGTTCCGCGTTTTATTATACTTATCCGACCTTACAAATAAACTTAGTATAAAGTTATAACTCATGATAAACATAGACAATGCAAAATGTTTACATTATCGTTGACAACACTGTCAATACAATGATAATTCTGAAGTTTTCCTAATGACAATTGCCTTGCAAATAAACGCGGGAAACGTTATACGTCAGAACAAACCATTCGTAAGCAAAATGTCTATTTGTAAAGATTTTGCATATTCTTGGTTTATGCTTAGTTATAACTTTATGCCAATTTTATTTTGTAAGGCCCATCGAGTTTTGACTTTTACCGTAGTCATCTAATCCTATAATACAAGATATTATTCAGAAATATCATTTACCTAGTGCGATATCTGCTTTATTTTTTCTTTATTAGGTGAATTGCATGACGTGCATTCACAAAAACAATAGTGGTGAGATCTGATACCATAAAGAAATTGAACCCCCAAAAGAATATGGATCAGGTGCCCTTCCATCTATATATATATCTGTGGCCTGGTGTTAAAAGGGCCAAAGTACGTTTTTGTATGAAACGAGATTGTAATGCCGGTTTATTGTAAAAGTATGATGTTTTTTTGTGCTAAAAGTGCGTTAGTGTATTAACTATGTAAAAAAGGCCAATGTAGAGTGCACTTTCGTACAGTTAAGAAAAAAAAAATGATAAAAGGGCTGCAGTATATTTAAGCCGCTAAGAAAATAATTTTTGATTATTATTGATATTGGCCCTATTAGCACCAGGCCGCAGATATTATATACTAGCTGACCCAGCAAACGTTGTATTGCCGATATTAAAATCGCGATACAAAAGTAACTGTTGATCGTAGATGGGTGAAAATTTGAAGTTGTAATGCTGACTCATAATCAAACAAATTTAAAAAAGGATGTCAAAAAAATTAAAAAAAAAAATTGGCGTGGACCACCCTTAACATTTAGGGGGACGAAAAATAGATGTTGTCCGATTCTCAGACCTACCCAATATGCACTCAAAATATCATGAGAATCGTCAAGCCGTTTCGAAGGAGTTTAACTACAAACACCGCGACATTAGAATTTTTTATTAGATAAGAGATTTCCACGTATATAGTCACTCATCACGATATCTCTGGAACCATAAGGCGTAGAGACTTGAAATTTGGTAGAAATATTCCTTTCGCCGAGTAGAGATCAGCTAAGAACGGATTTAAAGAAATTCCATTCGCAAGAGTTTTTTTTTATAACAGAACAACGTCTGTCAGGTCCGCTAGTTTGGAATAAAATAATTCAAAAAGTAATATCTAAATTCAGATTGTAAAAAACATGAAAGAAATTTCTTAACAGAATGTTAAAACTAATGGACCTGTAAGGCCATAATGTATAATTTTACCGGACGGGCGAAAATTCGGTCGAAAATGGATAGGTATGTAAAAGTTGATTGCATATATCTCTACAATTACTTTAAATTGCAACAAACAACTTAGAAGTAAGGTACTGACTAAATAAGAAATTTGATAAAACCATCCATCTCTCATTTATTTAAGAGAGGAGGACAAATGAGTGTATGGTCACCTAACAGCTGTTTACTACAAATGTCACGAGGGGCTGCTGAAAACCAGTGTTGTGTTAGTGTCTTCTACACTAACCAACAATATACTGAGTCAGCTCCTTTTAGCATGGACTCATGTTCATTTAATTTTTTGTTTATATTTTAATAATTTTTGATACATTTAATTTAATTAATTACTTTAAGATTTATACTGCAAATTGAAGGTGTGTGTTTTTATAGTTAATAAAATGTTTCTATTCTATTCTAACATTAGGTGAATGTTAGGTGATCACCACCACCCACACTGTCTCGCAAAAACAGAACTCACAAGAGTGTTGCTGGTCTTTTGGGAGGGTATTCACTAAGTGAGCACTGTTTCAAAGGTACCCATGTCATGTGAAACACCTCACAAGGATGTTCATTCCACAACATGGTTACATGTGGCAGTTTCTTGAAAGCATAGATGAAAATCATATATCCAAATACCCAAGTTTATGGTGTGTCATGTGATGGTGGAATCTGGCTGTAGGAATCAAATCAATCAGCTCTTCAGAACTCTCTTGTGATAAATGTGACAACACACACAAATGAAGCTAAGTCTCATCAGACAACAATTTAAAGCAGCTTCGTGTTGTAATAATTTATGTTCAAAAAATGATTACACACCAGGTAAAAGAAAAATGCTATGCAACAACGACAGAAACTCATATGGCAATAGGCAAGTCATGACAATGAAAGACATACAGACCAGAGATGGACCTTGATGATAACAAAGTGAACGGGGTTTATAATATTGCAAGATAAAGCTTAATCAAGCAACAAAAGAATGGAAAGATATGATGGTGGCTTACACCATTACATGTAATAAACATATTAATTATATAATTTACCCCATAAAAGAAGCAACTTTATAGGACCACTTCATTGTCTATCTGTCAAGTTCCCGATTCTCAGGAATAAGTGTTCGAAGTTTCAAAGAAGAAGCTTTTGTTCTGTTTTATGATTTGCCATCTGTTGTGAAACCCAAGTGGCTGGCCCAGGGCCAGTCCTACCGCTACCCTTGGACCTACCCGATGGAATGTCTCAGGCTGTAGACAGTCGAAAGAGGTGATTCCTGCACTATCGCCCAAACTGACATGTTGACTTATTAGCCTAAACAGACATGACATCCGGTCACACATCACTGAACAAGCACCTATTTATAATCGGCGTTATGGACAGTCCTAGGTGCAGGGGCTGTCTAACAGAAGATGAAACGGTCACTCATGTAATCCTGGAATGTGCTGGGGTGGCCAACCAACGGGCAAAAACCTTAGTAAATATAAGGTCACTCCAGGAAGTCTGTGAACACCCTAGGAGTGTTCTGAACTTCTGGAAGGAGCTGGGCTGGTTGAAATGACTGGCCAACACTGCACACAAAATGGACCCGACTAAGTGGTCTAATTGCGGAAACAGGAGCCCTTTACTAATTGCCATCAGTTACTTGACTATGCCTACTAATATTATACATGTGAATGTAAGTTTGTTTGTTATGCTTTCATGCCTAAACCACCAAAACTGTTTGGATAAAATTTAGTAAAGAGATAGACTAGAGCTTGAAAAAGGACTAATAGGCTACCTTTTATTGCATAAAAATAAATGGAGAGGATGACAGTTTATATGGAAATTCATCATTAATGAAGATAAAACCATGAAACTTTGTATATAGGCACTTGATAAGAAATAATTTTTAAACATTTGTTCAAGCATTTTTGAAACTTTGACCTACATGGGGATGAAATAGAAGATTAAAAATCCCAGGAAAATACTATTAAAGAGACTGTCGACAATGACAAGGGCTATGTGCTGTATCATAGAAGAGTACTGACCACAGAGGAAAGAGCAGTTTGTATGTGTATTATTTGGAAAGTCCAAAAAAATTGCCCAAAGTAACTATTCAACACAGATGACGTCACGGGTAAAAGCTAGTAATACAATATGTTTGGTACAGTAACACTAATGTCTAGCAACTAGTCAAAGCATAAGTAACGGAAAAAGTCGAAATTATAATTCAATATCAACTAAGGTTGATAATAAACAACACTTAGCTTTTTAATGAATGAATGTATTTCTACCTATTCTGATTACTACATACTACAGAGAACAATGGTAAACAAAATCCATCAAACTCAAAATTCCATGTTCAAAAGTCCAATTCAATGCTCTTCACATAGTCTATCTCTTTCATTTATTAGCTTTCTTTTGCTTGTCATTCATTCATGCTAAATGTGGACCAAAGCATAAATAAATATTGACTTGAAACTATTTCTTTTTTATGAAGCCATGGATGGAGAAGCTATGGTATGAATTGTGTATTGTAATACTAAATCTGTTAAATTTATTATAGCTATATAATACATGAATTTTATTACTCTAAAATAAATAATGTGTACATATTTTATGCTGCATCTAAGTGAATTGTTTATTTAAGATGTTGAAATTCAAAATAAAGGCATTTGTAAAGTTTTGACTAGCTTAGAATAAAAAAAAAAATCTAGCTAGGTATATAATGCAAATATTATGTCACATATAGTTAAATACTAAACCGTTTCATGTTATTTTCAAGAAGAAAAAATATTTACCTCAATAATATGACTAGCATGACGAACAGCGCAATTAGAGCGCCAATCATAATAAATATATTAGGCAAATCTGCCAAAGTAAGCCCAGTAGATCCCATCTTAGATAATTTATCACTCATAAAATATATAACACACAATTATGAGAAAGTCCCATATCTGTTTACTTCACACGCGCATCTAAAATAAGTCAGCTCACTATCAACACATATTTTTTTTATTTTTGATAGAAAATGTTTATTCCATTGCGTTAGTAAAATGTTAGCCAACAGTTTTACACGATTGCATTATTAGTTATTACAATATCACTTAACCTTGCCGATAACAGACTGAGCCAGCGTTGTTTTCGTCGCGTTTATCCGACGAAAACATTATCATTGATCGAAAACATAAAACAACACGTTACACCCGTATTCAATAGCACTGTAGTTTATTGAATGATCAAAAATAATGACGTGAGACGTCTCGTCTCATACAGCTAGTGACGGGGCGACGAACGGGAATGCACTGAACATGCACTCCTAATGAGCAAGACAGAAAATATTACTTTCTCTGAAACAAAACAGGGATAGCAACTGTAAACTAATGTTCAAGACGACCGGATACAATAAGGGCACCGATATACCCATCTATTTTCAGGTTGGTTATTTGTAAATTTGACTAATAAAAATTGCTATTTGTTTTTGCTCAATCAGCTGGTGTGTAGTAGGTATTGTTATGAGACAATTGACATTTGACAGTCACAGTTGACAGTAGTTGTTGTCATTAAAAGAAATATTTGCGGAATTGCCAAATCTAAGCACACAATTTAGCCGTAAATAATAAATAATTTCTAATATTATATTCTATTTACTACTTGTATTTTGCATGAACACAATTGTAGTACCTATTAAATATTAATATAGTTATTCCTTTGAAAAGATCGTTATTTTTTCATGAATTTGAATGTGATGAAGTTTTGTTAAAATTATTTAATGGTTAAAGAACTTTATTCTCATTAAGAACAGAAAATATTCACTTACATGAGAAAACAATATAAACAGTAGGTAGGTATCTTATTCGTAGTACTACGAGTCTATACAAAACAAAGTGGGTAGAAATGAAAACCCCGTTTAAATATTATGATCAACACATGCATTAAGAGCTACTAAATACGGCATGGCACGTCGGATAAGAATAGTTAGATATAATTTTATTGATGTTACCTGCATCCTTCGGTTTTTTGCAGCATACGCTATTTATTAGGGACAACATTTTGGAAAGCTTATTTCAATAATTTCTAAAAGATTTACAATAGTATTTAGTTTTACAGTCATGTAAGTTTTTCACCACATACTTTTTCTCTGTCATAAACTCTTGACCTAATTTAGTATCATTAAGATTCTTTCTATATTTTAGCCATAGTGCATTTCTTCTATCTATTCCCTCTATGATATTTTTATTTACCCAACCTTGTTTTACTGTGTTTCATATCTTTTTTTTTGTTTATTCTACTCTGATTTATGCTTTCTATTATGTTCTCTTCTAAAATACAATATTCTGATTGTTCACTATCCTTGGTACAGCTTTCAAAGGTTTTATAGAGTATTTTATAGTCAATCACTTGACATATAAGTGTCTTCAAGGGTTCTGCTTTATAGTTGTGAATTTCAAAATAAATTTGCTTATGATCTGACATACTAGATTCTATTATGGCAAAGTGGAATTTATTCTGTTTTAAATTCGAGTTAATGTTATCTAAAATAGTTTTAGTTTTATCAGTTTCACGGGTACAATAGTCTTGGTGAATTTTATTTATTATTTCAAAGCCACTTTCTTTTACTGTAAGTTTGTGATTCTGAACAGTTTTGTCTGTGCTTAGTAGGTCATAATTAAAATCTCCAACTATTAAAGCCCTTGTCCTTTTTTCCAGCTGCGTTGAGTAAAAGTCTAAGAAAAGTGAGTGGTTAGTACGTCCGGGTTTATGTATTGCATCTACATCTAAAAAAAAATTGCTTATATGAATCCAAAGGTAATGATTTTCATCAACAGAGTGTTTTTCAATAAAATTATGTTTGAGACTGTTTTATGGGCAAAAATTGAGACACCACCACCCCTTACCTCTTGTCTGTAGTTGTAGTAATGAGTTTAACCTGGGAGCTGAATTCTATTTGCCTCATCCTCTGAGTTAACCCATGTTTCTGTTATAACTATTAGTGGATAATGGTATTTTCGAAAGACTGAACAATGCATCTTAATTCGTCTAATTTTCCTCGCTTAGTAATACTGCGAACATTTGCGTATAGGCATTTTAAAGACTTCTTGGTAGTTGTAATATCGTAACACTTCTTGCCAAACTAAAAAGAAGTTGTGTCCCAGTTTTTCTTTTTTTAATCCGTTATCAATTTTTTGGCGGAGCAGAAATAATTTTGCGCACACCCCTAACGTATTTTATGATAAGATTTGTTTCCCCACTTTTTGTTCGACGCTCAAGCTCTTCTCGGAGATATTTCATAAATGATTGCTGCCGGGGTGTTGCTGCCTGATCAAACATCAGAGTAAAGCTTATTCACGTCGTTCATCACACTTGATTTGTTTCGAAGTATATGCAGAGCTATTTTTGAAGACTCAAAACAAACTTTGAATAAACGGTGTTTTTCTGGGTTATATTTTGTGTGGAGAATCTGTGTACATAGTTTTTAGGATACTCCAGGAGGCGTTCTTATCATAGTCCTGTCTCTCTTTATTATTATTTATCATTATTTAAAGGTACTATTAAGTATTTGTAATTAATAAAACTTTTAAATTAATTAAAATGTATTATTATTATTTTAATTTCAAATATCTAATTCATATCACTTTTAGTAATTTTGTATTTAGTTACAGGAGCCTCAAAAGTACTTAAGTAGGAATTAAAATACAAACAGCTTGAAAAATAATACATGAATTGTAAGTAATTATTATTACTGTGTAATTTGGATAATATATTAACCCTATATTACGGCGAATAGTGAAACTTGAAACATGCAACATTTATACAGATTACATATAACTCTTTTATTTTCTGCTAGGTGTCGCTAATTTAAAAATACTTTATTGATTACTCTATATATTATTACTAACTAGCTGACCCGGCAGACTTCGTACTGCCTCAATCGATAAATAAAAGACCAAATTTTTTGTATAAAATAAACTTAAGTGTTAATAACCGTGTTTTAAGGAAGATTATTTTTAACCTCCTGAGAAAGTAAGAAAGTTATAAAAATTCTAATTAGTTTATATTTTAAATTATTATTTAAACGACGGGGGACGCATCATAGGAAAATCAAATTTGATTTTTTTTATTTAATTCGAGTATTTTAATATTTATTCAACATTTTAAACCTTCTCTGGACTACCACAAATAATTTAAGACCAAAATTAGCCAAATCGTTCAAGCCGTTCTCGAGTTTTAGCGAGACTAACGAACAGCAATTCATTTTTATATATATAGATAGATAATTACAGCTGTTCTGTTAAAATAAATTATTTGGTTTTGGGAAATTTAGGATGCGAATGTTCAGTTTCGAGGTCGCTGTTGGCTTTGGTCTTCTCTTCCATATCGTCCACTTCTTGTTCTTCTTGGCCTCTAAAAGGATTTGTGTACTTAGTAGGACGAGTCACTACTTTAAGCCACCGCCTGCAACTATACATATAAGGCGCTCTTTCGGTCTCACACGGAGTACTGTTCTCACCTCTGGGCGGCCGCTCCCCAGTACCACCTTCTTCCATTTGACCGCATACAACGAAGAGCAGCTCAAATCATCGGCGATCAAGTTATCTCACCGATCGGCTTGATACTTTGGCGTTGCGTAGAGATGATTTACATCTTCTACCGCATTTTAATTAATTAATCATGAGGAGTTCTCAGAGGAATTGTTCGGGTTGATATCAGCGGCCTAATTCCACCACCAAATATCACGTCTAAATGCGAAATCGCACCCGCATCATGTTGACGTCTGGCATTCATTAATGACGCTTTTTGCCTCGCACAGCCATTTTGTGGAATCAATTACCGGGTCCAGTTTTCCCGAATTGATATGACTTAGGGACTTTCACCAGTAGGACCTTTACCAGTGAGAGGCTCCTTTGCACGGGATGCCGGCTAGATTATGGGTACCAAAACGGCGCCTATTTCTGCCGTGAAGCAGTAATGTGTAAGTATTGCTGTGTTTCGGTCTGAAGGGCGCCGTAGCTAGTGAAATTACTGGGCAAATGAGACTTAATATCTTATGTCTCAAGGTGACGAGCGCAGCTGTAGTGCCGCTCAGAATTTTTGGGGATTTTCAAGATTTTTTTTCCTGAGCGGCACTGTATTGTAATGGGCAGGGCGTATCAATTACCATCAGCTGAACGTCATGCTCGTCTCGTCCCTTATTTCATAAAAACAAACCTTCAAGTGTAAAGCATACTCCCATCGACGATCAAGTCACCTTATAGGACGGCAACACATCTCTTGCTCCTGGTGTTGCGGATATCCATGGATGGTTTTACTGACCACTTCCATCACGTGAGTCTCATGCCCGTATATCCCCAAATATACAAAAAAATAGATAAGTTTAAATTCAACAATAAGATGCAAAGAATGACAACATCATCCAGCAACCATAAATGTAATAAGTGTATATCCACGAGCATGACTCACAGACCAGCCATTGCCTTCCGCGACCACATTTTTAGGGAACCAGTTCGCCGAGCATGATGAAGCCATAAGTTTTTGTTATTTTTAGTTAAGTAAAAATAACAAAAACAAATTTGTAGTTATACTCACGTAATACCTAAATAAATAAGGAAAATATTTTTGAATTTTTATTTAAATTGAACAGATATTTAGAAATAGAAATAGAAACACTTTATTCGCAATAAAAAAACACTCACACAAAAACACAACAATTTACAATATTAATTAAAGTCTTAAAATACTAAATTAAATAACGTAACAAATATTATAAAAAATTAAAAATAAATAAAAATAACAGTGAGAGCGTGATTCCATGCTAAAAGGAGCTGACTCCGTATATTGTTGGTCAGTGCAGAAGACACCAACACAACACTGGTTTTCAGCAGCTCCTCGTGACATTTGAAGTAGAAAGATGCTTTAGTCTTCCCATTGTAATGGATTTGTTATTAAAGGGAATGACTACATATTAAATTTTATTGATTTTTTCGTTTTTCCTAAATTATAGTGTAATAAAATAAAAATAAATAAATAATTGTAATAATAATAAATATTAAATCATAGTATAATCTGTACGTAACTGTATATAATATAATAAAGGTGGCAAAGTAAATACAGAATTGTGTTAATTTATAAGATACATTGCACATCAAGGATAATTATTATATTATAATGATTTTAAAATAGTTCTTTTATATTTCAATCTAAAATTTTGAACATTTTTTTATAGTCTAACACTTTACATTTAATTTAATATTTTTACTAATAGTAATACTAAGATCTTAATTATTTAAAGCAATTCATACTAATGCTTTCATATCATCTAAATATACCTTTATATGTATTGTAAGGTGAGGCGAATATAATAGGGGTTAAAGAATTGGCGTTTTATTGTACCTAGGTAACACTGAAAATGTTTAGAAAATGAAAATTGGCTTAATGTAGAAAGTAGCCAATACTTTTATTGTTTTTCGATTTAATCTCCGTTCCTCTCTACATATCGTCGCATTCGATGGAATCACTGAGAAAAGCAGCCCATTCTTCTTTAGGGGTCTCTTCGTACGCTTTCACCGCATCTTCAGGGCTCGTAAAGCGAATAACTCGAATTTTATCTTTAGTTCTTGGGAATAAATATATCTATGGACAAATATTATTTCGACTACTGTCAACCGCAGTGTAACTGAAAATGAACGTAGTGTTTAAATTCTCTTTGACCTGCTCCTGCAACAATCATGAAACGATGGGTTAACTAAATAAATTATGAAAAATGTAATTTTTATGCTAATACCTGATTTAAAAAAGTCACAAGTACGCGTGTTAAAACACGTCCAACAATCCTTTAAAAAGTATTTTAATAAATGTGTAACACTCCTGCTAACCAAAGAAAGTATGTATTATAATAATTAAGGCGAATATAATTAACCAAATTCAAAAATATATTTTGTGAAAAAGAAAGTAAGCATGTGAAAGTTCTATTATTAAGTAGGTTTATATTTTATTTTTGAAAGTAAAGCAAAACAAACCGATGTAATAAAGCGACCAATAAACGTATATAATTATTAATTATGAAAAAAAAAAATTAGTACGCGGGAGGCGAGGATCGAATCGAGGGCACCTATGTAAGAGTCAACGGTTCTATGAGCTATATCTTTTGCGCTTGCGACGCTTCATTTACATAAGATATGAGGGAAGCGATCGAATCAGAAATGAGGAGATCCGTAGGAGGACCAAAGTTACCGATGTAGCCCAAATGATTGCGAAACTGAAGTGGCAGTGGGCAGGGCACATAGTTCGAGGGACAGATGGCCGTTGGGGCAGTAAACTCCTTGAATGGCGACCACGTACCGCAAGACGTAGTGTTAGAGGGCAGCGCAGGACTGATCGTCGTGGAAAAATTGTGGTAGGCCTTTGTCAAGCAGTGGACGTCTTCCGGCTGATGATGATGATGATGATGACCGAAGCGATGCCTGTTCCGTGCGTCAGAAGCGCCGTTCCTTGTGCCTGGTCAATTTGTAAAGTTTCAATCGTTTTAGGTTTTTAATTATTTTTTTACTTTATTCTTTTTTCAACTTACACTTTGCATAGATTGTATAAAAATAATGTAAATAACAAATGAGCGTACGGGTTACCAGATTTAAAAAATAAAATGATGTTAAGTGATCACCGCCGCCAACAATCTCTTGAACAACACCAAGGGAATCTCAAGAGCGTTGTCGGTCTTTTAAAAAGGTGACGCTTTTTTGATGTCGTATCGTCCTGGAAACACCGCACAAGGAAGCTCATGCCACAGTTTGGTTGTGCGTGAAGGAAAATTCCTCGAAAACTGCACTATAGAGGAACGCTACACATACAGATGGCGATGGTATCCTAATTGGTGGCGTGTCGTGTGTGGAATTCAGTTTCAGGAATGAGGTCAAAAAGGTCATCGGAATACTCACCTACGCTTCTACGCATGCTAAGTGATCTAAACGTTCACAGAGCACTGGATCTTCAAAAATTCGAGCAGCTCTTCTTAAAGATCTACTGAAGCAACATTTACCGAAATGGTGGTAAAATATATTATAGACTTCGACATTAATACCTAAGTACTCTTATTCTCACCTAAATGAAAGAAGTAACAAAAAAACAAGCGTTGTTCAGGTCTTCACCAGCGCGAGCGCATCGTGATCTCCACGGAAAATATAACCCTAAACATGACCCTTGACATTAGAATGCCCCCAGGCTCTGTCCCCTCCTCGTGTAAACCGGCGTAACGCTCGCCCGTCCTCCCCCTTAATAATCCTCCACCGCCTATCTTCCTTCAGGATAAGAAGTTCACTTATGTTGCCCAAAGAGTATCACGTACGATACCTTTGCGCTCCCGGAAGAGCGCAAGGTCAAGGCCGGACTCCGTGACCTCCTGTATGAGCCCTTACGTGGTAATACAGGAGGACCTCATTCAGCAAGGCTTCCCTGTCGAGGCTGATCATAGAATGTACAGCTGTATTCGGGATGATACCTAAATAATGATAAAAATACTTGATTTTTTTGACCCTTTCGCATTTGCCTCTCTTCCGAAGGCTGCTAATAAGCTGCCTTCCAGGCCATCCAAGCCAGGGCCACCTACTAAATCTCAATCTCACTTTACTTAATCAATCAGCACATTCTGTAATCATATCTGGCTGTATACAAATCTTGTTGTTGAAAAGACTAAAAACGCTATATTATGAATACCTATAATATTCCAAGAGTATATCTGAAATGTTTTCAAGTGAAAATTGCAAAACTCTTTCAAACGAAGAAGAACAGTGCGATAAACGATAATTAATATATTATGAGGTAACAAAGATAAAAAATTCTCACGAATTGATAACTCACTCTTTTTTTAAGTCGATTAAGGAATTTCAAAAATACCAATAAAATAACTAAAACTTTAATTTAATACACCTCTTATGCAAACCTTTACCTTGAATATTAATAAAATACTACTAGTTCTATGTGCTACATATTGGTAGGTTTTAAGTCGGTGCTAAGCCTAAAATTATAAAACTTAATATTATAAACAGCTTAGGTACTTACTAGTCTCGCTCAAAGTGACGCGTGACGAGTGTAGGTATCTACTATTACATTTGTAATATACATTCAACCTGAATGAAAACTCCTTCAAAAAGCCGTACTTACCCAAAAAACAATTATATCATCCAGGTAGACAAAAATTTTCATAAAAAATGTTCATAAAATGAAAACTGCTGGACAAAACTTTGTAAAATTTTTATGGGACCAAATGGCATGTATTACGCATCGAACTAAATAAGAATTACGTAAATCGGTTCATAAATCTCAGAGTAATGGGTGTACATACATAAAAAAAATACCGATCGAATTGAGAACCTCCTCTTTTTTGAAGTCGGTTAAAAATATAATTCGTTTTAAACCATGTCACAGTTTATTTAGGTAATTGCTTTCAAATGGAGAACAAACACACTAGAATCTAGCCCCTCCACTGTGGTTGTCATGTGGACAGCTCAACAGAAACTGTAAACAAAACAGGCGATCGATAAATTATAACAGTTCTGGATAAAACCTTAGCGGCTTTCACCAGAGCGCCTCGTGTTCTACCTAATAAAAAAAAACTAGTCATAAATTTTGGCGGCAAATGAAATTGTATCCATATTCCATAAATGAATAATCGTGTTGTGAAACTGAATAATTGCAGTATTTACAAACAGTGGAATAAAGTGGCCTCCTGTATGGAGAAATGGTTCGGTGAAAAGCGGTTGTGGTTATTTGGAAACAATCTGCCGTTGCTACCGAGAAGGTAGGTGGCCTTGAACTTTATTTACCTTCGGACTGGTCCGGAAATCACGTCTTGATGGCAGGTGATCACCGACTTAAGCAATTGTGAACCAATGATCCTGCGTTTTTTGACTATCTTACCTATACCTTAAGTGTTGTTTTTGTAAGATGTATTTAAATTCAACTCAGACGGGTACCTATATTATAAGGAAATACGAAATTTTATTGTTACCTAGTTGTTGTTAGTTACCTAGAAGGCTACAACTGGCAAACGGATTTTGATTTGTTATAACAAGAGCCTTTCACTAACCAATTGAAATAATATTGACAATAGTATTTGCTTAAAATATTTGTTTGAAATTTAAAAACTTGACTGTTGACTGTCAAGAACCATTTATTTTGTGAAATCGTCCTCAGACCTAGGCTTCTCCTAAATTTTCCACTCATATCTTCTGCAAACCTAACTTCTCCATACAAAAATTGCCAAGACGGCAAATATAAAGTATATCAACGAACATACTAATAACCCAGCATGAGGTAAAAAAATATGCAGAATAATGCACCCGCGTATGTCACATACGATGTGTCGCTCGATCTGCGTGTACGTAAAGAAATAAAGAGCCCGGCTGAGCCTTTGCAATGTGATGGTGGATGATGCTTAGCCCATGCTGTATCCATATTCCATATACACCTAGTGTACAAAAGTCCAAATTAAGCGTGGAGCGGGGTGCTGTGGTGTTGATGCCGCGTTGGTGCCGATAAGTGATAGTATCCCTTAACCAGACGATAGGCTACCAGTGCTATATCGCTCGGGAAACGATTCTTCGAGTCTGGGAAAGCTAATCTTTTCTCCTGTGTCTTAAGGCGAAGAGTAAGCAGAAAACATGCAAACATAGTGTTTTTAGACAAGTTTTGTGGTGAAAGTATCGCATTTCGAGCTATGAACATTACTTAATCCTGTTACACATATCCTTAAGTCTTATTTGTAGGTTGCTAATGCTTGCTGTTGGTTATAGTTAACACTGCCGAGCCTTTTTGAACTATCACTTTTCTTTGAAGTTAAACAAGTTTTTTGGCTTGGCGTGACGCATTTTTTTGGTACTTCTCTCATAAAAGTTATTCTTATAGCTTGTACTTTTTTATGTAGGTTCATTTATTCAGATTAGTAGTGAATAACGAAGATTGTAAGCACATAAACTGTTTTTTTTTATGTAGTGTCGCCTTGAGAGGCGACTTTTAAGACAAGCATAGGCGTAGGGAGGTTTTTTTATGATAATAAGAGACGAGACGAGTAGGACATTCAGCTGATGGTAATTGATATGCCTTGCCCACTACAATGCAGTGGCGTTCAGCTTTCTTGAAAAACCCAAAAATTCTGAGCGGCACTACAATTGCGCTTGTCACCTTGAGACATAAGATGTTAAATCTCATTTGCCGAGTAATTTCATAACTATGGTACCCTCCAGACTGAAACACAATAATGCTTACATATTACTGCTTCACTGCAGAAATAGGCGCCGTTGTGGTATCCATAATCTAGCCGGCATCCTGTGCAAAAGAGCCTCCCACTGGTAGTTGGAACGTCCCTATTTTTGAACACCCCGGGTAATCACGGCAAATAAATTTATGACGATCATTGTAAGTAATAATTGATATGTTCAACACATTTAGACAACATCCTGTTAAAGCTGGATGCACGTCGGCCGTAAGTCGCCTTTATCCAGTTTTGAAGTCGATATTGACGACTTTGGTTGCTTAAGATCGTTTTCACATATCATTTAACTAAAGTATTTTATAAAAACGACGTAAAATGCATAAGCAGTCTGTATCAATTCTGACAGATATTGACGTTCGCAATTTCTGAGAAATCACTCCATTACTTGTTCTGCTATATTTGACAGAATATTATACACATTTACATGGAAATATAATTAAATTCATTTTCGGTTATGATAAGGGCGGAAACAAAACGCAGAACACTACTAGTTAGTCCGTAAAAATATGCTCGAGGGGTTAAGTTAAAGTTATCGTGCAGGAGACAAATTTATGGCCAAATTACTGTGACGCAACTACATGAAGGGAAAAATCAATAAACTTATTATTGCTGCCGACGTCGTCTCAGCCAGGTAGTTGGTACATTACATACATATTTTAATTTTCTACTCAATGAAATTGTTGCGACCACATCAAAAATCTTTCCTTGCAGGAGAGTTGTGTTAAATAGGCTGGAAGATTGATATGATTTGGGTAGGTACTTATAAAACGTTGTAGGCAATAAAAAGGCATAAAGGCATAAAAGGCATTTATTTTCTCAAAATTGATTCCTTTAGAATTCTTTTTGATGTCATTTCTTATACTACTAGATACTACTACCGCTTCGGAAACAAATGGCGCTCTGAGAGAGAAGAAGCGGCTATGATATTATATACAATAAAGAAACTTAACTTTTAATTATCATTGGTTGTAGGAAAGGTTTTTACCAGTGGGAGGATCCTTTACACAGGATGCCAGCTAGGTTATGAGTACAACAACGGCACCTATATCTGCTGTGAAGCAATAATGTGTAAGCATTACTGTGTTTCGGTTTGAAAGGCGCCATAGCTAGTAAAATTACTGGGCAAATGAGACTTCTTATGTCTCAAGTTGAATAGCGCAGTTGTAGTGCCGCTCAGAATTTTTGTGGAAAAGTCGAGAATCCTGAGCGGCACAGCATTGTAATCGCAGGGCGTATCAATTACCATCAGCTGAACTTCCTGCTCGTTCGTCCCTTATTTTCATAAAAAAAAATATTCGACATTGTCTAGCCCCGTCCGGCTAACATTCTCTTTCTTCGATGTTTCGGTGTAGAATGTTCATTCCTAATTACCTCTTAATTCTCAATGTTGTCAAAATCGGTTAGCCGAGAAACAGATAAAGTTAATTTCACATTTCCGTGTTATTATGGATTCTAGCTGGTATGTATATGTGTATTCGTAATTAAGGATTAGAATACTATAGATATCGATTTTGCCAATATATCCAACTTTGTCATAAACATGCTTTAACAGATTTGGTGGATACCGACGTCACGATAAAAAATATGTGGAGGCGATTGACTATGATATATGAAGCCCACAGACGTCAACTGCTGAACGTAGGTCTCCCCCAAACACTTCCATAGTGCCCGATCTTGGGCGGTCTGGATTATACTTTTATCGGGTCATCAGTTCTTATTGGGGTCCCATACATCGTCCTCCTACCCGTGTTCGCCACTCGAGAACCTTATCTAACCTTCGATTATCAATAGTGAAGGACCACGTTTCGGTGCCTTGTGTCATCGCCGGCACCACACATGAATTGGAGAGTTTATAGGCTCTGAAGGACACTGGTCGTGAATACAACAATACGATTGACATATTTGTCGAAGTTGGGATTACCTAACTGATTTATGTACTGATATATGCACACGTCATAATCACCAACAACTCAACTACTAACGAAATAATTTGACGAAAATGAGTAAATTATAACTTACAATATATATGAAAAACATATTTTCTAAAATATTGTTGATGCCGAATGAATAATAATAATTAACATTTCATTCATTCAATAAAATGAGTTCTATTCAAATTCAAATATTTTTAATAAAATACGATATGAAATCACTTATCGAATATCAAAAACTACTACAACCCATTTTGAAATGAATGCCTCAACTTGAGAAAAACGGGCGCAAGAAACGGCGGGCTTCTTTTTTTTTTTAATAATAAGATTTCGAGACAATCATATTGATAATTTAAATAGCCTGAGGGCGGTCGCTCCATTCCCAATCTGTGGTGTCATTAAGAATCGTTGTAGAAACCCTCATTAAGAATATATTGAGATACTCTCTTTGGTCTCAATTATTCTTTAGGACCTAGGTTAGATATAGCGCCCAAAGCCCTCTTCTGCAGCACAAAGATGGTATTAATATCGGCAGCATTGTCCCATAACTATATACCAAAGGACATAATACTGTGAAAATAACTTAATTAAAGTAGTCGTTCCGCATCTGTGTCAGTTAAGAGGGGACGCTAGCAGCGTTATACCATACAAACGTATCCCCTTTTTTCTCCCTGTATAATGCTCCTAGAGCGGAGAATTTTGTCACAAAACCTAGATATGCTAAAGCTATGTCTGTACGTTTTTTTACATAAGAAAATATGACTTTTCAAACATCGTAGAAAATGCCATTTTTATACCGTCCTATTCAGACGAATACGTAACAATTTTGAAAGGTTTGTAAGAAAAAAGGAAAACGTAGGGACATAGACTTATTCTTCCTGAAAATATTGTGTCAGAAGTTTTTTTTGTATGTTCAATACTTTAGGGGATAACAGGAGAATACGAAACCTCTATTTAGTCAAAATTTTGGAGGTAAAATCGGTCTGAGCTGCATTTGTCCCTATCCCAATTAAGTCTAAGCTCGTTTGGCGTTTTAGATCGCGCGCTAGCAGCCGCGCGATGGAGCGCTATGAGAAGTTGGCGAAGCTAGGCGAGGGTTCATACGGGCTCGTCTACAAATGCCGTAACCGGGACACCGGCGAGATCGTCGCCATCAAGAAGTTCGTCGAGAACGAAGACGACCCACTCATTCGGAAGATTGCCCTGCGAGAGATCAGGATGTTGAAGGTTACTTATTATACTTAGTTCTAGTATTTTAAGTAAGAATTTAAAATACTATAAATGATGATAAACTTGTTATATTTTAAAGTGATAACCTTCACTTTTGGGATAAATTACACATATAAAACTGAAAACATAATTTCTTGAACGACTTACAAACTGAGCCAACCGTTCGAGTATTCGATTTTATCAACGTATCGTTGATAAAATCTTGTATACTTTGTTTAACACTCACGCACAGAACGCTAGAGGTCGCGGGTTCGAGTCCCGTATCGTTCATAACATTTTGTTTTCAGCTTTATCACTTTAAAACATAACAAATTGTTTAGATTTGCAAGAGCTCCATCTCAAGTCAATTTTCTAATATGCAAGTATTGGGGTTGAGCAGGTTATCTGTAAAGTAGATCCAGTAGATGAAGCCACAACTTGAGAGTTGAACAAAGCATACAAGATTTTAACAACGATACGTCACTCAAACGGTTGGCTCAGTTGGTAAGAGCGCTCGAACGGAACGCGAGAGGCTGCGGGTTCGAGTCCCGCATCGCTTATAAAATTTTGTTTTCAGTTTTATTTGTCTAATAAATGCTGATGTTAGTTTATTACACTTTCACGCCTACTTAACCGATCAATTTGAAATATTTCACACACGTTGTCAGGGGTACCAAAGCGGACATTTTTCACACGAAATTTTGAAGAGTTCACGAGGGAGTATGATGGGAATTTTAGCTCCACATATTACAAATGACGACGAAAGAACACTACGGAATGTTCTAAGCATTCCACGAATTTAGTATTATTTGTGAAATCCAAGATGTCCGCTGCGTAAAATTATGATTACAACAATATCGTTTCTAAGGTTTTGAGGATTGCAGAGAACGAATTTCGGATCATTTTCATTAAAAACAATACGACCGCCGTGCAAATTCAAATTTCTTTGTTGCAAGAAAATGTATAGGAAATTATTTTGCAAGTAATTTTTTTACCCTAACAGCACTTTGACGTACATTGGTAAATGGCCTTCTGAGAAGAAGTGCTGCAAGAAACGCAGCAGTTAGCCTTTTTTTTAAAAAGAAAAATACTTAAAGAATACATGTAACATTTATAAAATGTAGATAGGCATATAATAATTATCTGTATCAAATATTTTTATCATTAAAACAATCCTGTATTTCGTAGTAGATAGACCTTTGACATGTGGCATTTTTTTTTAAATGTGGTTTAAATTGATGCAAAAATGCGAGTGCGAGTTTTTTAGTTAAGCTTTCTTATCTGAACTACTTTACCAATCATAACAACGCAAGAGAAAGAGGTAATTGTATGTAAGTTAACGGCCATATTCAATAACCTATCTATCCTAAGTTTAACTTACTAGAGATCTATCCTTTTACGTTTACTTACATTTCATTAACCTATCGACATAAAGACTTAGACTATAACTATATTGGACATAACTATGGATAGAATAGGTGACAGCAATGTATCCGTAACTAGAGATACGTTATTGAAAACGCCCGTTAGACTGTATCCAGATAGAATGAAAGCTAAGAAACGAAAGAGAAAGATTGTGCGTGGCTAGGAAAAAGAAAAAGAAGGGAGACCGTTCACTTGTTCGTTCCCTTTCGTTACCCAAAATAGTACTTCAATTATTAGGTACGTTAATTAATACGTCATAGCAATGAAAGAGAATTCAAATTCAAATATTTTTATTCAAAATAAGATGTGACATCACTTATTAAAAATCAAAAATTACCATCCATTCCAAAACGAATGCCTCAGACCTTAGAAGAATGGGCGCAACAAACTGAGCGGGCTTTTTTTCATCAAAATAGTTTACAAAGTAATATTCTACAATTAAATTTATTATTTAATAGCCTGAGGGCGGAAAAAGTGGACATTGCGTGAATCAAAGAGAATATAATCACTACGTTTGCACGAATGACTGACCCAACTGAGCGAACGTTTATAAAGATGACACGTAACGACTCGGGGCAGCGCAGGATCGTTAGCGAGGATATATATATATATTATATATTATAATAACGCAGTGCTTACCACGTTACCAGGCACTAGTGTTAAAGTAAATTTACTACCTATGGTAGGCAGTCTACAGATTGCATATACGCAAGCAGCGGTTCATACAACTTATGTCCGTCCTACTGTCGGAGTAAACTGCAACTACAACTAGTAAGATTCACAGTGCCTACCTTGCTAGAAAACCAATACACGCCCCTGCCTACTGCCAGTGGGACGCTCCTTTGCACAGGATGCCGGCTAGATTAAGGGTACCAACGGCGTCTATTTATGCCGTGAAGCAGTGATGTATAAACATTGCTGTGTTTCGGTCTGAAGGGCGCCGGTGAAATTACTGGGCAAATGAGACTAAACATCTTAATCTCAAGGTGACGAGCGCAATTGAAGTGCCGCTCAGGATTTTTTTACTTTGCAAGAATCCTGAGCGGCACTGCATTGTGATGGGCAGGGCGTATTAATTACCATCAGCTGAACGTCCTGCTCGTCTCTTCCGTATTTTCATGAAATAAAAAACATCCAATATTGGACCACCAAACGGGCCTTATTACAGATATGTCGTATCAGCCTTGAAACACATGTGGAGGGGAGCCATTTTCAAAGTTTCTTTTTCTAAGTGGGAGAAAGTTTCTTGATAATCAGACTGTGAATGAACGACACCTATCAATTATTATTTTTTCCAGTAATTATTGATCCGTAATGGATTTACGTTTGCCATTGCCTAATTATGCAATCAACGGACGAGCAAACGCATGTTACCCCCTTATTCATAATGGTCCGCTAACTTTAAACAGCCGCTTAGGAGTGTTTCTTCTCATTCTGACTTAGGTCAATAGAAGAAGACAGAGTGAGAATTAGCAATGCTTTAAGTTAGCAGACTATTATGAATAAGGGGGTTAATTTAATAGGGCATATACCTAATGTATTATGAAGTTTGAATTTGCCTCAAATATTGTTTTTCGAATCTTTTTGGACATATGGTATAGCGGACTTTCTTGTAGATACTGATACGTTCTATAATATTGTAGAACATTTTTTTGTTCTATAATCAATAATTTCCGCAAAGCACGCGATGACATAATACAATGTTTTAATATTTCACTTTGAAAGATAATTTGAATATTTTCAAACCTATTTGTATTTTTCGGTATCTACGATAAAGATGTTAATGATTAATTTAAATTATGCATATTCCCTATTGAATCTAAAAAGACTTCTAAGGGAATCAATTTTGAGAAAATTAATACCTTTTATGCCTTTTATAGATCGAGACTTTTATGTTGATAACTATAAAAATTAATGTTTATTGCCAGAATCTAAAACACCCGAATCTGGTGAACCTTCTGGAGGTGTTCCGACGGAAACGGAAGCTGCACTTGGTCTTCGAGTATTGTGACCACACTGTGCTACATGAAATGGAGAAATATCCTTCGGTGAGTGCAATATTTGTCAATATACTTGTGAAGGTCGAATTGATTTAATATCTCAAAGTATTATGTAACCAACCTAATTAAATTACCATTTTAATGTGTTTTGTAAAATCGTAACCATTATTTTATTAAAAAACGAACAATTCGTTGGTACGTCGCGTTGTCTGTATGACATATCACACTCAGCTTCTTTGAAGTCTTAGATTAAGTATTGGTCTCCGCTGCGCTCCAACAAGATACCGTACCTACTACCTAAGAGCAATAGCTTTTTTATTACGGCAACTTTATATTGTAGTGTGTATTGGCTACATATAAAGATGCTTGTGTGCGTGGCATCTTGACACTCAATGGCATCTTTAACATTTTGTAACTTTTATACGTACGCTTCGTGTTATTTTACATTGAAATTAATAATATACAAAAAAATATTAATGATATGTGATCCCAGTGTTTATCTTATTTCTTGTGGTATTATTTTTTCAAAGTTTTACTAAGCAACCCGGCATTTTAATTTCAATTATTAACAAAGTTTAACAGAACATGTGGCATGTCAACGTTACACGGGCTGGAGTACGCCCACTTGGGCGTAGTATTAGCTGCCGCACTTTGCGACTACGCGTGCAGTATCTAGTTGGAGCGCAGCGGAGACGAATCCTTAATCTAAGTTGCTATATTTTTAAAGTTTGTGTCGCACCCGCAGAGATTAACTTGTATACCATCGGTACCACGTAATGTAATATTATTGTTAAATATACCAGAATAATACAGAAAAATTGTAACAATATCAATGTTATTGAATAAGTAATATAGTGGTGGTACTTAATGAAGTTAATAAAACAAATATCTTGAATTCTGGCAAACGCATAAAGAAGTGTTCTTATGACATCGTTAACTTTATTAAGATAAGAACCACAAAGGTTGAAAGCATTATATATTTTTAATTCGAAACGGGAGAACCGGATGTTTGGGAACTCTACGGCAGCCTCGCGAAACTCTCTAAGAAAAAGCCATTATATGAAAC
Source organism: Leptidea juvernica (assembly GCA_949711755.1). Taxonomy (NCBI): domain Eukaryota; kingdom Metazoa; phylum Arthropoda; class Insecta; order Lepidoptera; family Pieridae; genus Leptidea; species Leptidea juvernica. Next base: position 7,578,047 of record CATIXQ010000009.1, on the reverse strand, counting down.
GTGCAGTGTTTGTTAGTTGACGGCTATTATAATCTTGTAAATACGGAGATAGCCGAAATCCACTACGTTTTAAGCAACTTTCAAACTTAGCCGGATTATACTTCGTCGCCATATTGTAATTACTATTTCAAACTTATGCCAAATCTCACTGAACTGAATCATACTAAACTAAATTTCAATTATTACTTAGGCAGTCCTGCCTCTTATTACATACACACACACACATACTCACGCCTTGTTCCCATCGGGGTAGGCAGAGACAATAGAATGCCAGTTGCTTCTATCCTTACAAACCTCACGCGCTTCCTCTACTCTTTTCATACATGCTCACCGGTTCCAGGCGCTTCAGACCTTTCCTTTTCTCAATACGTCCCCAATTTGGTCGACGAGATCTCCCACGACCGGCTTGCCCACACACACGTGCATTATATATTTGAAAAGTCATTCTTTCTTCACTCATTCGCTCCACGTGTCAAAACCATTTCAGCATTCCTTTCTCAGCCCTCTTATTACGTAGTACCTATTTATTTACAGCCTCTTTGCTCATAGGTGTTTACCACACATCCAGATGGTTAAGTATTATTTATTAAATAGAAATCAGTGTAACCTTTACCGCCGCAATACCGCAATCAAAGCTAAAACATATTATGATTACGACACTACCGACTATCGGTTCAAAGCATTTCTTACAAATCTGCTCGGCAATTGCATTACGTATTATGACATAGTGCGCTAGCTAAACCGGCTTGGGGCATGTTCACACAGTGACGGGACGTAACTATTAGAAGAGTTTAGCACCACAGATTAGAGTCCGATGCGTATCCGTAAAAACACAGTCCGAAGTAGTCGTAGAGTAGTTGTAGAATTGTTTATTACGTCGAATACAGTATGCATTATAGATTTCAGAAATGTATTGTAATGTATTCTATTCGGCTAATTTAAATTAGCATGCAAAAAGAACACTTAAAATTTAAATTTAAAAAGTTCTTAGCACTTTTAATTTTTTTTTGTCGATTAACCATTTAAACAGGAGTCCAGTAAATCGTTTCTGTGGTAAGTTTTTTATTTCTAGAGATACTAAACTATCTGACTGTACTGACTAACTAAACCATAGAATTAGTTCTACGACTATTCCGGACCGTGTTTTTAGGATTATTAGGCTGGATCCACATAATTATTATAACTAACGACGGCGAAAGAAAGCTACGAATAGAGAAGGATAGATACACATGTATCTATAGATATAAATACACTGTGGTACTACAATGGCTGTCGCCATTTACTTAATGTCTTAAGTAAACAAAAAAGTGTGTGTGTACTTATGTATGCACGCAAGAAGTTATACTTCTTTGGCCTAGCGAAGCAAAAATAATTAAAATGATTTATTCCTCGTGCTATTCTACGCTTTTAGAAATAACAGTTTTGTTAAAATCTTGCAAAGATGGCTTTGACAATTAATTATTAAATAATGAATACGGCTGTGTGGGCTTGAACCCTTTGCCTGGCCTAATAATGGACGAAGAAACCAAAAAAAATAACGAATGACGCAGACGTCAGAAAATTTGAGGAACCAACTTTAACCTGCTACTTTTGTGTTACAGTGATGCGCGCGCATCTTAAAATCAGTCTCATAATTTTTTCATAACGCACCTACAGAAATATAATTCAAATATATTCAAAAATACAAATACATAATTCACCTGAATACATCACTTATTGTCCTTAGCCTGTAACAAAAAAATTATGGAAAAATATGATACAAATAGTTGCGCTAGACCAGGCACTGACACCTTCTGCGTGCTTACTTATGTACTTGTTATAGGGGTGATTAAAATTTTGTTTCCTAAATATGTAATTTGTTTATTTGAAAATTTGTAAAATTCAATTACTTTAATTTTTAATTTATCTTTTTATGATTGTTCCCGTGGTACTACTTTTACTATTATATATTCTTTGGTACTACCCGTTTTTTCGTATTTATAGTCAGTTTCGTTTATGTAAAGTCGCCATTTTACCGCCACGCTGTATGAAGCGTGGGTATTGTGTAGCGAGTGAAAGAGAGGAGAGATATTCTCTCGCTTTTGTTTGCCGTCGCCTCGATCGTTCTTTGTGGACAAAGCCTTACAGGAAGGTTATTTTAAATGATTAATTTTTTACCAGCACTTATTAATATGCGCTATTATATCAGCGATTAACGTATACGATGCCACGCGTAAAACAGAAGGCTATAACCTTTACTGATAAATTATTTATTCGAGTATAGGATTAGTTTTGATAACATACTTTTAATAAAAATTAAATACCTGCGTTATGTTTCTATTATAAGGCTAAATACCGTCTACAATATTTAATTTTTGTACTTTTTTCCGTGGCCTATGGAGTCGCACGCTATCTATTTTTTTTTTATTTAAAAAGAAAACTTACAAATTAATAAAAGAAATTAGACAATAAATACAGAAGAAGAGTAAAAGCTAATTACAAGCTTTTGCAGATAGAATTTATATATGAAAAAGAAAAAACACGCAACTGGGAAGAAGAAAGAAAAGGAATACAGGGGAAAAAAATTGCAAAGAATAAATAAATAAAAAAGCTATGCAATATGCGGTAAAAATAAAGCAAATTTGAACAATGGCCAACAAAATTCTTAACGAGTAGTTTAGGGATTATTTATAAGCGTTAAATTATTCTTTTGGCAGTGTTTTACGAATGGTGGTGGCAGTGATGCAAAAAAGATCCAAATGTCACATACGTCAACCACGTCGTCATGTCATATACTTATATTGATGAGTATTTGTTGTGAATATTTTGTCTTTCGAATCACGTGTATCTTAAATAACAGTTATTAGAAGTATACCGAAGAGGACTGAGGGCCTACCATCAACTTTTAATTAGCGATGCGATTCCGATGCAGTTCAGTTCAGGTACCTAATTCGAAGTGCCTTTTACTGAATGGCATTTGGATCGCTTATGAAGAATGAACGAAATAAATTTGTCTGTGGTCCGCGGTGTGGGAAAGAGATGACGCTCTACAGTCGTTGTATAAGTTTGTCTCTCTTACTCGAACCATATGCGTTGCGTTTCGAGACTTAAAATGATATGATTTTAGCGGTTTTTTTCACTTTCCGACTTTATTTAACGTCATCCTAAATTAGATAGCTCTAATCACGTCGTGGGACGAATTAGCAAAGCAGTTCATTTTAGGTTGTCAATTGAATCGCAATAAGAGTTCATGGTAGGCCCGCTGAACTCAATAGTCAAAACATTATGATTGCTTTTCTGAATTTTTTCTGACGGTTTTCTAAATTTTGATTAGATGCTGTCATCGACGATTCGTTATTAAAAAAACGCATCGTCAAGTGGTGTATGTATGAATTACGATTTACATTCACGTGGCACGTGACTCGTGAATGAGATCACGTGCAGCCTCTGCTACGGTTCAGCTTGCACAAAATGCGGTTAATTGATTCGCATTAAGTTTGTGGCAAGGTCGCTGCTTGGGTGAAGTAAGAACGGATAGTAATAAATAAAACAAATGTAAGGACAACCGAATAAATGTATATTGGAATAATAAAATGTTATGTTTTTATAACTTATTTATTAATAATAGCCTTCTCCAATTTTGTTGAGTTGTTGGGTTTAATTAATCTTATTTACTTATTGCCACTGACCTGTATAAATATCACTGGACAGGCTGTTCCATATGTTTGCCAGCAAATTTTATGTGCCTGTTTAAAGCGCCACTCGCGAGCATCCAGAGAACTAATTTTGACGTATAATACAAATGGCTGCGATGCTCTGAGGTATTTTTGCATGATTAATTAATTTCGTTCGTTTTCCGTGTTATTTATACTTCAAGAATCAACGTAGTAAAGTACACATTTTTTTTTGTAAATAGTTTCCCACCATCTATTGATGTTTGCTGAGGTTGTCATCACTAGTTTTAGTACCGCAGACTCTCGCTACATGGCCAACAGCGCCAAAATGGCGAATATCAAACAGGCACAAAAGCACTTTGACAGCAGCCAGTCCAGTGGTATACAGTAGAGGTCAGTGCTTATTGCTGTCACATTACACTCACTTGTAATATTTCACTTTTTTATGAAAGACACGGTAAACGGTCGTTCGAGTCACCTAATGTTAAGTAGTCATCACTGCCCACATTCTCCCACAACGTCAGAGGAATAACAGGAGCGATCCCGGCCTTTTAGAAAGCTGTGCGCGCTTTGGTTTGGTTGATCGTGAAAAAAACCGTATGGTAGAGGAACACCACAACACCAGATGGTGATGATGTATTCAAGTACTGGATCCCCGACAGCTCGGAGTTGCACGGAGTTAAATTTTTATAAGGGTTATACCAAAAATAGGCAAGGTATTAAGGGGAGAGTTGTCGAAGAGCAGTGGTACGATTTTTTTAAATGGTTAATATGCAAACTTGTGTCTTCAGTAGATTAAATTTAACAAGTTTTATTTTTCACCATTCCGCGACCTTCTAAAGCGTCGATAGAAGATACAAGTTTCTTTTGGCACTGGTCGACGGTTTCTCGAGAGAGCTCCATGCAACAATGCATGATGGATGCATATAAGATGCATCATATAGATGAAACATTGTAGGAGATACTCGTAGCACACAGCCTTAGGGAATTAAATCGTTCACGGGCATGAGCAATATCCGTCGATAACGACCTGTACGAGGGGCACACTGAAATGATTGGGAATAAGAAAAACACATGCACGGTATAGCTAAATTGTATTTTATTGTTTTTGAAATATTCTCCGTTCAACTTGCACTTTTCCGTTCGTGCAAACCAATCATTAAAACAGTAATTTCAGTCTGAAGTCGATGTTGACAAAATGGCTGATTTGTACGCTTCCACAGCTGCTTCGGGGTCTTCAAACCGTTGACCGCATAATAAATCTTTCATTCTGGGGAGTGTAAAGAAATCGTTTGGACTCAGGTCAGGACTGTACGGAAGATGGTCCATCAGCTCAACGTTTTCCTGCTTCAAAAAATCATTTGTCTTCCGAGCCGTATGGGAGCTCGCATTATCGTGATGTAAGATGATGCGACGTTTCGGGTTATTTTTTCGGAGTTCGGGTATCATTACTGGCAGACAAACCATGATATACCACTCAGCGGTAACCGTTCTGCGTTCGTGTAAAGGAATATTAGCAACATGCCCCTTTTTCGAGACAAACGTAGAGACCATTTTCTTTGACACGCTGCGGGAGCGAACCACTTTCGTTGGTTTGACCTCGTCTTCGCAGACCCAAACTGCTGACTGATGTTTTGTTTCAGGTTCGTATGAAGAAATCCATAATTCGTCATTTGAGACGATATTATAAACGGCATTTGACTTCCTCCGTTGAAGCTTTGCAGAGTATTCTGGCACCAATCTACACGAGCTGCCTTTTGTTCTTTGGACAAATTGTGGGGAACCCAGCGGGATACTAGCTTTCTTACATACAGCTCATTATGTAATATCGACCAAATTGCACTCATTCCGATACTGATAACAGCCAGAATCTGCTCGTATATCACATGACGGTCATCTAATATAATAGTTTGCATAGCTGCGATGTTTTAGGCTGTTCTTGGTCAACCTGCAGAAGAAACAGTGCTGAGCGACACACGACCGCGTCGGAACTCGGCATACCAGCGGTATATTGTCGTTTGACTCAGTGCTTCAACATCATAAATCGAAACAAGTTCGTTGAGAAATTTATCTTGAGATAAGCCGCGACGAAAATTGTGATAAATTATGGCACAGAAATGTTGACGCGTGAGCTCCATTTCTGTTAACGACGTGTCAACTTTAAACCAACATTATTTTTGTTTTTGAACTTTTTTTTAATTGTATAAATGTCATTAAGATTCTTAAAGGCCAGTATTCAAATTCTAAAAAAGGTTTTACTGTAACTCAAGCTGCGCCCAGTGAGGAAGCTGATGGTCCACTTGCATCAAATCTCGGGCAGCCCACAAGATGGAAGTTTCGAAAGTGCGCCTTGTGCCATACACGATCAAAACATTCGCTAAATTAAAAAAAAATCAAATCACCTATTCTCGCGCGGTTATTTTCTCGAAACATCAATCTTATAACTATTTAATGGGACTAATAAGCCGATCGATGCCTCGAAATTTAAAATCTTTATAATAATAATAATCATTTATTTCAGGCATAACTAATAGAAAATACAATTGAAATCAAAATTACAATTATATTACCACTAATAAATTAAATTAATTCCACCTTCGCACGACACGCCACAAGTTAGGATTCATCCCCACCATCTGGATGTGTGGCGTTCCTCCACAGTGCGGTTTTCAAGGAGCTTTCTCCCTCGTACTACAAAGCTATGGAATGAGCTTCCTTGTGCGGTGTTTCCGGGACAATACGACATGGGTACCTTCAAAAAAAGCGCGTACACCTTCCTTAAAGGCCGGCAACGCTCTTGTGATTCCTCTGGTGCTGCAAGAGAATGTGGGCGGCGGTGATCACTTAACACCAGGTAACCCGTACGCTCGTTTGTCCTCCTATTCCATAAAAAAAAAAAAAAACTTACCACTAATTTTACAAAAAATTAAATTAATAACAATTACAAAGTTATATTTAAAAAAAAACATTTTCTTTTTTATCAAGATGGACGTCTATGCATCTTATACTTTTCATATTGAAAATATCGTTATAATATAAATTATTAGAGACAGTCATCAGAATTTCGTTGTTGGAGCCTCTCTTCAGTCCCAAAAAGATGCAATTCTTGTGCGAATTATTGCGAAGAAGTCGAGTATTCTCGCTCTCGCATACATATTTATAGCACTGCAATATCTGGGAAGTTTCATAAGAGCTCGATAGGAATCATTATATTGGACACTTAGTGAACTTAAGGTATTGTTGGAATAATTACACCACAGTTGGCAGGTGTACATACACAGGCAATAAGTTTAAAACAGAGTTGTTTTCAACTCATTGCTGCACTTTGCAAACCTTCGTGCTATCATGTTGCTACGTACCGAGAGCGCCCTTCGCTCCCTCTCAATATCGCAGTCATCTTTCAGATATTCCGTTAAGATATGACCTAATATTTGAATTGATTTACAGTTTTTTAACTTTTCTCATTCAGATATACCTCAGGAATATTTTCTGGTCCCTCTACAGATCTAAATACTATCAATACGGTGTTATTAACATTGTACTTCAATGTTTGTTAGCATAATTTTCACAAATTGATATTATTGGTACTACAGGGTTGTCCAGAGCTGCTGTCGAAGCAAATAATCTGGCAAACGCTGCAAGGTGTTGCGTACTGCCACAGACACAACTGCATCCACCGTGACGTCAAGCCGGAGAACATCCTGCTCACCAGCGACGGTGTCGTCAAACTCTGTGACTTTGGCTTCGCGAGGTTAATCAGTGCGTATATATATTTATAGTTATCTGTCACAGATGTCCCTGTTTTGTTTTTGAGTTCAAAATAAGCAATCAAATCTAATGCTATTGCTTTTATCATGGGCGTAGCTGGGCATTGGGGTGTTAAAGATAAGCAATGGACATGCAAAAAGTATTTATTGTTTAATTTAAGGTTGAATAACAGTCCAGTTGTAAGTCCATAATAACTGTAATCAAAATCATATCTCTGTCACAGTTAAGAAGTTGAACATGTGGACATCACCAGTCCCAACCCTGCTATTTTTTATAAAATTTTGGTAATAAGACTTTGCTTATCCTTATATATGGAATGAAAATATAAGAATTATTCCATCAGGTGGAACTTGCTCATCAGAATATTCTATCCACACAATGATCCCTTTTGGTGTCGACCTAAGGCGAAGAAATAGTAACTACCACTATATTATTTATGATTTAGAAAACTAGAATATTATATGAGGCAATTAGAGTGGAATATGTGAATTTATTTAATGTAGTTTAGTATAGTGCATATGGTGCCTTTTACTGTAGACAAACAGTGGTGTGTAAGTACTATTATAAATATGTGTTTTATTTTGAAATTAAGGTCCGTCTTCCACGGACGCCGTAGCTATTTAAATTATTGAGCTACTGAAAATAAGGTCCATCTTCCAAGGACGCCGTAGATATTGAAGCTATTAAAACTTAGCTCCATGTTCCGAGAGCGCCGTAGCTAGTCAAATCATTGAGCTACTGAAACTAAGGCCCGTGTTCCAAAGGGCGTTGCAATACTAAATGCGTAACCTAGTGTATTGTTGTCTCTTTTATGCACACTTAACAAAACAGTGACAAAATACGCTTGATCACGGGCTAGTGGTATTGAGTCGTCTTCTAGGATAACAGACCGTAACACAAGTACAATCGCAATGTCCGCCGCGCCGTGAGCCGCAGTTGAAGAGGCCCCCGCAGACCATCAAGTGTGCGTCTTGCTCTTTGCGTCACTTCAAATCATCCAATTATTTTTTTGTGTTATCTTGAGTATAAATTCCGAGATAAAGAGACTTTGAGTCTCGTGCCAGAATTTGGCGACTCAAAATCTCTTGAGAATGCCTCGTGTAGAGTCGAAACGCGTGTCGAATTGATTGAAGCCAAATTTTAGCGGAATTTACACTCAAGATAACTAAAATAAATTGGATAATTATGAATTTCCGCAAAATAAAGCCTAAGTCAATGAATCTTCACTTCTAATCATAAAAATAGAGCTCATGTTATTGTATAAATTCTTAGCCTGTGTGTATAATACACCGAAAACCTGTCTTCTCTCACACTTCGTTCAAATGATAACAGACAGCGTCGCATTCCCAGCGCCGACATTCCTATTTGCTCTTATAAAAAGTGACATGACATGCAAGATTTTCAACTGTTGGTGATTCGCTCCTGCCCTATAATAATGCAGTGCTGCTCAGGATTCCTGGAAGCCTCAAAAATAAACCTAATTCTTGAAAATTGTGAGCGGCACTGTGATACCACTTGTACCCTTAAGTCTCAGTAGCTCATAATACTATTTCTGAACAAAAGTAAAGCAAATATTGTGTATTTTAAAATTATTTTATCCAATAAAAGTACTTTGTACTACTAGTAAGTAGGTAGGTACTAATTAGGAAGTTAGTAACTAAATTCGATAGTTATAGTGATAATTGTATTATAAGTAAGGCTATATAGTTTTGCAGACAAAGTTAAAGCTAGTAATAATTTGGGTCCTACTACAGCACCTACAATTAGCTCCCCTAGAAGCTATACATGTTTTTACGACAAAGAACATACTTACCAGCAGAATTCATCATCATCAAAGGCCAGAAATACACTTGTAAGTAATTCTTAAACGATAAAAAGGTAAAGGTAAGTATAATACTTTGTTAATTACTAGTTAACATCAATTATGCGAGTTAACCCGGGTTCTGCCACAGTTTGTGAAGCATGACCGAACTTTGACCCCGACCTTTTTCGGACGTGATCCACTTGTCAAGATCGGTTATCAATCTCTTTTAAAACGATTAGATTTCGTTTATTTATTCATTAAAGCCTTTTAAAATATAAAACTATTTCTAATTAATTAACTATAATATTGTATACTAGCTGACCCAGCATACGTTGTATCGCCATATAAACTTAAATTTCTTTTTTACCTCCGGAGAAAGTTCGAACGATATGAAGATTCTAATTAGTTATTCATTTTAAACTATTCTTTCGATTTGATTTGTGAACGACGGGGGACACATCAAAGGAAAAACAAAATTGTTGTTTTTTTTTTAATTTCGAACATTTTCATATATATTCTAACATTTTAAACCTTCTCTGGACTTCCACAAATAATTCAAGACCAAAATTAGCCAAATCGATCCAGCCGTTCACGAGTTTTAGCGAGACTAACGAACATTTTTATATATAGATATCATCCCAATGCGCGCGAAAGCCTCTCCCTTCTCCATCCATTCGTCCACTCCTCACTCAGAGCACTCCTTCGTAATTTACTATATCGCCTCTCCATCTAGTACCAGGTCTTCCTCTTCTTCTTTTGGCATCTAATAGATACCAGATTGTGACTATACTGCTCAATCTTTCATAACTTGCCCTTGATATGTGTCCTGCCCAATTTCGTTTTATAGTTTTTGCGATTTTTATTATGTCTTTTAGTTAAGTAGATTTCGTTACGTCCCAATAATAATCGCAAATGAGTACACGATTCGTAAGATTCTTATAGGAAGCTCGTGGGGCACCCAAATATCGGTCTTCTTTGTGTATCCAACTTTTTTGAGGCAGGTCTTGTTTAAAACAATGGCGTTTATTTTATCCGTTACAGGGCAACCAGAGCGAGATGCTTTAACATCAAAATTTCCAGATTGAGAACGGCCTAACCAGACTTTGTACAATTCTTACTGACACCGCATTGTGTCCATAAACGTCACAAATTTCTTTCGCGGCGTTGCATTTTTCTTTACATTTTGCGTTACATTTTTTTTCGTACTATGTATATTTTAAAATGTATCGAACTTCTTCATAAATTTCTTTCAAATTGGCAGAAAGCAAAATAAATTAAAAATAGCTGGAAACAATATACAAACGTTTTGTTTCTATTTTTTGATTTAACCTTTTTAATGTCATCAAAGACCACCAGCCAAAAACAAATAGTTAGTACAAATAGATTTTATTACATATATATAGTTCGGCCCATAGTTTGTGTACAACAAGAATGTTTCTTGTATTAAAATAAAAGGAAAAAAAATTACGTCAACTTATAAAAGTTTTTTTAATGGACGGAATATAAGTAGGTATTTCCATTATAAAAACAAGTGCGCAAAAGCGTCAATAAGTTCGTAAGTAACATAAAATACTATACTAAACTACATGTGCTCAATAAAATAAATTTAACTTAAAATAAAATAAATTTCCAAGTACCTGGAAACCAAAACCAAAAAGTATAAAATCGTTGTTTTTCAGGTGCTTGGGACATGGTCCCAGAGTTAGAGACGCCATGTGCAAGGAACTGCATACAATCCATGGTATTAATAGATCGATTATCGCGGGATCTAGGAATTTGCATAAGCTATCGATATATAGTTTTTAAAAAAGTAAAAAATTATGTAAACAAATGTTTTATGTAAAACCGCAATGCAATGTTCTGTAGAAGGTTATTGAGCGCCAACTTAGATACTTAAAGTCGTAAAAGCAGGTCAAACCCTAGATCTACAGCGGAGATTGCGAACGGTGAATAAGTCGGGTCAAACATTATCTCAGTTTAATCTTCTTACGTAAATAGGTAGGCTAGCTAATGGGCTTACCGATCGAGATATGCAAATGTGTATTACAACCTATTTTAAACTGCGGACAATATCGTCACATCGAGAGTTTTTGAATTACGACTATTTTGCGGGTTCGGGTGTCGGAACAATATTTTTTATTTCCCATCTGAGCACTTGAGAAGATCTATTTATGAGGGAGGTCCAAAAATTTGTTTTTCGATATTCATAATAAGTGATATGTTCCGGGAATGTTGTTCAGTTTCGTGGACCCTATCTGTGTTAATTAATAGAGGCAAAGAAAAGTTTTTCCATGATTAATACTTTTTGTCTTTATGTCACCACAGAATTACATGTCAGGGAAAAGTAATTTTTGACTTGGAGTAAATTTTCATTGCGTTTATTAATAAGCCACAATATACTGTAATGTAGTACTCTCTTTTCTGTTTTTACGTATAAATAAAACAATTTTAAATGATTAAAACGCGTGTAATTGTTACTTTGTTTTTACTTTAGAATTCAGTCCTCCTGAAAACGAGGTCTCTACACGTCGGATCGACTAAAACAAAAATAAAAATGTAACTTTTACGCAAAAATCTAATGTAAAAACACAGTTACAATTACACGCGTTTTAATCCTTTAAAAGTGTTTTATTTAATGTGTAACACTCGAGTTAATCAAAGAAAATGCTAGTTTTTACGTATCCAAGCTGTACAAATTACTTTTATCGAAAATTAGAAATAAGTATTTTCTTTTTATGCACTTACTCGTATTAAGGCAAAGAGTAAGCAGAAAACAGGCAAACATGGTGTTTTTAGACAAGTTTTGTGGTGAAAGTAATAGCATTTCGAGCTATGAACACTACTTAATCCTGTTACACATATCCTAAAGTCTTATTTGTAGGTTGCTAATGCTTGCTGTTGGTTATAGTTAACACTGCCGAGCCTTTTTGAACTACCACTTTTCTTTGAAGTTAAACAAGTTTTTTGGCATGGCGTGACGAATTTTTTTGGTACTTCTCTCAGAAAAGTTATTCTTATAGCTTGTACTTTTTTGTGTAGGTTCATTTATTCAGATTAGTAATGAATAACGAGGATTGTAATAAGCATATAAACTCTTTTCCACTCAAGAATTTTGAAAATATTGGCTTTGTTACATAGTGTTGGCAGGCCGGCAGCCGTGAACTCATATCGCTCAAGGTCGCTGGCATTTAGTGTCGCCTTAATGTTTTGCTAGCCTTACACCCTGCATACTGACGGGCGACCGAAGTTACCAAGAGCTGAAATAGTAAAAAACGGTCAAGTAACAAGATGTTGCTAGTTGAGCCTACTCTGTAATAATATAAACAGTATACTTACCTGTTACGGCTTATGTGACAGCCTTCTAACAGACAGACAGAACGCTTGAAGAAGGGCGGAGGCTTAGAAGTATGGTTTCGTTGGCACCTTTGATAACTAAAACCTAAAAAGATATCTCCAATTTTCGCTTCACGTAATATAGAACCTTAGTATAAGGATTGGTCTCCGCTGCGCTCCACAAAGATACCGCAGGCGTAGTCGCAAAGTCGGCAGTCTCGAACAATGTGTGACGTTGCCGTGCCACATGTTATGTTAAACTTTGCTAATAATTTAAAACTAAAATGCTGGGTTGCGTAGTAAAACTGAAAAAATAATACTACAAGAAATAAGAAAGACACTGGGGTCACATAATTATCATCACTAAGTATTTTGTTTTTCAATGTAAAAAAATGTATGTTACAAAATTTGAAAGATGTCATTGAGTGTGAAGATGCCACGAACACAAGCATTTAATAGTTGCCGTAATAAAAAAGCTATTGTTGTCAGGTAGTGCGGTATTAAGTTGGGGCGCATCAAAGACCAGTAAATTATTAGGTTTCGAAAACGATAAATCTGGTGACAAAAAGGCCACAGTCACTGTTTTATTAGTAAATCTTAGATATAATAGAATATTTAAAAACATGTGAAAAGATTAATATGTATATTTGCTTAGAGAGGTCAAGTAAGAGGTGGAAGCCAAAGTAATGTTGCTTCATCAAATTACTTTACTGACATTTCAACGAGAAGATTGTACAATATAGGGTAGTCACGGCCAAAACTCAATCTCTCAAATTCATATTAGTTTATGTTTAGGTGTGGCGTGTGTTGAATTTATCGATCAATGAATAAAATAGTATAGGCTTGCATAGTTTCTGCGTAATAACATGTTACGTAGGCCACAATAAAAGTTTTGCGTAACATAAAAATAACAACATGTTATAACCAAAATATTATGTTTATTGCTTTTCAAAATACCCTCCTTTACATTTTAAACATTTTTTTATGCGATCGAACCATTTTTTTAAACAGGAGGATCACAGATCTGAAGGCATGTTTTCTACGTGCCGATTGAACGCTATCACCGCCACTTCGCAATTGGTATTGAAACCTCTCATCAAATCTTTGATTTTAGGGAAAATACAGAAATCACAGTGTGCTAGGTCGGGGCTGTGTGAAGGATGGCTGACGAGTTGTACTTTTTCGGAACCTAAAAATGACTTAGTTAGCCGTGTGTGAAGAAGCGTTGTCATGATGTAGGAGAACGATCGTCTTTCGCGAACTTGTTTTAACACCCTGGGTAAAAAAGTGCTAGAATACCACTCGGCATTAACACTCTTTTGATCTTCAATTAAAATTGTGGAGATGGGACCCGTAGCTGAGAAACGAAATGCGATCATTTTTTACCAACGTTTCTCGCCTGCCTCACTTTTGTTGGCCTGTTCTCATTTTCAAACACCCATTCACAACATTTGCTGTTTTTTTTCGGGTTCAAAACAATAAATCCACGTTTCGTCTCCTGTGACAATGTCATAAACAGCATTAGAATGTCCGTGGTTGTACTTCATTTGCATCTGTGAGCACTATTCCACGCGAGCTCGCCTCTGCTCCGCTGTCAGTTAATGAGGGATCCAACAACAACAAAGTTTGCGAACTTTCAATTCTTCGTGTAAAATTTTCTGAATTTTGCTCATGCCAATCCCCAATAGTCCTCGAATTGTCTCATAGGTAATCCGCGGGTTTTCTTCAATTAGCCGCTTAACAGCCACATTGTTTTTGTTGACGGCAGTTGAAAGCCGCCCTTCACGAAATTCGTCATGTAAAGAAACCCGACCTCTCTCAAATTCAGCAATCCATCGCCTCACGGTGCTCAAGCAAGGTGCTTCTCTCCCAAAGCCTTTTTGAAGACAAGCGGCACAGTGCTGTGGAGAGAAAGAACTTTTAAAATCATAAAAAATCATCTCTCTAAAATCTTTTCGACTTAATTCCATTTTCGTTGTGCACGTAGAACTTTGATGTGTGATAAAAAACGATTGAGAAATGATTTCCCGCCAATTGTTTTTTCGAATAACATTCGAAATTCAAATAGTTCCGATTAGCTAGAAGTGCAAACTTTTAGTGTGCCCCGTGTATGCAAAGACATGTGCTTTCTTTTACCTACTATACAATATTTATACTGAGAGAGCTAATTTGGCTTGTTATAAACTATAATGCTTCTTTTTTTTATGAAGTTCCAAAATTTTGACATTAAAAACTCCAATACATATACTCTTTTTTATGAAAGATAGGACAAGCGTTGCTGGCCCTTTAAGAAAGAGTAGGTACGCGCTTTTTTTGAAGGTACCCATGTAGTATTGTTCTGGAAACATCGCACAAGGAAGCTCATTCCACAGCTTAGTCGTACGTGGGAGAAAGTGTCTTGAAAACCGGACTGTGGAGGAACGCCATACATCCAGATGGCGAGGATGATAACCTAATTTGTGGCGTCTCGTGCGAAGTTGGAATTTTGTGTAAAATTCTTTGACATTCATAAGTTTCATTATGACCTAAGTAAATATAATAAATTTCTTATATTCTATGTCTGTGGTCGTATTATTCTTCATTATTTCTCTTCATTCTCGGCTCGTGAGTCGTGCAAATAAAATACGAAATACCTACTATAAACCATAATATATACATTTATACGTCTAGATAGAGCACCGCATGACAACAGGCTAGGTTTATTACTTAAGTGTACATGACACCTACGTCTTACAGTCCCGATTCGTCAGTCACTTTAATTAGCATGCATTTGTTGTTGAAAATAGAGGTGCGTGTTCACACTTCTATTAAGTAGACAGTACTAGTAATAGTGAAGTAGGCGCTCGCCTCGACTGTTTCAGTCCGAATTTGAAAGTATAAGAAGTAAAAAAAGTAACGCCGTTCACTTTATAATAGCAAAATGTTTGTAGGCGAACATTAGCTCCAATATTTGACTAGGTGTTTAATTTTTATTGCAATTTTCGTGAGGTTGTCTAATGATTTTTAAAAATATATAAATACTACCAAGGTTACTTTATTAATAATCTAGCTTTCTATAGTTAAACGTTTTGTGCAAATTGTAGCTTTAATTATTTATTTTTATGTTACCCATTACAAGTCAAATAAAGTATTTTGTTTCTCTATAATGTATAAGACAATAATACAATTTTTATTAGAATAAAAAAATATTGACGAGCCATAATCTATCGGGTCTTACCAACCACTACATTTAGCCTCAACTGGAGAGTTGAACAATCGTACCAAGATTTATGAAAGGTGTACGTAGTGGACATCTAGCTTAGCGGTCTCGCACCGTCTATAAATATTGGTATCAACTATTTAAAAAAATGTATTTTAATTCCATTAAGTGATGGGAGAAATTGCATAAAAATGACAAAATATTAATGGCTATTTATTTGTTTAGATCTACAAGTAGAGATTGATGAATGTGTAGCGAAAAAACTGCTTACGCCACTTGTGGCAGCTAATAGCTTGCACCATAACGATGGCATTTAAGGTCAACCTTCACCTCAGCTATATTGGCCCCAAGGCCCCGCTCTGCGGTCTTCCGTGCCAGTGTACCTACCGAGATTCGCATCATGTTGCGTGGGTTATTTATACATCATTACAGGCACTTTCTTTAGGCCTTGTAACGGCCGTTCCCAATAGTCAGTCTATCTCTTACTTGAGATAAAAATCGTAACTATCGTTGACTTTTCTGTCCCAATAAACTTATCGACGGTAACTCACCTTATCCGTACACGCTTTCTGCCAATGGGATGACGTATAGCTTACCAGCGATAGAAGTTTGTATGGAAATTGCAATTCACGCGTCCCAATATAAAGCGGTAAGAATGACTTATCGGTATAAAAGGCATAAAAGGCATTTATTTTCTCAAAATTGATTCCTTTAGAATTCTTTTTGATGTCATTTCTTATACTACTAAGATACTACTACCGCTTCGGAAACAAACGGCGCTCTGAGAGAGAAAGCGGCGCAAGAAACTCTCCCAGCATTCTTTTTTTTGCGCTCTTTTCAATAAAAAAATTCAATATTGTACAGTCGCTATAAAATAATCACAATCTAGTCCCAGGCTGTCCGATCATTTAGATATTCAGCAGTGGAGTAATAGGATTTACGACAGAGCCATTTTTTTATAAAACATTTAAATTTATTTATAGATAATGCCTGAACAGTGGCTGGGACTTTATTGTAGAAGTGTATACATTTACCCTTAAAGCTATTATGTATCTTATGAAGCCTACTAGAACCAGTTACAAGCAATCCCTTATTTCTAGTGTTATAAAAATGAAAATCATTCTATTAAGAGCAAAAAGGTGACGATTTTTGTGAACATATATTAAATATTCATAAATGTACTGACAATAAACAGTCATAATATTTATTTCTTTAAATTTTTCTTTGAGAGACTATCTATAACCAAGCTGATATATAGCACGAACAGCTCTCTTTTGCAGTGCAAACACTATATCAATGTCAGCAGCATGACCCCATAGTGATATACCGTACGTCATGATGCTGTGAAAATAACTAAAGTACACTAATCTAGCGGTCGCAACATTCGTGTACTCTCTAATCTTTCTAACTGCATATGCCGAAGAGCTGAGTCTATCTGCTAGATGGGTAATATGTGGACCCCACTGAAGCTTTTTATCTAACGTGATACCCAAGAAGACCGTAGTGTCCACAAGTTCCAATCTCTGGTCATTTATAAGTACGTTGGTTTGTACCTCCGCTGTGTTTGGTGTAATGAACCGTAAACACTTTGTTTTTTTACTGTTTAAGTGCAGATTATTCGTCTCAAACCAACGCACTATCTTTGAGAGTGCATTGCTTACCTCGTCATCAATATCCGCACGTCGCTTCACTTTAAAAATAAGTGAAGTATCATCAGCAAACAATACAATCTCATGGCTTTCATCTACCACAAACGGTAGATCGTTAATATATATAAGAAACAAGAAAGGACCGAGAATAGAACCCTGTGGAACACCTATTCCCTCAGGTTTACCCGAAGACCGTTTGCCATTTACATCGACTATCTGAACTCTTTCGCTTAAATATGATTTTAACAGATTTAGGGCTCTATTTTTCACTCCATAATGCTTTAGTTTTAGGAGTAAAGTTTCATGGTGGACGCAGTCAAATGCTTTTGACAAATCACAAAAAATGCCCAATGCATCCTGTGACTCTTCCCAGGCGTCAAAGATGTGCTCAATGAGTCTAGTACCCGCATTAATTGTTGATAAGCACCTAGTGAAACCAAACTGATTTTTGTTCATTAATTTACAAAAATGCATTTGTAGCTGTTGAAGCAAAAATTTTTCAAAAATTTTACTAAAAACAGGCAGCACTGAAATAGGTCTGAAATTAGCAGGGTCAAAAGAACTGCCCGATTTAAACAAAGGTATAACTTTGCTGTATTTCATGAGGTCAGGGAACACACCCTCATCTATGCATTCATTAAATATTATTGCTAATTCAGGTGCTATAATGTCAAGTATGTATTTAACAATATTAGTCGAATGGCCCCATAGGTCTTTTGTATTTTTTAGGTTAATTAATTTGAAGATTTTTATTATATCGCTACCTGTAACATACTTAAATTTCAAGTCAGTAGAAGATACTGGTACGTGTAATTTAAGCATATCATATGCTGCTTTTGGCGAAGAGTCAAGGTATTTGGTCGTGACAATCGGGATTTCGGAGAAGTATTTATCAAATTCATTTGCAATTTCTATTTCCGAATTTATAACGCGATTATTAATATTTAAACAGATAGAGGTGTTACGGCAATTCGATCTACCAGTTTCATTGTTAATTACACTCCAAGTCGCTTTTACTTTATTATTACTGTTTTTAATTTTATCTGCAATGAAACGTGTTTTCGCTTCATGACAAACTATTTTAAAGAGCTTGGAGTATTTTTTTACATATATTTTAAATTCTTCACTATTATTGTAATGTTTCTCATAATAAAGGTCATATAAGCGTTTACGACTTTTGTGGATACCCATTGTTGCCCAATCATTAAAACTATGTTTGTTGTTTACTGTCACCGTTACTGGAGTAAAAATCCTGTCAAATTCCTCACAGAAGGAATTGAAGACTAAGTTGTAGTAAATGTTAATATTGGGACAGCTTCAGATTATTGACAGCTAATTACTGACAGTAGAAGGTAGTAATTTAAGTAGACAGTATATTGAGAACGGCCGTTAGTCGGCGTAGACTCATTGTTTTGCCGAAACAATTTTCACCTTGGTTATTGTTGTCTATGAAAGATAAAGTATCAGGCGGATTAACTAGATTTGCCAACCGTATTTTACCATTAGGAGACTTCTTGGCACATAATGCCGGTAAGATGGGCACTACAATGGCGCCTTGACCTGTCATCAAGCCATTAGTGTGCCAGTACATTTGTCTTTCGCTTTAAAGAGTGCCGTAGCTAGTCAAATTACTGGGCAAATGACAAAGTTGCAAGTGCAATTACGGGCCCGCTCAGATTTTAGGTTTTTTAAGAATCCAGAAAGGCACTGTATTGTAATGGGCGTATCACTTACAATCAGATCATATTACTCGACTTGTTACTTTTTCTAATAAAAAAAACGAGCACTTTTTAGCACATGCCTTATAAAAAAAATATTTTAGGTGTGAACTAAATGTAATAGGTTGGTATCCACACCCAATAAATTCGCGGGTTTCTGAACGCAGCGTAGCCACGATTTTGTACAAGAATAAAATGTCTATGTCGCAAGATGTTGGACTTGAAGTTTGAGAAAAAATTTACTACTTTGATAATTAATTTAATAATAAATAAATTTTAACCTTTTTTCTCTACTTCTTTCAGACGGTTACCAAACCCTAAATACTTTAAGAGTTCAGTTAGTTACCCTACCTACCTAACTTCGGTATTATTATAAGGTGCCTAGTTATTATTTAAAATTCGGAAAATTAGGCCATTAAAAACTGAAGTAGGTTTTATTACATCATTTGTAGCTAGCTAAAGTAATATTGATTTTATTATCTAAGTGTTTGGTAGGTACTATATCAAACACTTGCTGCCTGCGGGGAAAACAGGACCGGTGGTCTTGTTGTGATGGAGGTTATCTCACTGCATTTCAATTGAGGGCGTAATGATGACGCGTCACTCTCGTGTCACCTGAATAGAACAACATAATAAGTAAATAAGTCAAAAGTACTAAAATACTCAATCACTCAATAATTTTGATCAATTTGAAAGTTCTTACAGTCAAATAGTTGCCTAAATCACATATTTAAATAAAACACTTTTAAAGGATTAAAACGCGTGTAATTGTAACGGTTTTCCATTAGATGTTTGCGTAAAAGTTACATTTTTATTTTTATTTTAGTTAACTCGACGTTTCAAGACCTTTCCAGATCTCGTTTTCAGGGGGACTACAGATGAAGTGAGTCACAGATAGTATTTGTCATAGTTGTCATTATGAAGTTTAGCGCCATTTATTTCCTCGGAGGTGGTATTTGCTGTACAGATGGTTTTTGGCAAAATTTACTGACAGTGTCCTCTTCTTTTTTGGTATGTGTAGTTATGGGTTTTAATTTAGAGATTATTGGATCCCAGGTGTTAGATAATTTTAGACCATCTTCTCTATTGAAATTTGGGTTTTTTAAATTATATATATTAATTATTTAATTATATATATAAATATAAATCCCATGTTTAAGAAAACTTATAAGTGGTGGTTACTAATTACAACAAAGTAATTACAAATGAAATGAGAAGCTAAAATTCCCTGCCCTGAAATGTAATATTAACTTCTTTAGTATTTCCCGCTATAATAATAATATCCGTATTACTTACCATAAAGGACTCTACCCACTACAACGTATCATACCATGACCGTGCTATGAACGTGTCAGTCAAAAAATATTCTCTGTATTAAAAAGTATTAGACCATGCCCACTAGCCCGTTCCGTTACCGACCAGCACCGTAGCGTGTCATGCACGGAGCGGCAAGTATTGTCGGCGAGAATATATTGCCGGTGGCTATACGCTCTGTGCATGACACGCGACGTTGCCACACCGGTGCGCGCAGGCGGCGAAACGGTGAGCACCCGCGTTATAACCGCGTAAGATGGCCGTTATAAACGCGTTGCCACTATTCTCTTTCTTATCGTAGTCTCAGTATAAACGACCATGCGCCACCATATCCTTTTGTGAATTGCCATTCACGAACGCGTCTGTCCCTAATGCATCGATGAATGGATATTTGAATTGAATTGACGACCCGTATTAATAGCCCAGTGGTTAGTGACCCTGCCTTGACTTGACCTGAGCTTGAGGTCCCGGGTTCGAATCCCGGTAGGTGCAAACATTTATATGATGAGTATGGTTGTTTGTTTCCGAGTCATGCATGTTTGAAATATCATTCTCTTGTACCCATTGTACAGGCTATACTTGGGTTTTGTACAGTTTGGGGCAAGATAATTTTTGTAAAAGTGTGTCAATATTATATATATTTATAGCATCGATAGAAGCCAGTGTTCGATATGAATAGGACATATTTGATGACATTGTTCCTTATGCAAATTAAATTTGTAACCAAAATGTATGAACGATGCGGGACTCGAACCCGCGACCTCTCGGGTTCCGTCCAAGCGATCTTTCCAACTGAGCCAACCGAGTACGCATGGGTAGTAAATTTTGGAATATCTTGTTCAACTCTCAGGGTCGTTCATAAATTTTGTATCTTTTATTATAACAGTAAGTGAGAGTTACTTATAAAAATAACAAATTGCTCCTTATGGCTTACGGGAATAAGGTTCTGAACTTATGAAACTGTGTGATTTGAACGTGTGATGTTGATCTGTGCAGGTCCTGGGGAGAGCTACACGGACTATGTGGCCACCCGCTGGTACCGAGCCCCTGAGCTGCTGGTGGGAGACACACAGTATAGCACGCCGGTCGATGTCTGGGCCATTGGTAACGATTTACTTTTAACAAAGTATTTTCTTTGATTAACTCGAGTGTTTCATTTTTAAATAAAACACTTTTTAAAGGATTAAAATGCGTGTACTTGTAACATTTGTTTTTACATTACTTTTTGCGTAAAAGTTACATTTTAATTATTAGTTTAGTTAACCCGTTACGCGACCTTTTCAGAGCACGAGTCGTGATAGTATATTGAATGTCGGGTTGGTTAAAATAATAATAATGTTCCTTTTATGAAAAAAACTAACCAGTTCTCTGTGAACGATTAGATCACTAGGCGTTGCGTAGAGATGTCGCTTCATTGCGTGTCTTCTACCGCATTTATCATGGGAAGTGTTCCGAAGAGCTGTTTCACCTGATTCCTGCCGCCGAATTCCATCTTCACACGACACGCCACAAGTTAGGATATCATCCCCACCATCTGGATGTGTGGTGGTCCTCCACAGTGCGGTTTTCAAGGAGCTTTCTTTCACGTACTACAAAGCTGTGGAATGAGCTTCCTTGTGCGGTGTTTCCGGGACGATATGACATGGGTACCTTCAAAAAAAGCGCGTACACCTTCCAAGAAGGCCGGCAACGCTCATGTGATTCCTCTGGTGTTGCAAGAGAATGTGGGCGACGGTGATCACTTAACACCGGGTGACCCGTACGCTCGTTTGTCCTCCTCTTCCATAAAAAAAAAACAAAACCAGTTATTATTAGCTACGCGCGTTTTAATCTTTTAAACAGTGTTTTATTTATATTTACTGTTAAGATAAATTTATTTGTTTGACCTCCGAATCTCAAAAAACTGTAAAATAATAAGTTTAAATGTACCTTAAGTTACCGAATAGAATTAGCTTTGATAAGTAACAAGGTATTGAAATAAATTTAGCCAAGGCCTAGTTCCAAACGTTTGTTAAATCCAATGGCATGCTTGAACAATAGCCTGAAGGCATGCTTAAAGTATTATTTGAACAAATGGCACAGATTCCACAAGGCCAATTTAGGCGAAGAAATTTTTGCTTTGAACTTAGGTTCAAGCCTTGGAGCTAGGAGTTGAAAGCTTAAGTATTAAACATTTTTATACTTTACTTTTTATTAGATTTTTTGATGATTTAGTACTGAAGTAACATAAAAAAATCACAAAACGAGTCGATAATATTATCAGTTCTGAGGCTTCTGAGGTAACAAAAAATTAAAATAACCTTTCCAATTCGAAGATGAGCTTACCTATTTATGAGTTTGAAAATCTTCCCGACGATGATAACATACTCGATCGGCCTTACAAATAAACTTGGTATAAAGTTATAACTGATGATAAACAAAGAAAATGCGAAATGTTTACAATATCGTTGGCAACACTGTCAATACAATTATGGGCTTGCATCCCGTGCCACTAAATAAATAAAAAAAAAATGATAATCCTGAAGTTCTCCGAATGACAAGCTGCCTTGCAAATGAACGCGGGAAACATTATACGTCCGAACAAACCATTCGTAAGCAAAATGTCTATTTGAAAACATTTTACATATTCTTGGTTTATGTTTAGTAAGCTTAGTTATAACTTTATGCCGATTTTATTTGTAAGGCCGATAGAGTATGTTATAATCGTCGGGAAAATTTTCGTAATAGGTATTCACTACCAAACATTCTGTCAATGAACTCAGGTGTGCAGGCGGGTGAATGTTTATTGTTGATGATCGTAACATAATATCGTAATCGTCAGGTAATAATCAAAACAAATATTGAAATTAGTAAAATCTTGTACCTATCTGAAAGCGTTGGGCATTTATTAGGCGTAGGTATGTGGTGTTTTAAAGTACCTACAATTGGTTTTAGCTAACCTAACAAGTGCACTTCACAATAATATCTATTATTATTCTTATTAATTGAAAAATTACTTGGCCGATTTTAAACATCTTTGACCAGTAAAAGGTATAAAGGTGCGGACTGACTACGATTGTATATGCTACAACCGACCCTACAATATTAGTGTTGATCATGTTTTGGTTATGTTGTAATCGACTCTCCAAGAAACCAAATTTTGTGGACATTGAGGTATGACCGCGCCTTAATACGATGAGCAACATGGAGTGCAAAATTATTTTTAACAAACGTTTGAGATCTATGTAATTTGCAATAATGTAAGAATTGGTAAGCCTCGTAGCCAATGCTTGGTGCTAAATACTATGACTGATGTTAAAACCAGCAAGTTGTTATATTTCTTACTATCAAATTGAATTGAACACACGAGAAAGAAAGAAAGAAAGAAAGATAGAAAAGAAAGAAAGAAAGATAGAAAAGGAAGAAAAGGAAGAAAAGAAAGAGAAGATGAAAAGGAAGAAAGAAAAAAAATATATTCATTGACAAAAATAGATACATAAAAATACAAAATTAGCAGCGTTTTCCGCACGAGGCATGCATAACAAAACCGGTTCATGAGTGAGCGTCATATTAAATTTTTAAATGAGTTCTGAAAATATTTGATAGAAGTAAAGTACTCTTTTCTAAAATTAATGTAACATGTTATAAGTAACCATTATCTATGTGTTTAAGCATGTACAAAATATTTATTTATGATTTGAGTAGTGATCTGACATAGTATGTGTGAGTGTGCGTGTGTGATGTGTTTGTGTGAGTGTGCGTTTTGAAAAATTTTAGTGGGTTATTTTATGCAAGTTTTCGGTAGAGTCGTAGTTGTCTTTTTAAATTCATAATATCCGGACGACCGAGCCTTGCTCGGATTTTTAAGAATGTACTAAACTTGAACAAAAAAAAACTAATAGGACTTCTGGATTCGAACCGGGGTCTTCTGCTTTCCGGATCACCCAATGTCCCATCTGAGCGATAATAGTCTTGTATATAGTGGCGAAATTTACCTTTGTATTCTAATGTTATTGTAGCTGTTTCTCATTCAAACATGGATAAAACCAGTTTTTTTTAAATTGAAACCTAGCTAGATCGATTTATCACCCCCGAAATCCCCTGCATACTTAATTTTATGAAAATCGTTGGAGCCGTTTCCGAGATTCAGATTATATATATATATACAAGAATTGCTCGTTTAAAGATATAAGATTAAGACAAATTAGTAATGCGAGCATTATAGTATTCCAATAATCAGAGTTCCAGTAAAAAGGTGCTTTTATAATAAAAGATATCTGGTCTTTCAGGATGTGTATTCGCAGAGCTTCTCTCCAGCGAAGCGTTGTGGCCTGGCAAGAGCGATCTGGACCAACTGTACCTCATCAAGAGAACGTTAGGCGACCTGCTACCCAGACACATGACCATATTTTCACAGAACTCATTCTTTCAAGTAAGTATCTCATTATATTTACGAGGAAAATAAAGCCAAGTTATTATCTAATAAGATCGCTGCATCATACTGCCATTATACCAAGATGTGCAATATTCTATTTATTGAGCGATGCGAAGCCAATGGATTTCTGTGTTAAATTGTTTCTCGGCCATTTCTGGACCATTATTAAATTTGAACTCATAGAAAGCTTTCGAAATTTTCTACGTTATTGTCGAGAAAAAATTTTGAATTTAGATATGATTCAATGATTATAATTAAAAACAAACATGATTTACAAATTATTCCAAATTAGCACGCGCTATTTATATTTATTAAAAAATTGAGCCAATTGATCAAATCAAAACAAGTTTTAATTGTAACATTGCTATCCTTTGATGATTTTCGAATGTTCAGATCTATAAGCATCAGTTTTTGTACACAGACTTAGTTTACCTCGCTTCGTTCAAATAAACGCCGCAGCGACTGCGGCATCCTAGTAATTTTGAAGACCCGCAAAGACTAGTTACAGTCTCTACCTTTCATGCTGACAGAGACTACAACTATGATGGGCGAATAAAAACACTACGGCTGAATTTAGTGCTCGACCGACCGTATCCGTACGCGCTGCGTTTGACCATGTTACGTTTAGTGCTCAGCAGACAGAAAACTTGATATAATATCGCCTAAGCGCGTCAGCGGAGCGACGTACGCCGGACTGACGATTATCGTCAGCGCGACGTAGCTGTACGCGCGTAGCGATTCATTAGCGCTGGACTGTATGCGTTCATTATAATTATGTTTTCATTGTTATTGCTACGCTTGGCCGACGTCAGCGCTGATCATCGCGTCGGTCGAGCACTAAACGCAGCCTTTGCGTTTTAATTACTTACGCCGAGGTCCATTGATACTACTTCGAAAGATAAAATTCAATTTCAATTATTCTATTTTTAAGAGTAGACGCTACAAAAAAATCCCACCAAAAATTTATTCGAGTTTCTGCTATTCTTTATGGATATGTGTTTAAAGACAGAAATTTAGCGTTACTAGAGCAAGATACACTTTATTATAGGAGATCCTGGATCAGTTTCACTTAGCAGCAACTATGCAGATCTAAACACTTCTAATAAGCTTTTTTATCTTCTAGGGTATGGCTTTGCCCGAGCCGACAACATATGAACCGCTAGAGAAGAAAATCCCGCACCGATATGCAAACAACGAGCTGATATTAGACTTTCTAACGGTCAGTAGGTAAATAATGTTATAATTTATAAGGGAACATAGTCTAAACGTGACACCTTTTCGTAGTGAAATATAAATTAATAATGATTAATAGTAATGATTGTTATTTGGTTAGGTGACGTACTTGTTAGGTGGGAAACGTCACAAGGACCTACCTAGCCAAAATTACTTTTATCTATTGCCAACATTAAAACACCCAATGTCCTAATGACCATTACAGCATCCAAACGAGTATTGTAATGAAATTCAGTACAATATTATACCATCCGTTTTCATAATAACACTCCTTTGGATAATATTATGGTTACTAGGACTGGATTTTTTAATGTCAGAAATAAGCTGTTTCAGAATCTTTTATAGAGTATTGTATTAGGTAACTGTTGATAATTAGGTATTAAAACACTCATGTGATACTATTATCAACCCATATTCGTGTTTTAATACCCCTTATTAGGTACTTATCTTCATATTAGTCACATATTGATGGAAATATAAAAAAATATTGTTGTACTACATAAAAAAAAACAAATTTCAGTGTAATTTTAACGAAGGTTGTTTATTTATTTATTTGGGCAACTAACAAATTACACTCTTTGCATGCCTAAACTTAAAATATAATAATAATATGGATAAGAGTTAATTCACTTATAAGCTACCACAACATTCATAAGTCGTGGTTTGTAAGAAAAGATTCTATTTGCACACAATCTCTACCTGTTTAAAATATTGGTTGCTTCTTTGGAAAGGAAGAGAAAATTTTTGAGAGTCGAGTGCTACAATTCAAATATGAGTTTCGAGAGTAGATACATACCTACACATGGCAATTAATCACAATTATTTTCGCATGAACCCAATTATAAGTACGTACCTATAATGTTAATTAGGTATATTAGTATAAATACTTAAGTATTTATTTTTGTTATTATGCGAAAATAATCGTTGAAAATGGTATTGTCACAGACTCTTCTTTGCATTCGAAACTCTAGGATTGCTTCCCTGGTTGGAGAAGCAAGGTGACGCCGTAAGGATATTGTGGCAATCTTCAGGGGATGCCTTTGCCAAATGGAAAACGGGTAATATGCCAGAGAAAAATATTGCACCTGCTTTATTTTATTTATATAAGTAGATAATAATTTTTTTATAGAATTTTATTTTAAATACTATACAAAATGATAATATGTGACAGAAATGTCTTGACAAAGACCCCATGATGAGATGGACCTGTGAGCAGCTACTGCGGCATCCCATTTTCGAGAACTTTCTGTTCACGCTGCCCACCTCTGACTACGACGAGTTCGAGAAGGCCAGGCGAGCACAGGTATGTCGCTTCTGGAAACTTAATTGCGGAAAAGAAAAAAGTTTTTTATCGCGCCTTGAATACGAGCATGGCAGACAGACAAACCGTACTGGGTAAGGTACTGCGCTGAAATTATTTTTTAATGGAAGATGAGGAGAAATGAGTTGCGGTTCATTAATGAAAATTAAATAGGTAACTAATTACTTTTTTGCTTACTTTAAGCTGCTTTGAAAAAGTTTAAACAACTAAATCTTTAATCTTATACTACCTTCAAATTGGACTTGATAAAATAATCTACATATCTAATGCAGCAAATGTTCACGGAGAGACTTCACGCCAGTGTTGAGAATTCATCTGTACAAACTGATAATACACCAACTACAACATCGAAGGGCCGCAAAAAGAAATGATTGTTAGTACTTACAAGGAAACAAAATATACCTAGGTGATAGTGTCACGAGTAGACTGTTGTGTTCTTGAATCACGTGACATGTCACAGTTTAGAATTTGATTAGTATATCATTGCATAAACATTATACATTTTTATAGATATTTTATTAATGTATGTTAGTATTTGATAATAATTGTGTGAAATACTACTATTTTAAATAGAACTTAGTGTAAGTTAGCGAAGTTAAAAGGGTACTAAATACGAAATGTAAAAAACACAATAGGTAGATACACAGGTGTTTTTGCAGAAGTAATATTAGACACTCCAAATTAAATTTATTTGTTGCCTATTGCTTCTTTTTTTGTTGTTTTCATCAAGTCTGTATAATTAAATATTTTCTTTATAGTTGAATATCTTCTAAACCTTTACTATATACTACAACAGGTACAGTCTTCATCACTGCTGCCACAGCTGGTGACAGAGAGAGTTCAGCAGAAAGGAAAAAAATCAGACTTGGAATCAAGAGGCCACCTACCATCTATATGACTAGCGCCGATCCATCGTATTTAACAAACAATAAACTATTTATTCAATATAAATATGGACTGTTACTTTACCCTCTTAATACATTTATTGTTAAATAACAGTGCGTGTTTAGTGTAAAATCATGAATATATTATAATAACCACCTTAAAAGTACACACATTAAAATACCAGTGGGAGGCTCCTTTGCACCGGATGCCGGCTAGATTATGGGTACCACAGCACGCCTATTTCTGCCGTGAAGAGTAATGTGTAAGCATTACTGTGTTTCGGTATGAAAGGCGCCGTAGCTAGTGAAATTATTAGGGAAATGAGACTTAACATCTTGTCTCAAGGTGACGAGTGCAGTTGTAGTGCCGCTCAGAATTTTTGGGTTTTACAATAAAAACACATCAACATACACAATTGCATACAAAGGTAAAAACTATTCTCAATTGTTAACTTGGGCCATACTGAAGGTTTCTGGACTGGCCATTTGTAATCAATTATTATACATAAAAAATGTTCAATGAATTAAACTTGAAAAAATTTCGCGCCCTTATTTTTCGCTAAGGCATAGCTAAACCGGAAAGTTGCCAAATCTTCAATTGGCATTTGCCATTTAGTGACGAAGCTCACGCTCGTAGCTTTGTGTATGCCTGGTTCAGTACTTCAGGCGTGGACGTGATCGTCTTTCGTGAGGGTCAAAGAGGATGTAAATAGTACGTAATAAAAGGAGGGACTGCCAAAGTAAAAATTGAAATTCAATTTAGTATGAAACGTGCAGTCATTTGACATAAGTTTGAAATAGTAGTAATTACAGAATGGCGATTGGCTAACTTTGAAAGCATAGTGGCTCAAAACATAGTGGATTTTGGCTAGATTTTTGCAAGATTACGGCCGTCACCTGTCAACCTATCAATGACTGCACGTTTCATACAATCGAGTGAATCGTTTTTTTCTTAGAGTTACGCTAGGCTGGTGAGGGTCGCCGGGCGACTGCTGATACCGAAACTAATATATTGATATGACAATTGATTGAGACTTTTTTTATCTCTTCCATAGCAGGACAAACAAGCAAACGGGTCACCTGTTGGTAACTGATAAAAAGTATTTACGTGTCAGCAATTTTGGTACCTACGAAACTTAAGAGAATTATAAGCGTTGGAAAGAAAATTGTTGCTTCTTTTTCCGACAAATCGGGATATTAGTGACACTAACTTGAAAGCCAAATAACAGTTACTTTCCAGTAGAAAGCTTCTTTGCACGGGATGCCGGTAAAATGGGGACCTCAGTGTGTGGTATTTTATGTGTATCACAAATGTATGCGCGTGCTTGGGGGTGTGGCAATTTACACGTGATGGCGGTGCGGGTTTTGTGCTGAGAAGGGAACGACCTACCTCTTATTCCTCTGTTCTCCTCTTGCAAGCGGTGTTTGTCTACTGTATTTTGAAGCACGGCACACACTGTATTGGCGAATTAGGTATGTAATTAGTTCGTGGTGCGGTAGGTAGGAGTGTGTGGCGCGTTGCCACGGACGAAATTTCGAGTGCATCGGAGGCTCTTCTCTCGCCACCTTCCACTAGATTAAGTAGGTCGTGTAGACGGATAATGCTTAGGTGATAAAAGGATGGATATAAGGTAAGGTATGGCGCGGACATGCCCCCGGCCTAAAAATCATTGGTTTGTAAGAAAAAAAACGCGGTTATAAAATAAGTGTGCGGTTTAAGATGAACAATTGAACTAAGCGCGGTTAAATAATTAAATATTAAAAAGAAAAACTTAAAGCGGTTAGAAATATGAGGTTTATACTATTGAGAAGGTAGAATACACAGACAAAAGTCTCAGGGGCCCTTCATAAAATACGTCACACTAAAATCAGTTCATTTTGACCCCCCTTCCCCTATTGTCACGCTGTGTCACACTTTCTGTGACCCCCCCTAGAAATATTTCGTCACAAA
>CATIXQ010000009.1:7455147-7527806 GCA_949711755.1 Leptidea juvernica | reverse complement strand
GAAAAAATCTTTTTCCTCAGAATAGCATAAAAATCATCTACTCTGTAGAAGGCAAACATATGAGATCCACTACGAAAACGTGTTAATCCCAAGAACATCCTAAAAGCATTATTATATTGAACTCTAAAAATGTTCATAGTTTTACGTGTATGCTTCACCCACATGTTACTTGTATAAAAGGACTGACAGTAGGTGGTGAACAGTAGCTTTTTGACATTCCTACTGCACTTCTGAAATCTTCTAATTATCATGTTCGCCCTAACTGACAAATTTCTTCTCTCTCTCTCTCTATATCATCATCATCACTCAGAGTGCTGGTAATAAAATGGCCTAAATATTTAAATTGATTTACATTAACTAACTCTTTTCCATTAAGATATATTGGAGGGACGCAGTCAGGACCTCGCCTCGACCGAAACACTAAAACATTACTTTTTTTTTTTTCATTATAAAGTAAACCATGTTTACTTGCATATTTTAAACTTTGAACTCCTCCGAAACGGATTGACCGATTCTCATGAAATTTTGAGTGCATATTGGGTAGGTCTGAGAATCGGACAACATCTATTTTTCATCCCCCTAAATGGTAAGGGTGGTCCATTTTTTTTTGACATTTTTTCTTAAATATGTTTGATTATGAGTCAGCATTAAAAAATACATACAACTTACAATTTTCACCCATCTACGATCAACAGTTACTTTTGTATCCCGATTTTAATATCGGCAATACAACGTTTGCTGGGTCAGCTAGTTTATTATAAATATTAAATATTAGGCCGAAGGGCGACCGTTCTTATTTTACTTAGTTCTCTAATTTGTCTCGTTATTATATTAGTATTCGATTATGTTCTCCTTCGCGTAAATATTCAAATCTAATCTAACAAACATAACATTAAAATACCTACTTTAAATTATTATCAGTCAATGCTGTGCATTTCTTTTATAGGTGTGCATATTACAATTGTAAATTATGTTTATATGTAAATGTATTAATATGTATTCTGTTGAAGTGCCTAATAAATAAATTATCAAATAACAAACATAAACTTGTTATGCCTACTACTCGGTTGGGTCGAGTTTGTAAGTCTTTTGTTGGGCGATGTATATGCTTCTACAATATGATCCCAGAAAATGTACAAAACAAATGTGTTACGAAATTTAAAGAATTGTTAAAAACCTTTGTGTGGGAAAGGTTATAGCATAAACGATTTTCTTAATGACACCACGGACTGAGAATAAAGCGAACACCCTCAGGCTCTTTAATTATAAATGTTTATTGTACGATATTACATTGTAATCCATATTTTATATTAAAAAAAAAGCCCGCTGAGTTTCTTGCGCCCATTCTTCTCAGGTCTGAGGCAGTCTCTTTTGAATGGGTGGTAGATTTTGACGTTCAATAAGTGATTTTAAATCCTATTTTGAATAAAAATATTTGAATTTGAATTCTTTAGCTTGACGGCCAACCATAGAACAATGAGTTCTTATAATTATGCGGATAAGAACTCCTTGTTACAATACCTAGTAAATGTAAAAATATTTTTAATAAATCTCCGCCCACTGTTCAGATGTTGTAGGTCTCAATAAACAAATATAAAATTCAATTAAAAACAAAAAGAACTGCAGTAGAATAGTATTATTACTCTCATAATACATAATACTAGCTGACCCGGCAAACGTTGTTTTGCCATATAAAGTATAATTCACGCGATAGTTTTATAAGTAATAAAATATTGCCTATATTATAGCCTGTACATCTTTTTTTCTATTGTCAATAGTTTTTGCAGCGCACGCAAAAATCGGTTTTCGATTTTACACCTTGTGTTACAAAATAGCAATTTTATTACGGATCCCTAATTTTGAATTAAATTTATTTAAATTAAATTTAAATTTTAGGTATACCTTGTTGATAGTACAATAAGTAGTGTTTTACGAAAAGTTACAATGACACACACCACACACACGCGCACATGCTCATACACACACATACTCACATACATACATACACACACACACACACTCAGACATCCTGTTTGTATAATATATTTCTTTTGTTAAATTATATATTTAGACTTAATTTGTGATCCCTAGTTTTTGGTACTGTTAATTTTAATTGATATGGAAGAGCGTGGCCTTCTGGCACAGGTGTTTCTCACTTAATAGAAGGTCACATCCACTATTATGTGTGTACCATTTTTTTTACAGAAATAAATATTATTTTATTTTTTTCATTTTTCATTAGATTGCCGGGGGCTAGATAATAGTTATCATGGATAAACAATTTATTAGCACTGTTCACTGTTTTTAGACCAAACCTTATAATGATTAAGGTATTTTAAAGATTATATTTAGTAACAAATTACTATTATAATAAAATTTAAAACATTTTAATCGACCATCCCGTACCGGTGCTACAACTTGAATGCCTGTATTCGTGGTCAACTGACAACGTCACATCGGTGTTGTCAGTTGACTGTCTCTATTTTACATTTTAATAGATTATTACAATTTAAGGCGCGGACTGACTAGGATTGAAAACGCCACAACCAACCCTACATTATTTGTGTTGATCATGTGGCTTAGCTAAGCAAATGGGCATTTATTTTACTGGTTTTCTTTTGTTTATTCAAAATTTACATAATAAATTGAAAAATTGTTCGGTTTAAGTTTTAGAAAAGTACTAATTCTATTCAATTCTTCAAAATAATAATATTGTTATTGCTTAAAATTCGTTAGTTTATTTTTGGGAATCAACTTCCAAATTTTTTATTGGATATTTCAAATTATATATAAGTATTCTTTTCGGTTAAAAATTATCATTAAATCCGTCTTTGTGCACTGTATTTTTTTGCGTCGGAATATTTTCATAGTGTTATGTTGTAATCGACTCTCTAAGAAATCAATTTTTGTTGATGGCGAGGTATGACCGCGCCTTAACAATAAGATTGATTATTAAATAAAATCAACCAAATATAGAACATTTGTTATGTTTTAAAGTGATAACCCACACTACTGGGATAAATTACAAAAATAAAACTGAAAACAAAATTTTATGAACGATGCGCGACTCAAACCCGCGATCTCGCGTTCCGTGCGAGCGCTCTTTCCAACTAGCCACAACTTGAGAGTGATCAAAGCTTACAAGATTTATTAACGATACGTCACTCGAACGGTTGGCTCAGTTTGAAAGACCGCTCGGGTTCGAGTCCCGCATCGGTCATAATATTTGTTTTCAGTCTCATTGTATA
Source organism: Leptidea juvernica (assembly GCA_949711755.1). Taxonomy (NCBI): domain Eukaryota; kingdom Metazoa; phylum Arthropoda; class Insecta; order Lepidoptera; family Pieridae; genus Leptidea; species Leptidea juvernica. The sequence continues at coordinate 7,524,558 of CATIXQ010000009.1, read as the reverse complement.
ATATATTTTATTGTTCAAAAACGATTTTTTATGGATGAGTAGGATGAACAAGTCAACCAGCCAACCTTTTAAGGCGGCAAATAGAACTTAAGTATGAATTTAAAAACTGAAAATTAGAACCAACTATGGTAAAAATAATATAACATTTGCAGGAGCACAGCTCTACAATAAGCTTCCGAAAACTGTTAGAGAAGCGACTTCGCTCAACATCTTCAAAAAAAGGCTGCTATATCATTTACTAAGCAATTAATAAAAACATCTTATTAAGTAACAATAAAATATATCTTGTAACTTGGACCACTGCCTTAAAAACCGGAAAGCAGCAATGAGCAAATTCGCCTCTCACTCACTGATTTATGTTCTCATGTAAGTGACGACAGTCTTAATGAGAAATTAAAGTTCTAAAACCGAAAATTGAATCAGGCAGATTAACATGGTGGGCGAGAATTGAACCCGGGGCTCCTTGGTCAGAGTAAACGGTTCTACTTGATTTGCTTGCGCCGCTGTTGTTTTTTGAAAAAAATATTGCAAGAGTTTCTCCCGCTTCTTTTTCGTTTTCACCGTTTCCACCTTCGCACGACACGCCACAAGTTAGGATAGCATCCCCACCATCTGGATGTGTGGCGGTCCTCCACAGTGCGGTTTTCAAGGAGCTTTCTTCCTCGTACTACGAAGCTGTGGAATGAGCTTCCTTGTGCGGTGTTTCCGGGACATACGACATGGGTACCTTCAAAAAAAGCGCGTACACCTTCCTTAAAGGCCGGCAACGCTCTTGTGATTCCTCTAGTGTTGCAAGAGAATGTGGGCGGCGGTGATCACTTAACACCAGGTGACCCGTACGCTCGTTTGTCTTCCTATTCCAAAAAAAAACCGTGGTGGTGACAGTATTTTAACCGAAATCAAACACAATTTTGATCACATACATTAATTATTACGTATAACAAAAGTAAGAGTTACTCGCCATCTTTAATATGAGTTAAGGCGACACTAAATGCCGGCGATCTTGAGCGATATGAGTTCACGGCTCCTATGTAACAATACCAATATTTTCAAAATTCTTGGGTCAAAAATGTAACATTTTTACGGACGCAAACTGCTTAATTGCTTGCAATCCTCATTATTGATTACTAATCTAAATAAATGTACCTACATAAAGAAGTAAAATCTGTAAGAACAACTTTTATGATAGTAGTATACTAAACAAATGCATGATGCCGAGAAAAAACTTGTTTAACTGCAAAGAAAACTGGTAGTTCATAATAGCTCTGGAGTGCAACTTTATCGAGCCTACAAGTAAGACTTAAGGGTATGTGTAACAGGATAAAATAGTGTTCATAGCTCCAAATCCTATATTTTCACCACAAAACTTGTCTAAAAACACCTTGTTTGCATGTTTTCTGTTTACCCTTCGCCTTAAATCGCAGCTATACATCTTTTTATAGGTGCGATACATTTCTTGTACTAATCGTTACCATTTGTTTGTGTTAACTTCCTAAACGGTGGCCTCCCGTTGTAAAGATATAAATAAATTGAAAAGGTGATTTCAATGTCTCGAATCACAGGATGAGTACATTCGTACATTGACTCTTGGGTTCAAAGAGTTTATATTAATAAATATAGAGCGCGTCGTTTTGACTTTGAATTCCTAATATAGATTTAAAAATGAAACATTTAATTTTAGATTCTTTTAAAAATTTATTACACATTCGAAATACAAATATTCTAAGTACTAAATTTCGATGTTCTCATCAAGTGATTGATGATGTGATTGTAATAAGTATCTTTAGCTGTTGTGTTTGAATTACATATTAGAATAATATTTATATATATAGTTCCAAACAACCAACTCACAGATGCGCTTTGTGGTCATCAGTTTGTTATTGAATGTCCTTTATGATTCATCAAAATAAATGCGATTCAGTGGCGCTTTACCTTTTTTTATGAAAATAAAGGACGAGACGAGCAAGACGTTCAGCTGATGGTAATTAATACCCATTACAATGCAGTGCCGTTCAGTATTCATAAAAACCCAAAAATTCTGAGCGGCACTACAACTGCGCTCGTCAACTTGAGACATAAGATGTTAAGTCTGATTTTCCCAGTAATTCCACTAGGTCCGCCCTTCAGATCGAAACACAGTAATGTTTACACATTACTGCTTCACGGCAGAAATAGACGCCATTGTGGTACCCATAATCTAGCCGGCTTCCAGAAATCTTCCGGCTTACTAATGAGGTGGTAATTTTTTTATAAGACGAGCCTGTTAGTCCAGTGCTATTTAGATGTCTGCTTGTCGAGCTACAGTGCGGCGACGACCATATACCATCAAGTAATCCTGGTGCTTCCCCTTTGATATCTCACGTAAAAATAGTACGGGGTCACCTATAATAAACTTCCCATGCTCGTGACGTAACACACTCAGACTGCTCCAGACCTATATGGTCACGAAGAAAACACCGCATAGTTATATGTTTTACATAATCTAGTATATTATTTTCTATTTTTTAGACGCTTTAGCGTCGGAAAAATACGCACGTTCTATTTTTTTTACATAGCTTCTGTGGAAATGAAACAGTTAACGCCCGCATCTTGCATGTTGTTCATCGTTTGCTTATGTTTGCTGTGTGTACCGATTATAGAAGTGTACGTACCAACTGCCGAATACTTGGTGGCATCGAACACGGCACGTAATAATAACAAAAAAGAAATGGAAAATCAGGGGAAACGAAACATCTGACTAACACTGGCAGTTATATTGAGACAAGTCTGGTCTCTAGAACGACACGAAGAAATATAAACTGTATAAAACGAACCTCAATGTTAATGCCAAAAATGAGGATTAGAATAATTTATTGTACGAACCATGGATTGAGAACAGAACTAGCGTATAGACGATCTGACAGGCTCATAATTCGTGACCAATTTTGATTTGTTATTGTGTGTGTTTGCTAGTGGTTTACTATTCTAAATACTAAGTAGGTAATTCCAAACGATGCTCTCGGTTTTCAACTTCACCAAAATTTACACGGTATGGTATGGTATATAATAATAATATAATATTGACACACTTTTTACACAAATTATCTTGCCCCAAGTTAAGCATATATAGCCTGTGTTATGGGTTACAAGACAATGATATATTTAATACAATATACTTACTTAAACATACATAAATTCATATTAAACATATCTACCTAAATACATTTAAACATCCATGACTCGGAAACAAACATCCATATTCATCATATAAATGCTTGCACCTACCGGGATTCGAACCTGGGACCTCTAGCTTAGTAGGTAGGATCGCTAACCACTCGGCTATACAGTATAATATAATATAGAATAATATCGGTATAATCGGGCTAATTCCCGCAACTCGACGGCTACACGCCTATTTTGCGTGTGTGTGAATATATTTGTTATTCCTGCCACCCCAATTCTTCCAGAAACCTTAGCAACCTCCTCTCCCCCCTAAAGACTTCTGAGAGTGTGTTTGGGGTACCGAGATGCAATATACAATGCAGAAGTACCTACATGTGCAGCAATTTCCTCTGTCACTATACAGGGCCTGCACAGGAGGCTGTCAGTTATGCCCATATTAAAAAGATGTTTATTATAAAGACCGTGCCCGGTTAGGGCCGCCGTTATCTGTCTAAGTTGGATTCTATTGAGCTTAAGGCGAAGAGTAAGCAGAAAACCCACAAACATTGTGTTTTTAGACAAGTTTTGTGGTGAAAGTATAGCATTTCGAGCTATGAACACTACTTAATCCTGTTACACATATCCTTAAGCCTTATTTATAAGTTGCTAATGCTTGCTGTTGGTTATAGTTAACACTGCCGAGCCTTTTTGAACTACCACATTTCTTTGAAGTTAAACAAGTTTTTTGGCATGGCGTGACGCATTATTTTTGGTACTTCTCTTAGAAAAGTTATTCTTATAGCTTGTACTTTTTGTGTAGGTTCATTTGTTCAGATTAGTAGTGAATAACGAGGATTGTAAGCATATAAACTGTTTTCCACGCAAGAATTTTGAAAATATTGGCTTTGTTACATAGATGGCGGGCCGGAAGCCGTGAACTCATATCGCTCAAGGTCGCTGGCATTTAGTGTCGCCTTAATAAGGCGATTTGCCATACTGGCATCAATGTTGGGGAATTTACACGGGTATAATAACAATGGATTCTCTTTTCTTATTTATATCTTTATTTATTTGATGTCCAATTAGCACGGCAGTGCCACTTACACTAATAAGACGAAACACAAAAAGGAAAATTACAAACAAAATAGTTATATATAATTTAAGAATAATTGAATAAATTATACAACTTTAATGTTTTCCCCATACCTTTGTATTTCAGAAACTAGGAAAGTCCACCCATTATTGAATGGTTCCCATTGAACTTTTCTTGTCCAAGAGCGCGTTGAAAAATGCCAATGAGGCAATGAACCGATTTTTTTATTGATACCGCGTATGGTTGCCATGGCTGGGGCGACGGTGTGATGAAGCGGGTCTATGAAAAGTTTATTTTATCGTGGGCGAAGATGTATATATATATATATATATATACTAGCAGACCCGACAGACGTTCTGTAGATAATAAAAAAAAAATACTGTTTTATAAGAATTTGCCAATAATATTTCTAAACATCAAGAATTATTTCGTAAAAAATGATCCCTGTTTTATAGTGAAATTGTTTCACAGCGGAACTGTCAAACCGTGCGTCACGAAATTCTCTCATAGAAAATATGTCCATACTAAACGAATATTGAAAATAAAAATAATTATGGGTCCCAAATCGAAATAAAAACTATCCTATCTCTCAAGTTGGACCAAACTGCAGTCCATGAAGTAATCCCCATTAGTCATTAGTTTAGGAGTCCATCGCGGACAAACAACGTGTCACGTAATTTATATATATTATGATATTTATATATATACATCTTCGCAGACATTGTTCACATGTACCTACGCTACCATTCTAAGTTTATGGTACGAATTTATTTATGGGTTAATACGAAAATGCTCGTTTGTAAATTATCGTATCTTAAAAGAATTCTCGACCACTCATCTTCGATTTTCGCGGTCGTTGCTCAAAAACAATGCTTTGAAACCGAACAAGATACAAATAGCTGTTAACATTTAAGTACATACAGAACTTTATACTCGGCTATGTTCTACATTTAACTACCAATGTAAGGTTTTTCATTATTTAAGTTTATAATAAAGGTTTCATTGATTGAACCGACTAAAAACGATTTTAACGATGAAACGACGCGGAATTAACCGTTTAGTAAGGGTTAAAACATAATACTCCAAACGAAAATATATACAAATTGCTCAAAATTCATTGATAATTAACCGTTAAATTTAAAACCGTTTCCATGCCTAGCTCAAAAATCGCTGAATCGCCTCAACTTACACAATCTGCGTAGAGTCTTGGATAACATCGCCCTATATCTAGATACTTTATCTAGAAAACACCTCCATTTACTTGGCATCTTATGTGTCAAGGTGACAAGCGCAGTTGCCGCTCAGAATTTTTTGTTATTTTAAGAATCCTCAGCGGCATTGCGTTTTAATGGGCAGGCCGTATCAGTTACCCTCAGCTGAACGTCCTGCTCGTCTCGATCCTTATTTTCATAAATAATAAATATCATTTATCTGTTATATTGGCAGGTCGAAATCGCGTGCGAGCTCAGGAAGCCCCTGTTCGTGCACGAGAAGGAGGCTCAGGATGACGTCATCAAGATTCTGGATGAGTTCGGGAACCGGCTGCCTCCCGTCGTGATCCACTCTTTCACCGGCACTGTGGAGCAGGGCATCAAGTACATTGACAAAGGATTCTATCTGGGTATGGGACCTTACCGTCCGAATATAACGGAACTGAATTAAAAAACTGAATATTTTTTAATCTACATCCATGCTTTAAATCCTCTATTAAAGATTCCAAAACAGGTTAGCTTATTGCCGACATTAAAACACCCAATGTCCTAATAACCATTACATCATCCAAACGAGTGTTGTAATGAAATTCAGTACAACATTACTGCGGTACAACATTACAACAACAATTTAGTATAACATTATTACGGATTCATATTATGGGTGTAGATAAAGTCTTGCATGTACCTGTTGATAATTAGGTATTAAAACACTCAATTGTTACTATTATCACCTATTAAACTCACATTCGTGTTTTAATATACCTTATTACACAGCAGTTGAATAAATAACTAATAAACTAATCTTAAATAAATAGAAAACAGAAATAATAAGATTTAAGTTTGGTTAGAACTGAATATATTTATACGCTTTATATTAGCTTCACCTGTATGTTTGTATGTTTGTAACCGACTTCTTTGGGCGCGATTTTGACCCACTTTAAACGGCTAGATTTCGTTCAAACTTTGTAGATTTATCGAGGACCGATGACATTACACTAATTTGACTAAAAAATGAAAAATAAATAATAGTTAAAAAAAACTAAAAAGCACGCTTTATATAAAATTCAACTAAAAAATAGAAAATAAATTTAATTGATAATAGTGTAAAAAAAAGCGTGGGGTGTAGAAGAATTATTATTTTAATAATAACTTAAAAAGCACCCGACGCCCAAAAAAGTCGGTTACAAACATACAAACATACAGGTGAAGCTAATATAAACCGTATAAAAATATTCAGTTTTAACCAAACTTAAATCTTATTATTTCTGTTTTCTATATTCTATTTTTACAATTATATTGCTTACTTTTACCAAGTTTTACTTACCTTTGCTGCGGTTAACTTTTATTGTTAGTTGTACGTGCACGCTTGCACCTAAGCAGATATCGCTTTTATCTTTAACATCTATGTTCTCAGTGAGATGTTCCAAGGGAATAATTTGTAATTATTTTATTTATAATTTGTACTCGTTTAGTATTTAATCTTTAGTTTCTGTTTTTGTCTCCAATAAAGTAAATACATAAATACTTGGGAATCGCATATTTCCTTATTTAAACTATAGATTATCCCCAGTGGAGTGTTATAAATAATCGTTTAACTCTCACATTCCCCTTCAAAAAGGTTTGATTAGAATAAAATTTACTCGAAGCAAAAAACACATAGATCATGGCGCGACGTTATCACCGTTTTACTGATAAGTAATGTAAGTAATATTTAGAATGAGACAGTTAAAATAAAACGATTTTACATTATTGATTAATATTATCACAAGTTAAACAAAATATTAATTGCTTTTAAACAGTTTCGCGTATTTACTTGCTGGTTTTAAGTGAAATAGATCACCAGCATCTTAATGTATAATAAAAATAATTCATTTTTATACGGTCATGTTCCTACTGTAGGCTGTAGCTTTTTTCGCAGCGCAGTTCTTATAATTAATGTAAGGCTGGTGTGGTCGCTGCAGGTATCACCGGGTACATCTGCAAGGACAAGTCAGACGGCGGCATCCGGCGGCTGCTCTCGGAGAGGATCTTGCCGTTGGATCGGCTGCTCGTGGAGACAGACTCACCCTTCATGTTCCCAAACATGCGCGCATCTAAGTTGCCTCTGCACGTTAAGGACTCGCTCACTGAGAGGTGACTGTGTGTGATTGCTTTACATTTCACTAACTAGATGGCGCCACTAAGATACTATAACTCGCTATCTCCTACTAGTGCTCGGTTCATGTAACACATTTGTATTTTACCTATAAATGTTTTTTGAACACAGTATTGTGCAGTGATTATTTTCTGGAGAAATGCTTCAGTGCATGCCATCCATCCTCTTCGTCCAATGATAGATTAGCTGGTCAAAAAAGTAGGTAAGTATTTGATCTGCCTAATGAAGATTATCTGACTTTCAATCTCTGGTGTATATAGCTGACGTGTGTCCAGTTATAGGTATATTAACCATCGTAAATGTGATAATTGCCAGGTCCATGAACTTCGTGAACCGGTACTGCACGTTCCAGCGTAACGAACCGTGCGCGCTGCCAGCCCTGGTGGAGCTTGTGGCCGGCTTCCTGTCGGAGCGGCCTGAGGACGTGGCGCTGGCCACCGCATTCAACGCGCTCAAGCTGTTCGGTCTGAGTCAATGACGGTCTGCACCCCACACTCCAGGTAAGTTAGTGTCAGTCCGGTTCGAAGGACCAGCGCTTGCAACCGCCTCCAATGCGCCTAAGATGTTCTTGTTCAAAAGTGGTCACCTGTGCTCGTAAAATTAATAATGAAATTGCCAATCAATTGCTTCAGATTAAAATTATAGTTATTATTATTTATATAATCGCTAATAAAATTCTCGCAAAATTCACTTATTTGCGGTGTGTGTGGATATTGCGACTACTTACTGTACACAATCACTTTCATTTTGTATTAATTTACTTTTACTTTGACTTACTCGTATAAGGCAATGACTATTGACGTTTGAGTATTTTTTGTTGCATCACTTTACATATTATATTGTTATTAAAATGATTTGTAAAACGATGAAGGTGTAAATGTTAATTTAAAAGAGCGGCAATGAGTTTGTTGCTACTTCTTCTCATCAAGCTCATCCCTTTACGAAATGGCGGTAAATTTAATAGTCATTTCCGTGACCTACATGAATAAAGTGATTTTGATTTGATTTGATAAAATGTTGACCGTTTCAGTAATAAAAACTTATTTTTAGCCTCAATTTGAAATGATGAAAATTGTTGCAATAATCCAACCATTGAAACTAATTCTAATTTTGGTTTTATATTAAATCCAGGGTGCTTGGTGAATTATGTGGGAGAGCTGATGATATTACTGCTTCGTACCAAGATATAATAATCACCGCCAGCAACTGGAGAATTGAAGCCTGGAGAATTGTTGCCAGCAAATGAAGCATGAGCTGAATATGTTTCCTGTCTTCTGTCAACAGATTTGCAGTATGGCCTAATCTTTCATCTTTCAACAGTTTTCAGGGAAATCAGTCTAAACATTGATAATATTTAGCGTTTGGTATTTAAAATTAAATGCTACATTCGTTATATTAGGATATTCTTACTAAATAAAAACAATTTTCATGGAAACTCTTGAAATACTGGAAGATTAGTCAAGTTCTTTTACAAATGATAGTCAAACCACAATAATATTTACATGTTTGTGCCTTTGACAATTACAATTGTATCGAATTTAATATTTCTGTTGAAATTAGTAGTTATTCTATTAGTTACTAAACTTAAGCGATAGATAGATTCTTCAGATGTCAAAGTAAAACACGACAAAATAATTAGTTTAAATAAATGTTACTACAACGGTTACAACTTTGAAAAGTCAGGTACTTTTAGAAGTTTACCCAATAATGGTAACCTAAAACGAAAACACCCTATATTTTTAAGTGGCAATTCGAGGCTAAATACTAATCATAATATTATAAAGTAAATCTTGCCAGCGATGATATAAAAAAATGCCTCTCTATTTTAATATAGGTAATTTCTTGATTGCTGAATGTTATTTAAGCTATTTATACAATGTTTGGTCCAAACTAGAATCTTACCATGGGTTGGTTTGATGCCATCATTGCAAATGGAAAGCATAATATTAATATAGATATATTGTTTGTGGTAGCTATTTTTTTTCTGTTCACTGTATTGAACACGCTTTTTATACAATTTAATAAAGTGGCAATGACTAAGTCATGATGATCTCATTTCAAATTGGGCCACAGAGGCATGGCATGTAAGTCTGTTTATACTCTGTGTATAATTATTTATTGTAGGTGTCATGTTTTGTCTGTGGTCGGGTTTGATTATATGTCTCGATACAGTTATTTTTCTAGCGAATCAACACTATTTTTGACAATATTTTTGTTTAATGTAACTAATATAATATGAACAATTATGAAGCCGTTAGTATTCGATAAGAATACAATTGCCACTCTATTTGACCGCACGGTTTTTAGATATTAGAGAAGCATAGACAACGATTGCTTGTAGACTATGTGACATTGTCTATGCTCTTGGGTTAGGTAATACTGCTCTGCGCAGAGCTCTATTCGAATTGTCTATTATTAAATCATCGAATATATTGTAAATAAGTATCTAGCGCTGGTAGTCACAACGAAATGAAAGACTGTGAGTTTTATGTAGAAATCTATGATATATACAAATGTAATCTATATACTGAACGTTCAGTAGCTAATAAGTATTGTTATTGATTCCTTTGACATTATGAAGTTTATATTAAATATTATGCACTGATTTGTATTAGAGTTATATCGTGAATGTTGAATAATGTAGCGATAAGTCTCGAGAACGTACCGGAGTGCCTTCAATGTAACGTCCCTTTGTGATACCTTCATTATATTTTCATAGATTGTATAGATGATTCTTGCAATAAACGTTATATAAAGTATGTTGTTTATTATTCCCATACAAATTTACATTAATAAGTTGAATTAATGATTAATCAAGTTTAGTTAATAAAATCGTCGGGCGGTGGACCTTAGCAATGAAAATAAGATAATCACAGAACAGAAAAAAACTAGTAGAAGTGGTATCATGTCAATTTACTATGAAAACTGATGTCGCCAAACTCACACATTTATCTATTAAATATGTTTATCTACACCCATGCATTAAATCCTCTATTAAAGATTCTGAAACAGTTAGCTTATTGCCAACATTAAATCACCCAATGTTCTAATAACCATCATCCAAACGAGTGTTGTAATTTTGTACTGAATTTCATAACAACACTCCTAATTCTTTTTTTCAATCCCTTCGTGCTCAAAGAGTTTTAACAGACAGCCACATTCTTATTGCTCGATTCGTGGTATCGGTATGAGTTTCAAAATGAGAACATTTTCGTTTACGCGCGTTCCACACAACCAGAACGTCGCGCGCCGTAAAAAAGTAGATTATTCGAATCCCCGCCATTTTTCTTAGAATTTTTTAATGTTTTGTTCACAAAAAATGAGCGATTCATTCTAAACGCTGCAAAAGAACACAATATTCAGGTGAATTTTAATAATTGCACTAAGTATACAAAATATAAATTACTACTAAAATAAATAATTCTTTCATTAATACTTAGTTTATTTGTATATAATCAGTATTGGATGATATAAGGTTTCTACTAGGACTGGCTGTTTTAATGTTAGCAGTAAGCTAACTGTTTCAGAATCTTTAAGAGGATTCATATTCTGGGTGTAGATAAAGTCTTGTATGCAACTGTTGATATTAGGTATTAAAACACTCATGTGATTCTATTTTCACATTACCTTATTACACAACAGTTGCATAAATAACTATAAACACACACTTAATTCCGGCTTTATGACAATCATGAAAAGACATAACTACAAATTTATTTACATCAATTTCGAACTTAATACAATTACGCTAATATCATATTCTTAAAGTGATTATGACAACTCGGAACTTTTTCATAAATTGCGAAAAATAACAAATAAAAACTTGATGGAATACGAACTCTGTAACCATAGATTTGACTTCTGTTAAAATACCTAGTGTTGTAAGAAAATAAATAAACATATCGATAAGTTAGTGAAAACTAGAAATGATGTTATCAGCGTTGATAAAGTATATTACCGATAAAATATGTCGTAAGCTAAAATAATAATAGGCCATTATTTTTTCTTAGGTATAGTTCTTTCAAAGAAAGGATAGACATATTTAGCTCAATTCAAATAAAATCAAGACACGAACAGTCTCGGAAAGTTACAATATTAATATTATATTTACCTGGGAAGCAATACACGCATAAAACATAGTTTTTTAATAAGTATTCATCGTTATCTATACTAATATTATAAAGCTGCAGTGTTTGTTTGTTTGTTTGAACGCGCTAATCTCTGGTACTACCGGTCCGATTTGAATGATTCTTTCAGTGTTGGGTAGTCCATTTATGGAGGAAGGCTATAGGCTATGTTTTTTTTTCAAAATTAAGGATCCGTAATAAAATTGCTATTTTGTAACACAAGGTGTAAAATCGAAAACCTATTTTTGCGTGCGCTGCAAAATCTATTGACAATAGAACAAAATGATGTACAGGCATAATATAGGCAATATTTTATTACTTATAAAACTATCGTGTGAATTACACTTTATATGGCAAAACAACGTTTGCCGGGTCAGCTAGTTCTGTATAAACCCAGGGGCCAGTAAGACATGAGATTTTATAAACCGTACTGCTTCCATCGTAATGCGCGTGCAGAAAGAAAATTTTCAAAACAAGCAGTAACGAATGATTAATAAAAAGAGAAGCTATAAGTACTGATGAAGTATTAATAATCTTGTTAGTCTTATGATATATGATATTTTATATTATAATGTATATTGTGCTATAATGATGGCAAAATTCCCTGAATTCATGGTTTTCGATCTATTTTTTACAATTCTATGGCGTATTTCCTCTACTCAACCTTATCGGTGTAAAAATTATTTAAAAATTAACGCTTATTTAGTTTAACTGGAATCGTAAACATATTTGTTAAATAATAATTAGGTGTTAATAAATAGGTGTGGTCCTAAGAGACAATAAAAACTGTTAATTTGAATTCATCGTAGTCTCTCTTGTCCATATTTACCACAACCATATCATTTTGCTTACTTACACCCTTATCGCATGACAATACTTAAATACAATTAATTAAAATGGACATATTTTTACAGTCCATATTGGCACAATAAGGCATATTTGTAGTTTTTTAAAAGATAATTATGCTTCACTTGACATCAAATGACTGGTCTCACTTGAACCTCGAGTAGGTACATTTGTACACAATAGTGGCGACAGGGTAACGCTCAAATGCCACTTCCACTAGTTTTTTCTGTTCCGTGTAGATAATAGTACAAGTAGGTACAGATGTTTCACTCCTCAAAATCAAATAAAGAAATAGGGACCCTTGCGGCCACAAAGGATTATTTCAGATCTCTCTATATTCTCCAAGAAGTTGCTTCTCTCTCTATCGCATGTTTCTTACCTCTTCTAAGACGACCATAGGGTTTTTTTTTATACGAGAGGGGGCAAACGGGCAAGAGGCTCACGGGATGGGGAGAGGTGAGGCAACCGCCCATGGACATCCGCAACAACAGGTGTGTCAAGAAATGCGTTGCCGGCCTTTAAGGTGGGAGTATGCTTTTTTCTTAAAGGTCCCTAAGTCGTATCTGTTCGGGAAGACCGCTGCCGGTAGTTGATTCCACAAAGTGGCTGTGCGAGGCAAGAAATTTCGAACAACACGCGCGGTTGTTGAATGCCAAACGTCTACGTGATGCGGATGGTACTTTGCACGTAATGTCCGATGGTGGAATTCAGCCGCTGGAATCAACCCGAACAGCTTCTCTGAGCACTCCCCGTGATAAATGCGGTAGAAGATGCAGATGGAACCCACATCTCTACGCAATGCTAGAGAATCAAGCCGATCGGAGATGACTTATTTATTTATTTATTTAATAAGGTTTACCGACAGATAGTACACATAAGCTTATTTACAATACATATACACAACTTAAAATCTATAGTGAACATCCAATTATGGGTAAACACAGCAAATTAGTTATCTAGTTGTAAACAGAGGTAGAGAAGAACATGTTATGGATATTATCCATATATTATAATATACACATTATATAATATTTCCTTCGCTATTGCTTAAGGATATTGCAAGAAAAAGGAATATCTATAAATATATTCTATTAAAATTTACAGACACAACAAATATTTAAATATTAGTGTTCCATCTCGTATTCCAAACACGCTCTTCTAAACTTGTTTAAAGATATATTATGTAGATCAACATCTATGTCGTTGAACCATGCGTTATGTTGACGGCATATCCGAGGTAAAGGACTGTGGAACCCTACATTTGTTCGGTAAGTATCTATTGCAAAAGGCTGAAAGTTATTCACTCTAGCATTAGCACGAGGAACCTTGAAGTTAATTTTTTCCAGTAATTGAGGACATTCAATCAAATTATTAACTATTTTAAAAAGAAAAACCTGATCTGAATTCCAACGTCTACGCGAGAGAGTTGTCAATTCAAAAAAGAAACAGCGCTCATTGTATGATTGTAATTGATGTAGCTTGTTTTGATGGACACACATAAAAAACATGAACCTTTTTTGAATCTTCTCAAGTCTTTGCATATCACACTTGTAGTGAGGACTCCATACAGTTGAACAATATTCTAAATGGCTACGTACCAGAGACACATATAGTGTTTTTAAAGCAAGAGTATTTTTGAATTTCTTAGCATTTCTCCAAATGAAGCCAAGCATTCTAAACGATTTATTTACTATTAGTTCAAGATGAGCTTTAAAATTTAGTTGTCTATCTAATATCACGCCCAGATCTCTAATAAGCCATACTTCTTCGAGGTCAACTCCGTTTATACTATATTTAGTATCTAATGGTGACTTTTTCCTCGTAAATTTTATATGCTTACATTTATCGATGTTTAATGGTAACTTATTTGCAAATGACCAATGAGAAATTCTTGTTAAGTCCTCTTGCAAAAGGTGGGAATCATTTGCGTCCTTAATTACTCTCGAAATTTTTAAATCATCGGCGAAAAAATAAAACTTGGAATTTTTGATTATCTTACCTAAATCGTTTATAAAAATTAAAAAAAGTATAGGACCTAGGTGTGAGCCTTGAGGAACTCCTGATGTTACTTGAAAAGCATCCGACTGGTGCCCACACGCTACCACTGTTTGGGATCTGACAGACAAGTAACAGGAAAACCAAGACAAAAGTTTGCCATACAGGCCACATTTTACGAGTTTTGATATAATTATTCCGTGGTCGACTCTATCAAAAGCTTTACTTATATCTGTATATACTGTGTCAACTTGTAGCCCCATGTCTATTGCCTCAGATACATCTGTTATATGACAAACAAGATTGGTAACGGTAGACATTTTAGATCTAAACCCGTGCTGATGATTAATCAAAATTGGTTTTACGTGAGCTGTTAGAACGGAACAAACAACAGATTCAAATAACTTTCCAAACAATGAGAGAATAGAAATTGGTCTATATGAACATATATCACTACTATTACTAGTATTTTTTAGAATTGGTACAACATTGGCTGATTTCCAAGCTGCAGGGAATACCCCAAGATTAAGTGATGCGTTGAATATAATACTAAGAGGATAAGATAGATTATTTGCACAGTTAATAATAAAAATTCCAGGTATCAGATCAGGGCCTGCGCCCTGGTTTTTGTTTAATTTTTTAATTGCAACTGAAATATGTTTTTCCGTTACTACTATATGATTTAACGTATCATTAGTTTCTCCCTTCAAGGTAGCCAGATCCGACACAGACACCTGAGTGCTATCCGAATACACAGAAGAGAAATGAGTAGCGAATGCGTTACAAATACCCTGTGGTGTAGAGAATTTTGCCGTATGTAAATGCATTTCCTGGGGTAAATTTGATTTATTTTTTCGTTTTGATGCGATAAAAGACCAAAATGACTTTAAATTGTTATTAAGAACTGATTCTTCTATTGCCCGAAGATATTTATTGTAACATGCATTAATCTGAATGTGACATCTCGCTCTGGCGATATGAAACTCGTATTCATCCAGCGGATTCTTATATTTTTTAAATCTTAAACGATATTTCTCTTTTTCTTTAAGTAACAGTACAAGTTGCCTCGTATACCAAATTGGATAATCCTGATTGTGTGATTTGCTTTTTGGTGTATGTTTATTAATAATCTCTCTAATAATTAAGTAAAACTTATTTATCATAGCATTTATATCAAGCTCTTTTTGAAAAATAGCGTTCCAATCAATTTTACTCAGATCGTGATTGATGTCATCATACTTTGCTAGATAAAAGTTGGTTCTGCTAACTGTAGATTTTTTAAGAAATTTTATCGGCAAATATATAGACGATATGAGTAAAGGAGGGTGGTGAGAATCGATTTTCGTGAGGGAAGGAATTTGTTCTGATATATGAAACGGTGCATTACTTAGAACTAGATCGAGGACCTTACCATTTTTATTTTTTATTAAATTAAACTGAAGTAGGTTGTTCAGTGCTTGAAAATCAAAAAGCAGTTGACTCAATCGACGATTGCATTCAAATGGAAGAGCACTTATTTCGCAATCAGGATTCTGGTACCATATTAAATGTTCAAGATTAAAATCTCCTACCAAAATAGTGTCCTCCTTATCGCTAATTAAAGCCATTGCATTACTAATGTTATTTAGTTCATTTTCCAACATATCGCATGATACCGGTGGTGGAAGATATACAGCACAAATATTAAGTTTCTTATTCCTAGTCTGACTAGAATGCGGTATCACTTTTACCCATAAATCCTCATTACAATTTCCTTCAAACGATGACAATCTATATGAGCCAATCTGATTTGAGACGGCTATTAAGACCCCTCCGCCATCAACTTTCGAACTGTTTGCAGAATATCGGTCTCTTCGATATATTCTATAATTATCATTCAGTATTTCAGAGTCATAGACACTATCGTTGAGCCATGTCTCTGTCAAAACTATAATATCGTAATCACAGTTTAAACTTAATAAGTGAAGGTCTGACAATTTACCGCGAATGCTTCTACAGTTCTGATAATAAATCTTTAAGTTTGGCATTATAAAGATATAAAAATCTTAAATCTAATGTTTATAAAGAGAATAATATATTAGAAGAAGCTCAATCCTTAAGTGTAGACAATGTTTCACTGTTTTTGACCCAAATAGCCGGAGTACCGTCGTCCTTTCTTAGCAATACCCGACCATTTCGAACCCATAGATATTTGTACAGATGGTCCCTTTTAAACTTACGTGCTTGAGCTTGTAAATTGCGATTGTTAGGGGACAGGTGTTCTACGACGTAAATTTGCTGCTTGTTCCCTCCAATTCCTAGGTCTGCCGTATTAAGTTTATTTTCGGGATTCGACTTGTTATAATTCAAGCAGGCAGCCAGCAAAGTGTCACGCATACGCGGAGAGGGAAGTTTGACAATCAAGTTCTTGGGTCGGTCAGATTGAGGGTTGGACTTGGAAACTCTAGTACACACAAGTATATCCTTTTCAGTTATGGGACATTTAACCACTTTTGCAAGTTGTATAACCGTTGATATAAGGTGTTCTCTTGGATATTCCGGCAGGCACTGAATCTCCACGTTTGAATCGCGAGATTGCTGCTCTATCACAGCCACTCTATAGTTTAATGTTTGGATGGCCTCGTGTAGTTTGGCGTTCTCTGTTTTCAAATAAACTGATTCCGATCGCAACTGGCTTACCTCACGTAGCAGTTCGTCGAACTTAGAAGACATAAATTCTACAGATGTAATGACTTCTGGAAGTCGTTTAAAGTCATTCTTCCAAGTCTCAATATTTGATTCCATGCTTCTCTGCGTGGCCAACATAGTGTCGAGCTTGGCTGATATTTTTTTTTCAAACTCATAGAAATGACTATCCCTTAACTGCTGCTCTGGAGATCCCACTTTGTCCTCAATATCAACAAGTTCTGTATGTTTGATCGGAGTTTCATCGGTCCTTTTCGCAGGTAATTTGCATACAGGACATTTCCAGGAAGTTTTTGCCCTGTGAGAGAGCTTGGAATAATTTTCTTTTGTTAATTTTACACAAAGGTAATGATATGATTTGGAACAGTTGTTGACAGAGCAAGTTATCTTGTCAGTAATGCTCACAACTTGTTGACATGCACCACAAAGGCTCATTTTCGAAAAACAACTAATTTATTTATTTAAAAAAAAAAATACTTATTAAATTGGAGTGCAGTACGAAGCGTATGCGGTAGCAAGTACTAATATTTTAGCTTGAATTACGTTGCGGTATCTTAATATCTAGATAATTGCTTAATTGTCGTTAGATGTTGAGCTGTTAGGTTCGACGGCCGGTACCAAGATAACTCGCAATTGATCGATATCGCAGTAACTGTCGCTAGTGACTTGATCGTCGATGATTCGAGCCGCTCTTCGTTGTATGCGGTCAAATGGAAGAAGCTGGTACTGGGGAGCACCCGCCCAGAGGTGAGAACAGTACTCCATGTGAGGCCGAATTTGCGCCTTATAAAGTTGCAGGCGGTGGCTTTTAGTGAAGTACTGTCACGCCTTACTGAGTACACCAAGCTTATTAGATGCCAGTTTGGCCTTCTCTTCCAAGTGACCACGGAACTGAACGTCGCTCGATATATCGACGCCAAGTATGCCAATACAGGCTGTGGCAGTTAGAGGAGTGATCTCGAATCGAGGGGATACGACAAAGGGAGACTTTTTAGTGGTGAACGCACAAACTTGTGTCTTCTTGGGGTTGAATTGGACTAAATTTTGTCGGCCCCATTCCGAGACTTTGCATAGCATAGTCTCAATTTCAGACACAAGTTTGATCCGGTTCTCGTCGACGCTATCCCGGGACATGTTGGCACGGCCGGTGTAGGAAGCATACCCCGTGCTGTCGTCTGCATAGCAATGAATATTGCTGATTTGCAGCATATCATTGATATGCAGAAGAAACAGCGTAGGGGATAGCACGCAGCCTCGCGGGACACCAGCGTTTATGGGTTTTAAGTCGGAGCATGCACCGTTGATAACAACCTTGATGCTCCGATCAGCCAAAAAGCTAGTGACCCATTTGCACAACTTCTCGGGAAGCCCATAGGATGGCAGTTTCGCTATAAGCGCTTTATGCCACACCCGATCGAAGGCCTTCGCTATGTCCAAACTCACCGCCAACGCCTCTCCCTTCGACTCAACCACTTGCGCCCATTTATGGGTGATCTATGCAAGAACATCACCAGCTGAGCGACCCTGACGGAAACCGTACTGGCAGTCGCTGATCAGCTGGTGCCCCTCTAGGTATCCCAAGAGCTGGCGGTTGATGATCGACTCCATTACTTTGGAGAAAATGGAGGTAATGGCAATGGGGCGGTAGTTGGACGGATCTGAGCGTACACCTTTCTTAGGGATCGGGTGCACTAAAGCCGCCTTCCATAATTTCGGGACTACGCCTGATGAGTAGGAGAGCCGGAAAAGACGGGTAAGGACCGGCGCCAGTTCCGGAGCACATGTCCGCAGCACTATCGGGGGAATGCCATCGGGCCCACTCGATTTGTGAATGTCCAAGGTGAGAAGCGCCTTAAGCACGGCACTATGCCGGATTTTTACCTCCGGCATATATGAATCGCACCGCGGAATATGCGGTAGTGGTGCACCTTGGTCATCCAGAGTCGAGTTGGACGCGAAGAGGGAGCCCAGGAGATCAGCTTTCTCTTTCGCGTCATGGGCCAGCGAGTCATCATCCCTGTGCAGTAGCGGAATGGCTGGTTGGCAGAAGTTTCCTTGGACAGCCTTGGCGAGCGACCAGAACGCACGAGTTCCCGAGGGAAGGCGTGCAAGTCTCTCGCCAATTCTGCCAACGTGCTTCGACTTCGCGTCAGCAATAACTCTTTTGAAGGACCTGGAGGCATGATTGAAGTGTTTTTTAATTTCGCTGGGATTCACATCCTTAGATACCACCGCATTGACCCAAGCCTGATAGCACTCCTGCTTTCGGCGAGAGGCCATTTTGCAGGAGCGGTCAAACCATGGTTGGGACCTGCCGATAGGCACAGAGGAGGATGGAATGAAGAGTTCCATACCTTGCAGTACCACATCAGCAACAGCGTCAGCAGCGGTATCTGGATCTCCCAGCGAAAAACAGATCTGCCTCCACGGGTAGGATGCAAAAAAGCACCGCATCTCGTCCCACTCTGCTGACCTATAGTGCCACACGCGGCGACAGCCTAAGAAGCGGGGCCGTGTTAGGCGCGTGATCGGCACGATGCTCCGGATCAGGCAGTGGTCCGACGATCCCAGAGGAGGGTCAACGGAAACTAGGTAGCCGTCCGGATGTGAGGTCAACAGAAGGTCCAACAGTGAAGGTGTATGATCTTGCTTATCTGGGATTCGCGTTGGCGCAATAACCAGTTGCGTCAGACCATATGCTAAGGCGAAGTCGTGAACAGATCTCCCTGCATGATCGGTGGTACGTGAGCCTAGCCATTCGGCGTGGTGGGCGTTAAAATCGCCAAGAAACACGATCTCTGCAGTGGGGATCTGCTCCAACACGGAATCTGTAGCCATTTGGATGTGTTCGAGGAGCCGGTCAGTCTCTGCGTTACCGCTATGGGACCTATACAGGCATGCGTAGATTCGCGGATGGTCATCGCAGTCTACACGCAGCCAGATGATGGATAGGTCCTGTCCTTCAAGAAAACTCAGGCGTCGAGAACAGACATCCTCCCTGACGTAAACGCACACGCCAGCCCGTGGTATAAAGGAGTGTTCCAAATTATACCCCGGGTAGGAAAGGTAAGATGAATCAGCCAGGGAGGATATCCAGGTGAAACTGGACGGCATTTAAATTTGATCGAAGCCCCCTGATGTTGCAAAAGTCCACAGCGAGTGTGGAGGAGGGTGGTTTGAGCCTCCTGCTCTGTTTGCCCCGAGTCAGCGCAGATTTGCCCCCTCCAGAATACGCGGGGCAGCCTGGGCAACCACTGTTAGGTACAGGCCCTAATTGTGGACGTCCAGGGACGGATTCTCCAGGGATGCATAGCCTGGTACCGTCCTGGAGTAGTCTCTTTTTAGTCTGTGCTGCCATTTGTATTTGGGAGGGGGGATGTAGGCCTTCGGATACCCCACTCACCGGACGAAACACAAGCGCATAGCCGCTATTTCACGCCGGTTTCGAGCGGGGGAGTGGTATTTCTCCGGGCGTGCCGGCCCAATTCGGTTGTGTCCGTGTGGACCCAACATGGCACTACCACTCCTAGTTGTCTTCTTTGCCTAAAATTGTACCTACCTAGACGAATAAGGTCATCTTATAAATAATAACTCAGTTTTTTCTATAATATAAATAGTTATGTAATCGTAATTTTAAATCAATCTTCTTTAGAAGACCACGACATACTCAAACCTACTTAGTATATAGGAAATAAATAGGTAGCTATCATGCTTCTATCATGAATAGTAATTTCATAATAACAATAATCCCTTTAAATTAGACTGTTTCAGCGTCTTTAGAAAGCTTAAAAAATTTAAATCTGGATCACAATGACCTTTAATATGCTAGATTTTTTTTATCTATCTCCATTTTAAAAAGATCGGTGGGACCGGAGAAGTATATATACCTCGATACCGGCCCCGTTGATGTGGCCGCCGCGCGTACTTACGTTATAGATAACCTAAACGGGGAGTGAGAGAGGCCGGGCCCTAGTGAGACATCTGATGGGAAGTAGGTCATCATCGCCGCTCATTCAGCACTGGACGAATCACAGAGGTATTGCCGGTCTTCAGTAAGACGAGTGTAACGTAAAGTACCAATATGGTATCGACCTGGAAACACATTGCTAAGAAGTTGATTCCATAATTCGTACTTTGAAAACAAGGTTACTTGAAATCCGCGAAGGTGTGTGGTGTAAGAAGTGTGAAGCCTGGTAGGTGATACTTTGGTAGTACTTTGTTACCTCGATGAAAGCTTTCAACAAAATAAGTCTTAATATAATTATTCCTTATAACTATGGGTAAAAATATTTTACAGAGAATAATATAAGAGTGTTAAGGCTCCTTACTTATATATAGATATAACAAAATGTTTAAGAAGAAACTTTTTATAACGTAGAAACGCCAAATCACGAAATAATTGGTAGTACATTAGAGCAAGATCTGGCGAATACGGAGGGAGACAAATGGTTGCTGTCATTGTTCGGAGTTCGGCACAGTAGACATCTGCTATTAGTGCTCGACCAAATCGGGGAAAGCTATAGTGAATAACACCATGCTGAGACCACCAAATAGTTACCATTAGCTTTTTATTAGTAAGCTTTGCTTTAGGATACTAATGCGGCGTTTGACATGGGATCAGCCATTGCATTTTTGGCTTACGGTTATCGTAAAGAATCCACTTTTCATCGCATGTCACAACTCGATACAATATTCCTTCATTTCTGTATCGATTCAACAAGACAACACAAGTTTCATCACGCGTTTCTTTCTGCAGATCACTTAAATCATGAGGCACCCATTTTTTATGTTTTTTATTTTATTGATTTGACTTAAATTAGTCAATATTGTAGATACGGTAACTTTAACCCATGCCGTTAGTTCCTGGGTAGTTTGGCTCGGATTCGCTCACACCATCTCTTTCAATTCATTGTTTTTCACCTATGTGGGCGGTCTTCCACGAGGTTCGTTCTTCAAATCAAAGTTTCCATCACGAAAGCGTTTAAGCCAAAATCGCACGGTGCGTTCATTAGCAGTCCCCTCTCCAAACGCAACATTGCGAGCTGTTTCTGCCCCGTTAGTTCCGCGTCGGAACTCGTATTCAAAATTCACTTGAATTTTCGAAGTATCCATCTTTCTTTTTTAAGCTAAATAAAAAAACATCTGAAAGTCGTTGCACATTTTTTAAAACAAAAACTACACAGGTACCACGTGAAAAAAGTTTCCGCAAAAATCTCAAACCATGATGGTTCTATGTCAATTCGAAGTACCAATTACAATAAAACGGCAATTTTATACTTTAACTCCTATTTATATAAGCATGTAGGTTTGGTTGAGGTACTGTACCTTGTGAGATCGCTCTTTTTGTAAATTAAAATTATATAAATTGTTGCTTCGGAATCTGTGAATATTGAATAAGCGACTATCGGAGTTTGATTCAAATTAAAATATTTTTATTCAAAATAGGATGTGACATCACTTATTGAAAGTCAAAAAAAACTACCACCCATTCAAAATGAATGCCTCAGGCCTGAGAAGAATGGATGCAACAAACTCAGCGGGCTTTTTTTTTCATCAAAAAAATATGTTTACAAAGTAATATTGTACAATTAAACTTATTATTTAATAGCAAGAGGGCGGTCGCTCCATTCCCAATCTGTGTTATCATTAAGAGTCATTTATGTTATGACGAGATGTACAACCGAGTGGTTAGCGATCCTACCTACTAAGCTAGAGGTCCCAGGTTCGAATCGCGGTAGGTGTAAGCATTTATATGATGAATATGGATGTTTGTTTCCGAGTCATGAATGAAATGAAATTTATATGAATTTGTGTATGTTTAAGTAAGTATATTATTAAATATATCATTGTCTTGTAACCCATAGCACAGGCTATATATGCTTAACTTGGGGCAAGATAATTTGTGTAAAAAGTGTGTCAATATTATTATTATTATTACTATACAAACGGTTTTTAACAATTCTTTTGAATGATGTGATACTTTTGTTTTGAACATTTTTTGGGATCTTGTTGTAAAAGCATATACATCGCCCCACAAAAGACTTACTAACTCCACTTAGACTCAACGTGCCTGGTGTTAACATTATGGTTATGACAATTTCTAGCAAATTCACTTATTTACCTATGAACATACATTACATGATCAAGAATATATTGAGAAGCAACAGTCAAGATGTTAATTTCTCTGAAATTTGCTCTCAATAATTCTCTAGGACCTACGTTATAAATAGCGTGAATACCCCTTTTCTGCAGCACAAATATTGTATTAATATCGTAAGCGTCGCTCCACAGCAATATACCATAGGACATAATACTATGGAAATAACTAAAGTATACTAGTCGCGCCGTATCTATGTCAGTTAATTGTCTAATCTTTTTAACGGCGTATGCTGCAGAATTAAGTCACACCTTCAATATGGTAATAAAGTTCTTGGTAGGTTACCAAATTTATACCATTACAAGTCTTACTATTTTAGTATACTTACAGTTTTTATTTGACATTGCTAGCGGGTTTCATGAGATATCATGGAGCTTATTTCGTTAAATAAATGTCTATATGATGAAACCACAATATTCTTTGAATAAGCCTATTTCTGCCTTAAGCATTACTGTGGTTCGGTCTAAAGGGCGCCGTAGCTAGTGAAATTACTCGGCAAATGAGACTTAACATCTTATGTCTTAAGGCGTAGTTGTAGTGCCGCTCAGAAGTATTGGGGTTTTTCAAGAATCCTGAGCGGCACTGCATTGTAACGGGTAGGGCGTATCAATTACCATCAGCTGAACGTCCTGCTCGTCTGGTCCCTTATTTTCATTAAAAAAATAAGCATTTTGGAACAGTCTACTCCCAGAGTAGACTCCCACGGTATGCATCCTCAGTTCTTTCCACCGAAACGTGATCACGAAAGGTAATAGAAGGGTTAACTGCTATAATTAATGCGTCTCGATAGAGCCTCTTGCTGCTAAACAACCAATGAAAACAGGCCAGGTTTATTACGTTAGTGTGCGTGAAAAGCTACGTCTAACAAAGTGTTAAACAACTCCCGAGTATTTGTATATAACTTTGTATTAGTGTGCGTGCATTGCTCAAAATAGAGGGTAACCGTCAACCTCAATATTTTTTCGACGTCTTCATAGCTGTCACAATCTATCTATATCTTGTACAAATTTAAAATATTTATGGGGATATTTGTGGACCCCGCGCCTCAAGGAAGGTATGGTATGGTATAGGGGCTCCTGTATCCGCACTAGCATGGGTCCATTTTGTGTGCAGTATTTGCCAGTTACTCCAACCAGCCCAGCTCCTTCCAGAAGTTCAGAATATTCCTGGGGTGTTCGCAGACTTCCTGGAGTGACCTCGTATTAGTAAAGGTTTTTGCCAGTTGGTTGGCCATCCTGGGCACATTCCAGGATTACGTGAGTGACCGTTTCGTCCTCGGCTAGACAGCCTCTGCACTTAAGACTGTTACGCCGATTGTAGCTAAGTGCTTGTTTAGTAACGTGTGACCCGTTAGGGTGCCCACCATTATACGGATGTCATGTCTGTTGAGGCTGCCTGCCGGAAGGTTACCATAAAGAGCGTGTGTACTTAAAGATCAAGTAAAAAGCAGATCTTTCCATAAAAATATCTTAAAATAGATACTATAACACTATTTGAACTATATCAACATCGGCCCATTAGCTCAGTTGGTTAGAGCGTCGTGCTAATAACGCGAAGGTCGCGGGTTCGATCCCCTCATGGGCCACATTTTTTTTTAAATTTATTACTTACTAGCTGACCCGGCAAACGTTGTTTTGCCATATAAATTGTATTGATCTTTTCTTGCTAGTTGATAAGAGATGGCGCTAGTTGTATTCATTAGTAACAATCACACTTCTTTTATATTTTGTATAATTCACACTATAGTTTTATAAATTATAGCCTATTTGTTATTCTGGTGTGTAAGCTATATTATTGTAAAGTTTCATCAAAATCTATTCAGTAGATTTTGCGTTAAAGAAGTACAAACATACATCTAGACATACAAACTTTCACATTTATAATATTAGTAGGATTAATAGATCGCACTCATTTTTTTAATTAATTTTGTTTTAAAACTACACTTACATGCAACATGAAACTATTGGGTACACCGCATACAAAAACACCAAAATAATCAATAACCAATTTATTACACTATAATATTTACAAAAGAAAAACATACAAACATTCTTGCGAGGTCTTACAACTAACAATAATTATTGTTGAAACATGCATGCATAGGGCCCAAACAATTAGAAAGATAGTATAATGTCACAGGATGTCGAACCCATTATTTGTGAGAGCGTAACTTAAGTTTATCTAAGCTTAATACGATACGTTGTAATTAACTAGGAGCAAGTATATACTTCGATGTGACACACAAAAATAATATTAAGTATGAACGAGATCACAACAAAAAAACATTACGTGCGTACAAAGTACACATGTCAGAAGTGTAACCTGCATGGTGCATGAACCTCTAAACTGCATATGAATTCCTGGTACGTGTTGCTAGGATGACACATGATTTCAACCGCTATGAAAGACATTCCTACCACCACTAATATATATAATAATATTATGTTCTCCTGGTGTCTATGTAGTAATACGTCGTGCGCTTGGTGTCAGAATATATTAAGGTATACTCGCGCCATACTTAAGACAATCTCTTCTTTAACTATGATCGCCTGGTACCAAAACGTTGTATTATGTTTCCTATCTCATTATCTCCCATGTTAAATATTATGAATTATTGATGTGACTGCTCTTTTTAGTGTCGCTTTTTCGTTTCATCGACTTTCAAATCACAGTGATGATAAAAAAGTTTTCATCACCCTAATTTTTATATCCAAGAATAATCTATAACTGGTAAGTATAATATAATATTTCAAGTCTTATATTAATAATTATTTATTAACATTAACTCAAATTCATTATGCATCATGCATATTAAGATTTTATTCGATAGTTCACATCAGCATATGCAACTATTTTGAAATTACAAAAGAAAATATTTGAAAAAAAAACTAAAATTATATAATCTAATATAAAGTCAAAATACATTTTTATATGCTATGGTTGTAATTCTTTTTTTTTTACACTTTTATTTGATCGTCAGACCAATAATTGTCACTTAACGATTTTTTTTTCCAGAATTTTGCCGTGTTATAAAAGAAATGAATAATTGCTAAATATTGATGTACTCATAATGCTGAGGTAATAAAGTGTGTATTAATGTATTACCATTACTTAAATTATATGCATATACCCAATTAATCTCTCCATTTTTTTATGTTAATAAGGAACGAGACCAGCAGGACATTCAGCTTATGTTGATTGATACGCCCTGCCCATTACAATGCTGTGCCGCTCAGGATTCTTGAAAAGCCCAAAAATTCTGAGCAGCACTGCAATCCATTTTCAAACAATAACTTTTCTGGGACGATACGACATGGGTATCTTCAAAATAGTGGGTACACCTTTCTGAAAGGCAGGCAACACTCCTGCGATTCTTCTGATGTTACAAGAGAATTAAGGCGGTGGTGATCACTTAACATCAGGTGACCCTTGCGCTCTTTTGTCCACCTCCTCCATTAAAAAAAACTTATTAAAATGAAAAGGTTAGAATTAAGCAACAATAGAAAATAAGAACTCGTATGTTCAAGAGTTTATCTTTAATTTTTCCAATTAACACTTATTTTTTTGTTCCAGATATATACTTGTACATTTTCTTAACCAAGAAAACATATACTTCGTAAAACCGCACGGCACTCTCTAACTCTTATCAAGTTTCCTTACATGAGGTGGCGGTGGAGAAGTGATCACTTTTCTGGAGAGCCGCGCCTGCCCCGAGACAGGGTCTCGTCCGAAGTATTTCACCTGGATCTCTGAACCCACCTCCAGACCTAACGCGGACGGATGCAGTATCTGAAAGAAAAAACATCTCACCAATATGCATTTGAAATATGATCCCTGGGAGGCTCCTTTGCACAGGATGCCGACTAGATTATGGTTACCACAACAGCGCCTATTTCTGCCGTGAAGCAGTAATGTTGTAAGCATTATTGTGTTTCAGTCTGAATAGCACCATAGCTAGTGAATTTACTGGGCAAATGATACTTAACATCTTATGTCTCAAGGTGACAAGCGCAACTGTAGTGCCGCTCAGAAGTCAGAAGTTTTGGCTTTTTCAAGAATTTTGAGCGGCACTGCATTGTAATGGGCAGGACGTATAAATTACCAACAGCTGAACACCCTGCGTCTCGTCCCTTATTGTCATAAAAAAAAGGTTAATGAAAGACAAAATGTCTAACCGCGAACTTCGGATCCGAAACACTATTTATTGTAAAAGGAAAATGTACGATCCGTCAACTGAAACTCCAGATCCGGTCCTGTTCTAACTTGCGGGGTTTCTACGCCTACGTCAAACCCATTATTTGTGAGAGCGTCACTTAAAGTTTATCTAAGCTTAATACGATACGTAATAATTAACTAGGAGGAAGTATATACTTCGATGTGACACACAAAAATAATTTTAAGTATGAACGAGATCACAAGAAAAAAAACATTACGTGCGTACAAAGTACACATGTCAGAAGTGTAACCTGCATGGTGCATGAACCTCTAAACTGCATATGAATTCCTGGTACGTGTTGCTCGGATGACACATGATTTCAACCGCTATGAAAGACATTCCTACCACCACTAATATATATATTAATATGTTATCCTGGTGTCTATGTAGTAATACGTCATGCGCTTAGAGTCAGAATATATTAAGGTATACTCGCGCCATACTTAAGACAATCTCTTCTTTAACTATGATCGCCTGGTACCAAAACATTGTATTATGCTTCCTATCTCATTATCTCCCATGTTAAATATTATGAATTGATGGGACTGCTCTTTTTACTGTCGCTTTTTCGTTTCATCGACTTTCAAATCACAGCGATGATAAAAAAGTTTTCACTTCAATAGTATGCATATTTC
This sequence comes from Leptidea juvernica, assembly GCA_949711755.1. Classification (NCBI taxonomy): domain Eukaryota; kingdom Metazoa; phylum Arthropoda; class Insecta; order Lepidoptera; family Pieridae; genus Leptidea; species Leptidea juvernica. The sequence continues at coordinate 7,496,294 of CATIXQ010000009.1, read as the reverse complement.
TGTCTCATTCTTTGCCGGCTTCATCCTACACATTTTTGTATTTGTGTCTCTTATCTGTCGTTTTTTCCGTTGCATCCGGTTTGAAATCACAACGATTCTAAAGAAGTTTCACTTCAAAAATGTTACGAATAAAAAAAAAATAAACAATATTAAATTATCATTGTCAGACTTAGTTTTCTTTTTTGGTCGCAAGAGGAAGTTGATGTGATCATAATCCATCAATAAGTTTGGAGTCACAGAAATTAAAGTGTTGAAGTTAAGTGGTAATAGAGTATCTCTTATCATTCGAATCTCATCTTTAAAAACATCGTGTAATGTAGCTGGAGAAGCCGAACTAAACGGAAAACATAAAAACACAATATATAATTTCATATCATTAGAAATATCAATAGGTACGGTACCTTTCTATGATCGAGCTGAGTGTTGTGTAACAGGGCGGGCGACATGCCAGGGTACAGCGTCACCAACACGCCGATGTCGCGCACTTCCACCACCTGCCGACACACACATCAAATTGAATTGAATTCAAATTGATAGTGATATCGAAGACATTTAAAGATTCTCTTTAATACGACAGTAAAGTCAAAGTCAAAAATTCTTTTATTGGCATAAAATCAACAGATTGCTCGTCAACTTCAATCACCAAAAATAAAATTCAAATACATGATAATTACTCAAAAGTTTGAAAATATATGTGTTAAAAATTATGCAGTCCAGTAAATTTATAACCTAGGTCGCAGCGCGATTTATAACCTAGGTCGTAAAGAATCATTAAGAGAAAAATTTAAAGAAATAAACATTTTGACTGTTGCTTCTCAATACATTTTTGATAATGTTTTGTATGTTCATAAGCACATTGAGGAATTTTCTAGAAACTGTGACATTCATAATGTTAACACAAGGAACAAACATAAACTTGTTATGCCTACTACTCGGTTGGGTCGAGTTAGTAAGTCTTTTGTTGGGCGATGTATATGCTTCTACAATATGATCCCAGAAAATGTAAAAAACAAATGTGTTACGAAATTTAAAAGAATTGTTAAAAAACGTTTGTGTGGGGCAGGTTATTATAGCATAAACGACTTTCTTAATGACACCACGGACTGGGAATAAAGCGAACACCCTCACGCTCTTTAATTATAAATGTTTATTGTACGATATCACATTGTAATCCATATTTTATATTAAAAAAAAAAGCCCGCTGAGTTACTTGCGCCCATTCTTCTCAGGTCTGAGGCAGTCTCTTTTGAATGGGTGGTAATTTTTGACGTACTGAATAAAAATATTTGAATTTGAAAAACAATACAAGGTGGAATCAATAAAATCTACAAAAAATAACAACAATAATACTATTCAAGTAATATCGTTTACGTAATCTTCAATACTGTAATAAGCCTTCGACATAAGTCTGCGTTTAATAAAAGATTTAAATTTATTTATTCATAATTCAGATACACTTTCTGGTAATTTATTGTAAAATTTAACACCATTGAATGCAAAAGAATTGTTTGTTTTACAGAGCCTAGTAGGGGGCACTATAAGCTTGTCGTTACAATACAAACTATTACTTTTTTTTTACGGGTCCCATATGTCGGGCTCGGGTGTAAACACCCCCTACCGACTAAAAACCTCCTCTGTGCTGATAGCCCTGAAGGCTTTTACAGCAAAGCCGGGCGGGGGCCTTGGAGGCCGAAAATGTAGCTCACAGGCGCGGGGCGTCTCGGAAGGAGACTCGAACCTCGGACCGCCTGCTCATTAGGCTGGATGGAGAGAAGATCACCAACGATCTAATATATCTGTTAGTCCACAAACTATTACTATGAAGTGCGCGTCAATCAAGCATCTATAGGTCACAGAGCCCAAAAGCTATTGTCAAACATAAGTGGTAACCGAATCGAATTGAAAGCATGGGGAATGCGAGCTAAAGTGGAGCCACTCGTGTCAAAGCATTGGTTTATTTGCCACCCCCTGCCACCACCAGCCGATCTTCAAAAGACTTTGTTCCGAAGAGCTGTTTAACCTGATTCCTGCCGCCGAATTCCACCTTCGCACGACACGCCACAAGTTACGATATCATCCCCACCATCTGGATGTGTGGTGGTCCTCCACAGTGCGGTTTTCAAGGAGCTTTCTTCCACGTACTACAAAGCTGTGGAATGAACTTCCTTGTGCGATGTTTCAAGGACGATACGACATGGGTAGTAGCGCGTACACCTTCCTTAAAGGCCGGCAACGCTTCTGTGATTCCTATGGTGTTGCAAGAGATTGTGGGCGGCGGTGATCACTTAACAGGTGACCTGTACGCTCGTTTGTACTCCTATTCCATAAAAAAAAAATGGGGAGCGAAACGCATTCTGAAGACGATAATATGCTGCGTTTCGCTATTTCATTACTAAGAAAGTTTATTTAGGAAACTCTTGATTTTCAATAATCATGGCGGTCACGTATCGAATAGTTTTGTGAATAAACACAATATGTTATGTTTTTTTAAAGTGATAACCCTCTAATTAGAGCCTTCTTATTAATGCCTTCTAATACCGCCGGAGGTCGTGGGTTCGAATCCCGCATCGTTCGTAAAATTTTGTTTTTCAAATTTTATTTGTGTATTAATCCTAGAAGTGAGGGTTATCACTTTAAAAAACATAACATATTGTTTAGATTTACAAGAGCGACACCTCAAGTCAATTTCCTAATATGCAAATATTGGGGTTGAGCAGGTTATCAACTGTAAAGTAGATCCTGTAGATGAAGCCACAACCTGAGAGTTGAACAAAGAAAACAGAATTTTGTAACGAGGCGGTACTCGAACGGTTAGCTCAGTTGGTTAGAGCACCGGCACGGAACGCCGGAGGTCGTGGGTTCGAATCCCGCATCGTTCATTTTAAATTTTGTTTTTCAAATTTTATTTGTGAATAAACACAACCGTCGTCGTAACAAAATGAAAACGCTTCGCTTCGCTTTCGGTTCGCTACAATAGCTTAAGAGATTCGGTGGTACGTAATTTAAATAAAAATATTTTTATTCAAAACTAGTTGACCCGACAGACGTTGTTCTGTATATAATAAATAAAATCATGTTTTTTATGTATTTGTCAGCAATATATCATAACATCAAGAATTATTTCGTAAAATATGCTCCCTGTTATTGTAATGAAATTGTTTTGCAGCAGAACTATCAAACCGTGCGTCAATAAATTCTCTCATAGAAAATATGTCCATACAAAACAAATATCGGACGACGGGGGACACATCAAAGGAAAAACAAAATTGTTGTTTTTATTTAACTCCGAACACTTTCATATTTATTCACCTCTTAAACCTTCCCTCGACTTCCACAAATAATTCAAGACCAATATTAGCCAAATCGGTCCAGCCGTTCTCGAGTTTTAGCGAGACTAACGAACAGCAATTCATTTTTATGTATATAGATGGGATGTGACATCACTTATTGAAACTCAAAAACTACCACCGATAGTTGATAACGAATGACTCAAAAAATATGTTTACAAAGTAATAATGTACAATTAAACTCATTATTTAATAGCCTGAGGGCGGGCTCTCCATTCCCAATCTATGGTATCATTAAGAAAGTCATTTATGTTATAGTAACCTTTACCACACAAACCGTTTTTTAACAATTCTTTTGAATAACGTAATACTTTTGTTTTGAACATTTTCTGGGGTCTTGTTGTACAACCATATACATCGCCCCACAAAAGACTTGCTAACTCGACTTAGCCGAGTAGTAGGCATCATAAGTTTGTGTCTGTTCCTGGTGTTAACATTATGGTTATGACAGTTTCTAGCAAATACCGATACACTGCACACTACTTTAATATTAATATATATTTTCAGTTCTATCACATTCATTACATTTATAGTATTTTACGTATATTATATGTTTACAAAACTAATTTTTTATATGAAAGATATAATAATATTATAAAATAATATTGACACACTTTTTACACAAATTATCTTGCCCTTAGTTAAGCATATATAGCCTGTGTTATGGGTTACAAGACAATGATATATTTAATACAATATACTTACTTAAACATACATAAATTCATATAAACATACATAAATACATTTAAACATCCATGACTCGAAAACAAACATCCATATTCATCATATAAATGCATGCACCAACCGGGATTCGAACCCGGGTCCTCTAGCTTAGTAGATCGCTAACCACTCGGCTATACACGTCGTCTGAAGATGGCAGACGTGTAAGTGTTTTTATGTTTTTTTCTTTTTTAAATTTCATTGTTTACTGGCACTCCGACAGTTAACCAGGTAGATGCTGAAAATCAGCGCTGCAGCCCGAATTGGTTTACAGCACAAGCTGAGCATCGGTCTTTTCTATTGCCACACATTTAGTTAAGTTGGGATTAGGAATATATATTAAGTATTTAGATTGTATTTTTATGTGTGTGGCATGGAATAACTTTTTCTAATTTCAAATTCACTTATGTGCCTATGAACATACATAACATTATCAAGAATATATTGAAAATAATAATAATAATAATTCTTTTATTTCAGGCCAATTACGTCCCATAGTTAACATAAATTCTTTATTCTAATTAAAAGTAAACTTAAAAACTAGAAAACCATCACTGTATTAGGGTGTGTGGTGTCCAAAATATAAAAATTCATAATATTAATTACAAGTCCAATTTAATTTTTGTTATTCTCCATGTGAACAGATATCCATCGTTTATATATAGGACTCCTGATATCGTCAGATATAGCCGTGAGGATTTTGTTTTAAGCTGCGCAATTGAATCCAAAATGTCGCGATTCTCGTTTTTTTTACAGCGAAGAAGTCAGGGACCCCACCCTCCACCAACATGCCTGATGCGCTGCAGCATCTCGGAAGATTCATAAGGGCCCTGTATGTTATACTGGACCCTTAGGCCTTATTCCCACTATGCCGGACCGGTAGATCTGACGGAAACCGGACACCGGACAGAATGTTCACATTACACCGGATCCCGGATCTTCTTCGGTCTTATCCAACAGCACAGGTATCTCTTGGACAAGCGTGAATAAAGTTTCTGCTTGAAAGTCCATGCTACACGCCTTCTTTTATCAGAAAATGCGAGCCAAATCACTTGAGGGTAGCACGGGCGGCGCGAGCGGGGGACAGATACCGGCGCAAATTCGTTCACATAACTCCGGTCCGGTGGTTTTACCGGCACTTCGCAGTGACAAAACGGATCCGGCATAATGTGAACAGTTTCATATATATTCTTTAGCCATTAGCTCTTCCGGCAATTTTACCGAGCCGGTAAATCTGCCGGTCGGCATAGTGGGAACCTGGCCTTATTTTTCTCAATGCTTTGTGTGCAAATGTTACCCACAGCTGACACGTGTACATGCCTAGGCAGTAAGCTTTGAATAGGGTAGTCTTTACATCCCTACTGCATTTAGCGAATCGTCGCGCAAGCATGTTTAGTTTAAGCAATAGACAAGATGTTAATTTTTTTTAAATTGTGCTCTCAATAATTCTCAGGTAGTCAACATACCTTGGCGGTATAGATGGCACCAAACTCCAGTTGCGGCACCGACTCAGCACTGAGCCAGCGAGCAAGCCGAGTGCGTGCTTCGCTCATTGCGCACTCCGACGGCGCAAACACGGCGTACTTGTTTTCATCTATTGGACTGATCTGTAAAATCAGAACAAATATAAACTAATGTCGCGAAGGGAATGAAGCACATAGAAAGTAATATAAAACATAACTTTAAAAAAATTGTATTGTACTTTTGTTCGAAGCCATCTCGAATACGGCTCACAAGTCTAGAACCCAAACTACAATACATACATAACTCGCCTGGAGCGTATACAGAGTGCATTCTCAGGCATCTACAATTTAAAAGTAAAATATACATCCCCTCCTATACAGACAGATGCAAGAAATTCCACATCCTTCCACTACATGAAAGAAGGCGAATAGCCGACCTTTTATATCTACTGAACATCGCATATGCTTACGAGTCCCAGGCGCACGAGTTAGAAGACCAGAACTGTTACATATCCGAATGGTATCAACATACTATCGACAAAACTCATTCCTTTTAAGGGCATGCAGGTTTTATAATGACATTGTTAGAGACTGTAGCATATAGATTTATTTAATACAACGGTAACGAAATTAAAACACCAGCATTTATTATTATATTATTAAGTAGGTATAATATAGTGTAGACTGAAGAGTATATGACTAAGCAAAAGAGTATTCAATAAACGTCAGCCTTTATTGAACACGTGCATGTAGATGCACGTCCGTTTATGTATTAATTTTTTAAGTATAATAGATAACATTCTTAAATAAACTAAGGAATCTTTATAACCATGTCGCTAGATCAGATTGAATGATTGTGTTATCGTCGATTTGTTAATAATAATCTAGTAACTATTTATTATGTAATTAGCTAGTAAATATCTGCGAAAACTTGTAAATAGCCTTTTATGTAAATATTTTCCTAACTATTATTGTATTTTGCTGTAAGTTTGCAAGACAGATGCCAATTATTGTATTTGGGATTCGAACCCGGGACCTCTACTCTCTAGCTTAGTAGACAGGGTCACTAACGATTCGGCTATATCGGCGTAATAAGGCAATGTGTCAGCCCCAACCACTGACCTCTACTATATACCACTGGACTGGCGGCTGTCAAAGTGCTTTTGTGCCTGTTTGATATTCGCCATTTTGGCGCTGTTGGCCATGTAGCGAGAGTCTGCGGTACTAAAACTAGTGATGACAACCTCAGTCAATCATCGATAGATGTTGGAAACTATTTACAAAAAAAGTGTACTTTATTATGTTGACTCTTAAAGTATAAATAACACGGAAAACGAACGAAAATAATACAAAATGCAAAAATACTTCAGAGTATTGTACGTTCCTTCGCAGCCATTTGTATTATACGTCAAAATTAGTTCTCTGGACGCTCGCGAGTGGCGCTTCAAATAGGAACAAGAAAATTGCTGTCAAACATATGGAACAACCTGTCCAGTGGTATTTATACACTCACAGGTCATTTCTCGTCATTTATATGTGTTTTGGATTGTACCACTTATGTGGTTTTATTTTTCACTATTATTCCTGTCTGCTACAAACACACCTGCACGCCTGTCTCCAGATACAGTCTCTTGAGGTTGGTGCCGCCCACACCCAAAAGCTTGGCTCTCTTGTGTGGTTCCACCTCCATCTCCTCTAGTACTGGCATGCTCTCCTTGCGGTCCTGTCTACATATCATCTCTTATTTATTTACGGTGTGCGTGGATTGATGCATCTACTGTACCCAGTGGGAGGCTCCTTTGCACAGGATGCCGGCTAGATTATGGGTACCACAACGGCGCCTTTTTCTGCCGTGAAGCAGTAATGTTTAAACATTATTGTGTTTCGGTCTGAAGGGCGAAGTAGCTAGCGAAATTACTAGGCAAATGAGACTAACATCTTATGTCTCAATGTGACGAGCGCAATTGTAATGCCGTTCAGAATTTTTGTTTTTTACAAGAATTCTGAGCGGCACTGCATTGTCATGGGCAGGGCGTATTAATAACCATCAGCTGAACGTCCTGCTCATTTCATCCCTTATTGTCACAAAAAAAAACTAGTTTTTACGTATTAATTAACATTTACTTTTGTTGACTTAATCGTGTAAGGCATTGAGTATTTGAAGTTTGAATAATTTTTTTTACATCACTTTACATGTTTATATTGCAGTTGAAATGATTTGTAAAACGATAAAGATTTAAAAGAGTCATCGCTTCATATCACTTCTCACTAAAGCTTAACGTTTTCCAAAGTGGAGGTTAATGTTAAAAGAGAAGAAAATTTGACATTCATAAGTGTCACTTCCTTGACCTACCTACATGAATAAAGTGATTGGATTTGATTTTTTTTATTTCTTAATAAAGCAGCAGTTATTTTTCTTTTAAATCTCCAGCAAAACGTTAAACTAGTTTCTACATTAAATTTGCGTAAAAATTACGTTACAAAATTGGACACTGTCAGACAAAAACCATCTGTCTACAGAAAATACCTCACCAGAGGCAACAAATGGCGCTTAACTTAATAATGCCAACCACAACAATACTATCTTTACTCTTATCAACCGCAAAACCCCCCTGAAAACGTGCTCTTGAAATAAGATATTTGAGGGTTGAATAAGATAACAATGGAAAAAACAATGTGAGCAAAATTTAAGGAAAATAAACATCTTGACTGTTGCCTTTCAATATTCTTGATAATGTTATGTATATAAACTGTCATAGCCATAATGTTAACACCAGGAACAAACATAAACTTATAATGCCTACTACTCGGCTAATTCGAGTTAGTAAGTCGTTTGTGGGCGTTGTTTATACTTTAACAACAGCTCCCAGATGATGTTCAAAACAAATGTATTACGAAATTCAAAATAATTTTTAAGAAACTTTTGTGTGGTAAAGGTTAGTATAACATAAATGGTTTTCTTAATGATACCATTGATAGGTAATTGAGGGACTGCCTACAGGCTAATATATATATATATATGAGATTTCGACGTATATAGATCACTCATCACGATATCTCTGGAGCAAACTATTAGAGATGAAGACTTGAAATTTGGTAGGAATATTCTTTTCACCGAGTAGAGGTCAGTTATGAACGGATGTTCCAAATTCTATCCGCAAGAGTTTTTTTTTATTATGAACGTCTGTCGGGTCAGCTAGTAAATAATACATTTTATTACACGATTTTATATTCATGTTGTATATTTTTATAAAAAAAAGCAACCCGCAGAGTTTCTTGCACTCGTTCTTCTCAGGTCTGAGGCATACCTTTTGGATTGGGTAGTTTTTGACTTTCAATAAGTGACATTACATACTATTTTGAATAAAAGTATTTGAATTTAAATAAAAATTTAACTTTTACCAGTGGGAGGCTCTTTTGCGCAGGAAGCCGGCTCGATTATGGGTACCACAACGGCCCTTATTTCTGACGTGACCAGTAATGTGTAAACATTACTGTGTTTCGGTCTGAAGGGCGCCGTAGCTAGTGAAATTACTGGGCAAATGAGACTTAACATCTTATATGTCTCAAGGTGACGAGAGAAATTGTAGGGCCGCTCAGTATTTTTGGATTTTTCAAGAATCCTGAGCCGCACTGCATTGTAATGGGTAGGTCGTAGGAATTACCATCAGCTGAACGTCCTGCTCGTCTCGTCCCTTATTTTAATAAAAATATATCTAATGTAAAAACACATTAAATTACACGTGTTTTAATCATTTTAAAAGTGTTTTATTTAAATAAATATTTATTTATCATAGACAATGTTAATAACTCACCTGGGTTTATCAATGCACTGGTTCATAATATCAATAATTTTGCTTTTAGCGTCGCAGGCTTTCTGTACAGACTCCATCACTACCCTGAGAGGGAGACCTGGTATCTTAATATCAGCCTGTAAGGCGGTTATGCCTTTCTTAGTTCCAGCCACTTTGAAGTCCATATCGCCCATGTAATCTTCAATACCCTAGAATGATTCAGCGACATATAAGATTTGAAGTAAAAAATATTTTTACAACTTTAAAAACCCGGTTAACCTTATATTTTTAATGATTTACCAGTGGGACGCTCCTTTGCACAGGATGTCAGCTAGATTATGGGTACCACAACGGCACCTTTTTCTGCTGTGAAGCAGTTATGTGTAAGCTTTATTGAATTTCGGTCAGAAGGGCGCCGTAGCTAGTGAAATTACTGGGCAAAAGAGTCTTAACATCTTATGTCTTGTGGATTTGTCAAGAATCCTGAGCGGCGCTGGATTGAGATGGGCAGGGCGTGTCAATTATCATCAGCTGAACGTCCTGCTCGTCTTGTACTTATAGTCATAAAAATATATACTTTTAAAATTGTATTTCATGAAGAAACATTATTTATATAGACGAACTGTATAGCCGAGTGGTTAGCGATCCTAGTAAGCTAGAGGTCCCCGGTTCGAATCCCGGTAGGTGCAAGCATTTATATGATGAATATGGATGTTTGTTTGTTTCCGAGTCATGGATGTTTAAATGTATTTATGTATGTTTATATGAATTTATGTATGTTTAAGTAAGTATATTGTATTAAATATATCATTGTCTTGTAACCCATAACACAGGCTGCTTAACTTGGGGCAAGATAATATGTGTAAAAAGTGTGTCAATATTATTATTAATATTATTATAATAGGCATCACGTCCATTTTGATTTATTATTATTTGTTGATATAATGGACATCATAGACTTAGAATATTCTGGGGTATAGACGATTTGACAGCCCGATAACGTGGGACCAATAATTTTTTTTTTTAATTATTTATAACAGCTTTGATATATGTATGTCAAACTTAAGAAACAACAGTAACTAAAAAAATGGTCCCAGAAAACCATCTTGATGGTTAGTATTGTTTTAATATTATGTAAATAGATATGGAGTTTTTATAAACATGGAATTTGTCAATGTGTGCGTTAGTTAGTGGTTTTGTTATGTTATTAAAGTGATAACCCTCACTTTTAGGATTAATACACAAATAAAATATTATGAACGATGCGGGGCTCGATCCCACGACCTCCGGCGCTCCGTGCCAGCGCTCTAACCAACTGATCTAACCGTTCGAGTGACGTATCGTCATAAAATCTTGTATGCTTTGTTCAACTCTCATTTTGTTTTTAAGTTTTGTTTGTATATTTACGAAATTTCAATCAAAATCGATCACAGTCACGACAGATCCCCTTATCTTGGCAATATTAATGCAAGTGGCGAGGGAAGACGTAAGGAGAACAACAGCAAGAAAAGGGGTGCACTTAGGGGATATCTATATTGGTTTTATGGTAAAAGTATTTATTTACTTAAGATACTAAATTAATCTATGACACTTGCTAAATAACTATAATTAATGGTTATATTTGTGAGTACGCGGATTTCTACTATTAATTGGTTAAAATGTTTACTCGGACCAGTCCTGTAATGGTTATAGACAAATGGTTAATGGTAACTAGGACCGGACCGATCAATGGTTACTCGCGTACTGCCTTACTAAAGGCAACATATGGTTATAAGTAATTAATATTATCTATGTTATTATAGTTCGATGGATTTACTTCGAACACTAGAGATTGTATCAAAAAATAAAAGCCATAAATGAGGTTGGCACTACATACGATTATAAAATAGTCATCCCAATTGGAACATATAATACATTCATAATAATACTACCCTTCTTCTAGTCACCTAAAATAACAAATTTTTCTACTCGGTGTACTTCACTGTTAACTTCGGTTAAATTCCAGCAACACAACTATTTGCAACTATTATTTACTGCTTATCTTAAAGTTGCCCCTACTTTTGCAATTATTCCCCCATATGAAATTGTTCCTATTAACCCCTATTCTATATAGAACAGAGGTATGATTAGAGTGGTGTGTTAGCGCAGACTCACTAACAAATCGGTCAGTATCCTGTAGTCGGCGACGTGACCGCGCTCGTCTGGCGTGGACACCAGGCCGATGGCGACGCCGGCGGCGGGTGCGCTTAGCGCTACTCCGGCATCTAGCAGAGCCAGCGAGCCGCCACACACAGACGCCATCGACGACGAACCTGCACGACATCATGTTCCATCAACCAACATCTGGAAGACCTAGTTCTGTATCTTTATAGAAGGATGTTAAGTTTTTCGCTGTGCTTCCCAGGAGCATAAAAAAATAGGGAAGTCCCAGGCCCAAGGGTAAGGTCGTAAGAGTTGACTAAGGGCACTTATCAGTAGGACGCTCCTTTGCACAGGATGCCGGCTAGATTATGGGTATCTCAACGGCGTCTTGTTTTGCCGTGAAGCAGAAGTGTGTTTATTGTGTTTCGGTCTGAAGTGCACCGTAGCTAGTGAAATTACTGGGCAAAAGAAACTTTACATTTTATATCTCAAGGTGACGAGCGCAATTGAAGTGCCGCTCGGAAATTTTAGAAAAGGGTTTTTCAAGCAGCCTGAGCGGCACTGCATTGTTATCAATTAACATCAGCTGAACGCTCGTCTCGTCCCTTACTGTCACTTAACATTTGGCAGAGCTAGTTCAGCATTTTCTATGGAAGAATTATGATAGTCACCGCTGCCCACTACCTATTGCGACACCAGAGGGATCACAGGAGCGTTGCCGGCTTTTTAATAGGTTATACGCGTTTTCAAGGTACTGCACGCTTTATCTTCTAAAACACCGCGTCGGGTACATCATTGCACATTTGTTTGCATATGGCGGATACTCCTTGAAAGCTGCAGTAGAGCATAGGTTCTCAATGTGGGCAATAACGCCCCCTTGTGGGCGTTTGAGACTTTCAGGGGGGCAGTAGAAGACCCAGAGAAAATTGGGGGGCATTGAGATAGCGCAGATGAGGCGTGGGTAGATTAAAAAATATAGTCTAAAAAGGCAAAAAAATATACGAAAATACTCTAGAAAAAAACATATACTCAAAGTGATCAAAATAAATTGAGAAACTGTACAGTAGAGGAATGCCACACATCCAGGTCGTGAGTGGATGTTTTTATGGATGTTTGTTTCCGAGTCATGGATGTTTATATGTATGTTTAAGTAAGTATGTTGTATTAAATATATCGTTGTCTTGTACAGTAGTACAGGCTATGCCTAGTTTGGGGCGTGATAATTTGTGTTAAAGTGTGTCAATATTATATTATATACAAGTTTATGGCGTGTCTTGCGAAGGTCTACCATATTATGGGTACCATAACGGCGCCTATTTCTGCCGTGAATCAGTAATGTGTAAATATTACTGTTTTTCGTTCTGAAGGGCGCAGTAGCTAGTGAAATTACTGGGCAAATGAGACTTAACGTCGTATGTCTCAAGGTGACGAGCACAATTGTAGTGCCGCCCAGAATTTTGGGGTTTTCAAGAATCCTGCGCGGCATTGCATTGTAATAGGTAGGGCGTATGAACTACTATCAGCCGAACTTCCCGCTCGTCTCGTCCCTTATTTTCATTAAAAAAGAAAGTGGAATTCGGCGGCAGGGACTCAGGTGAAACAGCGCTTCGGAACACTCTCCATGTTGAATACGGTAGAAAAAACGAGGTCTACGGCAGCGATAAAAAAATCAAGCCGTTCATAGAGTTCACCAACAGGTTTGTTTCTCTAATAAAAAAAAAACCATCACTCACCATTAGACTCCAGTACTTCAGCAGTTAGTCTCACGGTGAATGGCTGCTGGGGCACCACAGGCATGAGGCCCCGTTCAGCAAGGGCCCCGTGCCCCACTTCCCGCCGTCCCGCGGGGCCACTGCGGCCCACTTCGCCGGTCGCATAAGAAGGAAATTCGTAGTGTAGAAAGAAATTCTTCTCCTTTATACCACTAGATAGAAACATATTATAAAAACTATATGATGACTAGCTGACCCAGCAATCGTTGTATTCCCATATAAAGTAATAAAAAAAATTTTTGGGGTATAAAAAATAGATGCAACCGATTCTCAGGCCTACCAAATCTATCGTATTACAATTATTGTATTCGATTGCCATCTTGCAACTCTATCGCGGATTCGTTGATGGAACAGAATAATATAAAAATCGCGTAGCTGTAGATCGTAGAAGGTCGAAAATTTGAAGTTGTATGTAAATAAAATTTTAAAAAATGTCAAATGAATAAAAAAAATATATGCAGTGGTGGGTCACAATTATCATTTAGGGATATGAAAAATAGATGTTGGCCAATTCTCAGACCTACCCCGATATGTACACAAAATTTCATAGAAATCGGTTCAACCGTTTCGGAGGTGTTTGGTAACAAACACGGGGACACGAGAATTTTATATATTAGATGGATGGATTATATAATTACTTGTGTCTAATATAATACTCCGTTTTGTACACTATTTAAGTAGGTTAAAAAGTGGCCACGCTATATCAAGTACTTTACTTAATACGTTTGTTTACGAGACACTGTGATCATTATTTGACCGATGAGTCAGTAGTGTTCACTTCAGTTGAATAGAACTAAATAACAGTGTATATCAGTAAATTTGCCAAAAACCATCTGTCTACAGCAAATACCACCATCAGAGGCAATAAATGGCGCTAAACTTCATAATGACAACTATGACATATACTATCTTGACTACTGTCAACCGCAGTCCCCCTGAAAAGGTCACGAAACGTCGGGTTAGCTAAAATAACGGACTCCCCCGGCTCATTTGCTAGATATATGACCTTCAGTCAGAAAATAAGACATAATAGTATTGCCACTATATATTTGCCAGTAGTATTAAAATTATGTAAATCTAAATAAGTCATAATAGTTTCGTCATATCTGGTAAAAAATTAGGAATATATAAGGCATAAATCTTATGTTTATTGCACCCATTCTTCTCAGGTCTGAGGCATTCATTTTGGAATGGGTGGTAGTTTTTGACTTTCAATAAGTGATGTCACATCCTATTTTGAATAAAAATATTTGAATTTGAATATGTAAAAATCTAAATAAGTCATAATAGTATCGCTATATCTGGTAAAAAATTAGGAATATATAAGGTATAAATCTTATGTAAATCTCACCTCGTGATCATAGTGAGAGGGTCCATTTTGAGCGCGCTTTCGGGTGAATCAAATGCTACAGTACACAGCACCTGGGTTTGTCCACGTTGAAACAGCGCACTGCCATGTAGCGGCTCGTACAGAGACACCTGTAAATAAAAGAGATTTTATATATATTATAAAAGTGAAAGTTTGTATGTCTGGATTAGAGATGAAACGGATAGCAGTTTGGCCGGATACCGGATGCCGGATATTTGGCCAACCATGTGGCCGAATAGCCGAATATCCGGCGGAACTTAGCCGTTTGGTGTATCGCTCACACAAACACAGACTTGCGTAGGCGGCGCGAGAACTATCGAGTAGACTCGGTTAGATTCGGTTCTTTTCGTTAATGAGCGAAGTTAGCAACCTCTCAATGCAGAGAAATTAGTATTTATTCACAATAATTTACCTTTAGTGCAGTGTGAGTACTAATTAATTATTTTTTTTTTCTATTGCATTCATTTACTATGGTGTGATTAAAAATTTACAACTAAAACTAACTATATTTCTTAAATAAATCAAATAATTACTTAAAAATATATTTTTTACGCAGATTTTTTTTAATTCGGCCTGATGCCTATCCGGCCGAATAGTAGGTAGTTATCCGGTATTCGGCCGGATAGTATTAAGGCCGCCGGATAGGCCGGATACCGGATAGTTACCGGATATCCGTTTCATCTCTAGTCTGGATGTATGTTTGTGCTTCTTTAACGCAAAAACTACTGAATAGATTTTGATGAAACATTACAATAATATAGTTTACACACCAGAATAACACATAACTTATAAAAATATTGTTGCTATATTATATTAACCCGAAAAATGAAAAGACTTTTTCGTGGGCGTGGTTGTTGGCTTTAAAAATAAAGTCTGAAAAAAACAAACGGTAGAACACTAAATATAATTTGTATAGCAAAACAACGTTTGTCGGGTCAGCTAGTATATATATATATATGCTGCAGAAGAGGGCTATTCGCGAGATTTATAACCTAGGTCCTAAAGAATCATTAAGAGAAAAATTTAAAGAAATAAACATTTTGACTGTTGCTTCTCAATACATTTTTGATAATGTTTTGTATGTTCATAAGCACATTGAGGAATTTTCTAGAAACTGTGACATTCATAATGTTAACACGAGGAACAAACATAAATTTGTTATGCCTACTACTCGGTTGGGTCGAGTTAGTAAGTCTTTTGTTGGGCGATGTATATGCTTCTACAATATGGTCCCAGAAAATGTACAAAACAAATGTGTTACGAAATTTAAAAGAATTGTTAAAAAACGTTTGTGCGGGAGAGGTTATTATAGCATAAACGATTTTCTTAATGACACCACGGACTGGGATTAAAGCGAACACCCTCAGGCTCTTTAATTATTAATGTTTATTGTACGATATTACATTGTAATCCATACTTTATATAAAAAAAAAGTCCGCTGAGTTTCTTGCGCCCATTCTTCTCACGTCTGAGGCAGTCTCTTTTGAATGGGTGGTAGATTTTGACGTTCAATAAGTGATTATAAATCCTATTTTGAATAAAAATATTTGAATTTGAATTTGAATATAACAAGGATAATCAAAAAAGATCACATAGGTATATGTGACATTGAAAGTTTTTATAACTGGCCACTTGTAAACAATATACAAAAATGATAATGGTTAAGAATATTATTAAGTATGTGTTTATTCATTTTTATTACATAAATAAAATTTGAAAATAAAATTTTGTGAACGATGCGGGACTCAAACCCGCGATCTCTCGCGATCCGTGCGAGCGCTCTTACCAACTGAGCCAACCGTTCGAGTGACGTTTAACAGAATACCTAATAATTTTCTACTTTAATAGTTTTTCTATTTTTTATTCATAAATGTTTGCTACCTCAATACGAGAATGTCATTATACTCAAGTACTAGCTTCAAAAAATATCAAATTGGAAAAAAAAATTATTTGAACGACAGAGTGTATTTCTCCGATTGCCCAACGCTTGCCGAGATGGAACAGCATGTTGGATCGGTTTTTGCATCAATAGCACCGACGATTTTTTTATTAAAAATAAGGGACGAGACGAGCAGGACGTTCAGCTGATGGTAATTGATACGCCCTACCCTACCTAAGCAGTGCCGCTCAGGATTCTTAAAGATAAACAAAAATTCTGAGCGTCACTACAATTGCGCTCGTCACCTTGAGACATAAGATGTTAAGTCTCATTTGTCCAGTAATTTAACTAACAACGGCGCCCTTCACACCGAAACACAATATGATGGTGCAAAATGCCACACAAGCCATTTCACGACCAGTGAGGTTATGTATTGAGCAGGGCGGAGCACACTTTGAGCCGTTTCTGTAAATTTGACGTTTATTATGAAAAAGTAAGTGTTCATTTAGGTTGTTTCGTTAGGTTAGGTTTTTTAAAAAATTTTGTCGTTCCGCGAAGTAGCTAAAAATATAGGTACATTCGTCGTAGTTTACTCTTTTATTTTACTGAAATAGGGTTTGCACAATAGTGAAATTTTTTTTATTTTTTTGGGGTATGTTATACAACGTTACTACGATCCTTAAATATTGTGAATGGACTCGTTATAAGGCCCCATTTAACCTGCTTTCGGCTTTACGGGTACTTTTGTAACAACCTGTATAATTGGTAAAAAAATTTTTGGTATTTCTAAATAAATAATTACTGGAACGCACTGATCAAATTTAATTATGTGCTGCTATCTACAGATGTGCTTGTGTACACAACGAATATAAACAGAGAGAGAAAGAACTGCCCATTCTCCCTTCCAGAAGATAGATTTGTAAATAATATACAATTTACCTCACAGTTAATTTTCCTTAGTTCATCTAAATGTCTGCCATCACACCGAGTGTCCGTCTCAAATATCAGCTGCCTGAAGATCTGCCGGAGGTTGGTGTTAAAGCAGTCTTGCAATTGGTTGAGATCTGCCTCGGTTTCTCTCAGCTGATTCATCACTGTCTGACGTAGTTCTGAGATCGCGTTGTCGCGAGATAGTTTGTCGTGATTGTGGTCACTGAAATGTGTGGTAAATAGGTGAATAATAATGTTTTATAAAAAAAAAATTGAAAAAAGTGTAAAAAAATATATTTTATTGTAAAAAAAAGGCGTGGGGTGTAGAAGAATTATTATTTTAATTATATCTTAAAAAGAACCCCATGCTTTTTTTACAATAAAATATATTGTTTTACACTATTATCAATTTAAATTTATTTTCTATTTTTTAGTTGAAATTTATATAAAGCGTGCTTTTTAGTTATTTTTAACTATTATTTATTTTTCATTTTATAGTTAAATTTTCTTTAAAAGCGTATTTATAAAACTATTAAGTGCTTTAGCATCATTTCCTGCCTTATCGACTATAGATGAAAATTATATAAATTAACAAAAATCATATTTTGCAAATTGAATAATTTTATCAAATTAGTGTAATGTCATCGGTCCTCGATAAATCTACAAAGTTTGAACGAAATCTAGCCGTTTAAAGTGGGTCAAAATCGCGCCCAAAGAAGTCGGTTATAAACATACAAACATACAGGTGAAGCTAATATAAAGCGTATAAAAAATGGGTCTGTAGTAAATCCCACTAAAATATCATTTAAAATACAATAATTGGAATACTACTTACCTCAATATTTCTCTAATTTTCATAGAAGACAATGTTTGAACAGAATCAACGATGCTTTGTTCCAGGGGAGTCTGCGTCTCATATTCTCTCTTCATCTTTCCATAATCTTTTTGTAATTTTTCAATACTCCGCACAATGTTTTGTGCTTCTTTAGTACCTGTAAAAATTTATACAACATTGCTTACGGGAAAAACTCTTTTAAATAGAAATAAATTCTGATTAGGTAGTATTCAATTACTATGGCTGGAAATAACTTCCCTTAAACAAATATTTTTCATAACTTTACTATAACATTTGCAAAAATTATCCAAATGTGGAAATCCATAATAATCCAAATTTTTTGAGTTTTCTTTAGTGTTAATTCCGCCAATCTTTGTCTTTAAACAATTCGATACGTGGTTCGCCTCTACATGAGGCATCAAATTCAAATATTTTATTCAAAATAGGATTTAAAATGACTTATTGAACGTCAAAAACTACCACCCATTCAAAAGAGACTGCCTCAGACCTGAGAAGAATGGGCGCAAGAAACTCAGCAGGCTTTTTTTTTAAATATAAAATATGGATTACAATGTGATATCGTACAATAAACATTTATAATTAGAGAGCCTGAGGGTGTTCGCTTTATTCCCAGTACGTGGTGTCATTAAGAAAATCGTTTATGCTATAATAACCTTTCCCACACAAACGTTTTTTAACAATTCTTTTAAATTTCGTAACACATTTGTTTTGTACATTTTATGGGATCATATTGTAGAAGCATAAACTCCATCCTTAGGAGATGTTGGTTACCAAACAGTGTCATGCCAGAGTTTGGCGAATCACCTTTGCAACTCGATTTATATTATGCAAATTAAAACTGAAACATTGGCACACACTCATATACTTACACAACAAATACACACACACACATTCATTAATACACAGGTTTTTTGATTTCTTTATTTAAAATTTATTACTTTATTTTAAATTTTTTTTATTTATCTGCATTGTACCAAATAGTTATTAGGTTTCCCTCTCTTTACTATGTATCCCACCTTAGGGAGGTGGGGATGGAAATTTTATTATTATTATAATTAAAATGTTGTGATTTTAATTGAGTGTAAATTCCGCTAAGTGTTTGTCTTTACTTTCGACAAGTGTCTCTCCTCTACACAAGGCATCCTCAGGAGATGTTGACTCGCTAAATTGCATGAGACGACCAAAATTCTGCCATTGAATTTTTATATATATATATTTGATTTAATTCTATTCAGTAGTTGGCCTGCCACCAGACCGCACGATAGTTTCGCGCACTCGGTTGGGTAAGTGAGGACCTTGCCCGGAAACGGCACGAGCTTCCGTCCTCTCCTGAACGATTCTGCCAGCGCGTTTCCCTCGTGGCCTTTTTTGGGGCTTACTACCGCCTGCTACTGGTTCGATTGTGGGCTGTCCTACGGACTTGCCTTGATCTCCAGTAGCGCTGTCTCCCTGTACCTCTTTAGGTTTAGGGGGATTGCTTTTGCGGGCTTTTATCCTCGCTTTCCTAGCCTCGGCTCGCGCGCGATTTCGTGCGGTCCTGCTAGGTGCCTTGTAAGTATGCTTGGACAAATATTTTTAAATATTAAAAATATTTGTCCAAATGATGCAGGGTAAAGGGCTAAAATTTGGGGGGTTACAAAAATATTGCCAGTGAGCTTATCACAATCAATTATAAGTGGGCATAACTTACATTCATACCTAATTTGATGGCCTTCAACAGATCCTGTTGCAGAATATCTTTAGCGCTACCTTCTAACATAACAACTAGGTTTCCACTGGCAGCGGCCACTATTAGATTCAGTGTGGATTCCTCCAAGTCTCTACGGGTTGGGTTCACAATGATCTCATTGTCTATATGACCTAATCTGAAATAATATTACTTTTTGAGAAATCCTGTATAAACATTATGTAGCAGACTATAGTGTAGTGCCTAGTAACAATTTTATTTCAATTAAACCCTTTAGTTATTGGTAACCAGTTGTCCAAATAGCACACAAACTTTTCCTTAACCCCTTACACCTTTATCCTAGCAACTTAGCCAGTACAAGTTAAGAATAAACTGCGAGCCGCGACATCTATGGCCGGATGGCGTAACACACATTCTGTCAAGTAACCACACACGATATATGAGCTCCCGCCACATTTTTAAATTTGATAATGAAACTAAAGAGATTATCTAGATTCTAGAATGTGTGAAATACTCACTCTTCTGAAAAATTATGTCTTAAAATAAAATAATTCTTAGTGAATTAAGATTATGTATGATATATATAATTTGATATAAGTTGGGTCATAAATTTGTATATTATAATATAAGAATAGTTTTAAATGGAGCTTAAATGGAAGTAAATAATGTAGAATAATAGTAATAAATGCCTGAAAAATATTACATTACTTAATACATTATTTGCAAACAGTTATTATTATGTTACATAGAACTTCGGAACCTCTCAAAGTATGTTAGTGTTTTGTGGTACTGAAACAAATAACAAATCATTGAGATTTTTCAATTGCATATGTTTGGGTTCTTGTT
Organism: Leptidea juvernica; assembly: GCA_949711755.1. Lineage (NCBI taxonomy): Eukaryota > Metazoa > Arthropoda > Insecta > Lepidoptera > Pieridae > Leptidea > Leptidea juvernica. The sequence continues at coordinate 7,475,489 of CATIXQ010000009.1, read as the reverse complement.
AGTGTGTTTAAGATAAGTGTGGATTTTTATTATTTAAGAAATATTGTCAGTCTAAATATATAGGGCAATGAATGATCAGCAATAATGGCCGGGTGTCTGGATTTTTTTTTTTTTTTATGGAATAGGAGGACAAACGAGCGTACGGGTCACCTGGTGTTAAGTGATCACCGCCGCCCACACTCTCCTGCAACACCAGAGGAATCACAAGAGCGTTGCCGGCCTTTAAGGAAGGTGTACGCGCTTTTCTTGAAGGTACCCATGTCGTATCGTCCCGGAAACACCGCACAAGGAAGCTCATTCCACAGCTTCGTGGTACGAGGAAGAAAGCTCCTTGAAAACCGCACTGTGGAGGACCGCCACACATCCAGATGGTGGGGATGATATCGTAACTTGTGGCGTGTCGTGCGAAGGTGGAATTCGGCGGCAGGAATCAGGTTGAACAGCTCTTCGGAACACTCCCCGTGATAAATGCGGTAGAAGACACACAATGAAGCGACGTCTCTACGCAACGCCAAGTGATCCAGCCGTTCACAGAGTACTGGGTCCCCGACAATTCGAGCTGCTCTGCGTTGCACGCGGTCAAATGGATCGAGCTGATACTGGGGTGCGCCAGACCAGAGATGACAGCAATACTCCATGTGAGGCCGGACCTGCGCTTTGTAGAGCGCTAGAATGTGGGCCGGCTTGAAGTATTGCCGTGCTCTATTTATGACGCCCAGTTTCTTTGAAGCCAGTTTGGCTTTGCCCTCCAGATGGCCACGGAATTGGCAATTGCTCGAGATTTCGAGACCCAGTATTCCGATACTAGGCGAGGCTTTAAGGGAAGTGTTCTCGAAGAGCAGTGATACGGCAAACGGGGTTTTTTAGTGGTAAACGCGCAAACTTGAGTCTTGGATTGCTCAATTAACAAGCATTGGCGTTCAGTGAACCACGAGGCTAATAGGAAATAAATAGACCTCAATACAGAATTGTATTTTAATTTATTTAATTTTAAATTTAATTGTATTATATTATTTTACTTTATACATATATATGTAAGCTTTGTACACTGTATGTTGTGTACATAGCCTAATATACGAGTATGTGTACGCCGCCTAACAAGTATGACGTTACACATGAAGATTGACATTGACAGGAGCACACCGGAGAGAGAATTTAAGCCTGCATGTGGAGGGATATATTTTTCTAATCGTATAAAAGTAATGAAAAGAAATAATTTTCACAAAATAACTAGTATAACTTAAGTAAAGTAATTCAGTGTCGATCTACTAAAATATTGGATTTAACCTTTTAAGAAAGATATATTATATTATTAATAAAAAGATATACCTCACAGCACCAATGGGTCCATTCCATGGCACATCGGATAAGGCCAGGGCTGTACTTGCTGCATTAATAGCAACAGTCTCGGGAAGATTTGTACCATCTACCGCAAGCATATTGCACACTATTTGTGTGTCAAAATTGTAGTTATATGGGAACAGAGGTCTCAGAGACCTATCTATAACCCTTGATGTTAATACTTCTCTGTCAGTGGGACCTGTAATCAATAAGCATTCAAGGTTATAAGAGGAACACTCTATTTACCTAACACATTCAATCTTATCATATGGTCATCAGGCATCCGTCTATCTTGTGGGGGGCCTAACACTGTGTCTTCCAGTATGTGGTCACCATTCAAGGACTTTACGGCCACAACAGCCATCTGTATTGAATCTAATCTATAAATTGTATTGTATCTGTTCATAGAGGTAAGTGCGCCTGCCCACTGCCACTTCAGTTTCTCATTCATTTGGGCTATGATTTTCCTACGGTTCTCCTCATTTCTGATTTGATCTTGAAAGCCATACATTGCCCTCTGAGCGACCATTAGCTTTCAGGTCTTCATTACGTCAGTTGGCTCTGCCCAATAGACAAGTTTCTTGCCAATACTCTGCAGCCATGTAACAAGGGCTACAGAGTATTGGCAAGAAAGGCCGACTTGGTACACTATGTGTTATGGTGGTGTATATTGTGAGTTATTGACCAGGAAATCTATCTATCTAGCTGCCTATACTCATCCCTACATCGTCCGGGGACTGAAGAGCCATTTGATGTCTTCCAACAATTTGAATGTAGAATCTAGATTTTCTGGGTTCTTTTAGAACAGCCTGGAAGAACTTAGACCCAGCCGAACAGCTTCCACAAACCTGTTAATATACTCATCCACGTCAAAGCAATAGCCCCAGACATTGGAGGCGGTTTTGCAATTGGAGTTGAAAATTTTCCGGGTTTGGATATCCATTCCATATCCATATTGGTTGGGTGTGGGTCGGAGTGTACCAGGGAACTTACCCAGTTGACACCACTCCAGATTAAGATTGGTATTCAATGTGCGTCGTAGTAAGTAGTGCTCTTTGTTCCAGTTCTCACTGGGTTAATCACAGATATATCATTGAACATCTTGAATGTCTTTTGGTCGACATAATAAAGTCAATCTCAGCTTTGGTGGGACCATTGGCTCTAAACCAAGTCTATTTGCATTGTTCAGGCTTCATGAAGAAGGAAGTCGTCATACAGAAATCCACCTTCTCCATGAAGTCAACCAGCATCTGGCCTCGAGTGTACCAATTTCCATAACCAAATTGCCCCACTCTAACTCATTGCCGCTACATTTGTCTAGTTTTGTGTTGAAATCTCCCATTGACGAGAGACTTATGGATGAGCAACCCGACACACCCTGGGATGATTGGTCGCACTCCCGGAGTAGAGCAGGTGTCCCAAATTTAAGATTTTTGAATCCTCCCCCTGTCTATGGACTTTAGATAGCCCCACAACATCAACCCCATCTTAGACTGCTCAAAGCTTCCTATAGTTTCTCGAACTTCTCATCAGTCCGCAGTCTTGACATTGTATGTAGAACCGGCCTATGGTCTTTGATTATGGTAGCCTTGACTCCCTGCCCCATTGCTTAAGCATAAATCTATATAAGCAATCTATATTTGGTCTTACTCACTACTCACTCACCTAGTTCTTTTCTTAGAAAATTGGTTGGGATTCTACCAGCTGCAGCAGCTTTCTGTCTGTAGTCAACAACTAGTGGCAAGAAGTTGCTACTGCTCTGTTTAGCTTTGGACACAACGGTTGAGAGAACACTTGTATTGCCTAGGGTAGCTACACATGCACCATCAGCAAACCGGGCATAACGGCCAGAAGTCAACTTCAACTTGGTCCTGGAATAAGATATGAATAATGTCAAAACTCGGGAGGTTTATGTACATTATTAAAAACCCAACAATTATTGTTTGACAATGGGAAATAAAATGTACAGGAAACAGGAGGACTCTTCCCTCACTTTTGGTGGTTAATGCTATGTAAGCTTATATTGTTTGTCAAAATTAAAAAATTTAATTAATCATTTACAATAAAATATTGTCGATGGAGTAATTTCAACAATCATTATTCAATCATACATTTTATATATATAAGCATATCATCAAATTTTTATCATCTACATGTTGACTATAAATTATGGTGAATTATTTCCTACATGAGAAGCTAGCTCAAATAGGTTATGTTTTATAAACATAATATTTACTTATTCTTTATAGATATTATATAAAGCCTTACCCATTGGAAAAAGGTACTTCTATTTCCGCTAGATTTGCTTTAGAAGATAAATATTTTCTGTAATGCCTACATTTACATCGAACTCTAGTTAATAATAGTCGGTGATTGACTAACATCTTTCCTTTTTTATTTTATCATCTAATTACTATCGTGCCCACTGTTGTACACTTGTATTAAATTAAAAATGAGTATCTTTAGCACTTGTTTCTTTCTCCAATACAAAAATATTTTTATTTTTTTTAAAGTAAAAACATAAAACAGCAACAGAAGTTTTAATTTTTAAATTTACAACCACTCAACACTTATTTTTTTTATTATATTAACTGGCTTCGTCGAATGAATGTCGACGATTCGGCCAACGTCAAGGTGGAGAGATTTTTTATTTTAATTTAGCTGATTGGAGTATATAAAGAGCTGAATTAAAAGGAAATAATCGGTTGATATAGCTGTGGTTTTTTTTGTGAACTGAAGAATAGGCAACAAGAATTAGTACGCTTAGTAATATAATATAATAATAATATAATAATTCCTTTATTTCAGGCTACATGGCCCATAAAATAAATACCTTATACTCTAACATACGTATGATATATAACTTAAATCTACGTCACATTTTCGCGGCGATGTGAGGCGCGGGTTCGGTAACTTCCGGCGGTCGGCCACGTCCGCGATATTTGCGGAACACGACCCCCTTCGGCCACAGCTGCACGTCCAGGAAGGTTGATATATGTTCTGTCGGGACGCGAACAACAAAAGAGTTGAAGTCTACTGCGTGACGCGTCACCAACTTTTCGACCCCCAACCGGAACCTTGTCTTCTCCACCAAGTACTGAACAATGTCGGAGGCCTTGGTGGTGTGGTGAAAGCGAGAGACGTAGATATACGTCGCTGGGATTACGGGACGCAGGAGCTGGTTCTGTCCTATCGGTGCTGTGCCACATTGGTTATGACTAGGAGGTCTCCTCTTCTTCCGCTCTACCTTAATGAAACCATCCTTGTCGGTCAGACCCTTCGACACAGCTCTACAAGTGGGTTCATTGCGGGCGTGCCCGCTTCCACTTTCTGTCCTCAGCACTGTCCGCTTTCTGGGTTGTTGGCGGATGGCAGCAGCATAGTCACGTTGAGGTGTTGACGTAACGACAGCAGGCGACACCTCCGAGAGGGGAGGAGGTGAGGGACGGGCGGCAAGTACATTACCGCTTACACGTGCGGGCGCAGCGACCGGTGTCGAGTTGAATTTCGCTGATTCACTACTCGCTGGCGAAGCAATGCAAGCCCCACGTCGTGTGTTGATGTTATTGGCCTCTATAATTGACCTACTTACAACAGTATTGTTGCGCAAAGTCGCAACTTCAGCTTGCAGGTCCCTGGTGGTGTTCTGAGATGCCTCTAATTTCAACACTACTTCTGCCATGCCTGCCTTGAGGTTTGTGATGTCCTTCAACAACCTGGTGACGTCGACATGGTCGAAGGTGACGGGCGGTAACTTGTTCAAGTTCCTTGCCAGGAAAGACGGTACGTCGTCAGGATCAGTCACCTTCAGGAGATTTATCATGTCCTGAAGACTTCTCTCTCCCCTTTCATCCCTCCTGCGGGATGGCATCTGGTCGGTTTTCATCAAAACCTCGTATAGGAGCGTCTTGACGTTGAAGATCTCCTCACTCTTGAAATTTGATGCACAGATCTGGATGATGCTGATCTCGTCCATAGTATCAATTGCGTGCTGAAGGAATGCCAACAATTCATTGGCTATGAGTTTTTCGGAACTCATTTCTCTTTTTCATAATAGCGTGCAGCGGCGGTTGCCGCGCAGATCGCGAATATAAATTATATTCGTAAGTTCAGTGAACACGTACGTTACCGCGCGCGCTCGGAACTGAACTGTAATAAACACCCATAATATTAACTACCTTGTTAGTATCTAATCTAAGTCTAAGGGAGAAATGTGTGAATGTAAGTGAGAATATGTGCCTAATAGATAGAAGCGTAGAAAGTATGGAGGATAGAAAATACAATTTAATATTATTGCGGGAAATAAATTTGTAAAGAATCTTTATGAAAGGGGAATGGCATAAAGTAAGAAGAAAAGGGATGTTGATGGGGCGAGGGATATCCTTCGGTAGAAGGTCATATAAAGGAATTGACAATTTAGGGCAATAGAAAAAAATATGTTCAAGAGTACCTTCCTCAAGGCCACATTCACACATAGAATGGTCCCTTACCCGGATCTTGGACAAAAATACTGGGCAACAGACAAATCCCAAGCGAGGTTGTATAATGACAGAAGTGTAAAGTTTATTTTGTTTTTTTTTTGAGGAAAGAACCAGGACTTAGAGGGTATAAAGGGTTGGATAGAACCATAGAATTTACCTTTAGTTTGTTTTGTGGTTTGCCTTAAAGCATTCCATGAATCAACCAGAAAGGGTTTAGACATAGCGCCTAGATCTCGAGGAAATCATTAATTAAATTTTAATGTTCCAGACTGAATAGCGTCTTTAGCGCACGAGTCTGCAATTTCATTGCCAGTAATCCCTAGATGGCTAAGTATCCAAGCTAATGCAACTTCTAGTCCCATTATGTGACATCTGTACAGGGATGCCTTTGTTCTTAAATTAATTGTGAAATTGTTTGAAGATTTGAAAGGATTTTTTGTTAGGTCCAACAAGCAGCTTAATGAGTAAGACAGGATTAAAGCCTTGTTGATCTTATGTGATTCAAAATGACACCGCCTCTGACAGGGCAACGCTGCTGACGGTTTATTCGCCAGTAAAGATGGAATTCAGTAATTTAAAATTATATGGAACTTAGGGATCCAAACTGCAGACCCGACCCAGCTATTGTTGGATAATTTGGATGCGTCCGTGTACAACGTCACTCAATCAGACCAATCAGAAGATAGAATGGAATTAAATTTTCTATTGGCTTCAGGGCAGTGTTTAGTAATTCCAAAGTCAAAGAAAATTTTAGGTTGGAAAATGAGAGACTGATATTCTACTTCAAAGATAAGGCTGATTAGAAAATGGGAACTGGAAAGGCTTTAAATTTAGTATAAGAATTAATTAACGGAGGCGGATCTTTATGAGACCAATATAAAGAAGTTTGAATAGTGAGAGACATAGAGTGCAGAATATCAAGAAGGGGGTGTGCGCTAAATTATATTTCGTTAGTTAGGAATCTATCGGCTAGGAACTGACGGCGAAGGTGAAGAGGTGGGTCTACACACTCCACTTGGAGAGCATTGACGGGAGAACATTTCATAGCACCAGTTATGATTCGTAAGCAATTGGACTGGATTTTCTCTAATTTGGACAGGGCTATTTTGCTACACGGCTCAAGTAGAAAACTACCGTAATCAAAATGACTACGAACGATACCATTGTATAAAAGTTTTTGACAAAATGGGTGGGCACCCCAGCGTACCCCCGAAAGAGCCCTCATAACGTTGACACCCCTCTCACATTTCTTAAGGATGTACTTCAAGTGGTGAATACCGGAGAACTTAGAGTCAAGATCAAAGAAAAAGGAATTTAACATTATCCTTAAACAGGACTGATTCATCACCTACTGAGAGATTTATGATCGGTATAGTGCGTTTTCGGGAAAAAATAACCACAGTGCATTTGGGAACAGAAAGAGAGAGGTTGTGGTCTAAGAGCCATTGATTCTGATAATATAAAGCAGAATTTAAGCAAGGTGAAGAATAGTTGAAAGAAGATGAGATAGAGTATAGTGCTATATCATCAGCATATTGAAGAATTTTGCAGAATGGGCTAACAGTAAGGTCAAGTTCAGTAGTATATATATTATATAGGATATGACTTAACACCGAACCCTGTGGGAGGCCCTTCCAGACATTTCGAGGTGGGAGGAGGGTTCCTTGATGGCGGATGGAAATAGAGCGACCCATTAAAATATTACCAATGATATTGATCAACCTAACAGGAATACTCACCTGGTGCATTTTCTACCTGAGTAGAGGAAGGTGAACGTTGTCATATGCCGCTGAGACATCTAGAAAGACCCCAACAACATGCTCGCTTCTAGAAAATGCTAAACGAATTTCAGAAGTAAGGATGCTTAGGCTGTCCAGCGTACCCTTACCTTTCCTAAAACCATATTGGCTATTAGAAAGGAGATTTTTATTTTCTATTATCCATTCTAATCTATTTTTTACCAAATTTTCCATAATTTTGGCCAGAACTGACGACAAAGCAATGGGACGATAGGAGGAATCAACCAATGGGTCCTTGCCAGGTTTAAGGATGGATATAATAATTTGTGTTCTCCAAGAATTCGGGATTACACAGAAGGAGTAGGACGAATTGGGAACATTAAGAAGGACTTTTTTGCTAGTGGTAGAGGATTTAAAAATTAAGGAATAAGGTATACCATCCACGCCAGGAGGAATCACGAAGTTGATTTTGTTTGAGTCGGAAAGGGTGGAAATCGGATCGGGGGTAAAAAGGCAATCAGATTCAGGACGTAGGGAGGAGCTAGATGGAAAAAGAAGTCATAAATAAAAGAGTTTGGGTCATTGTTTGAAATGTCCGGCATGTCAAAACCTCTACGATACGTTTTTATATTTTTCCAAACGAGGGAAAGGGGGGAACGAGGAGATAAGGATTCACAGAATTGACGCCATCCAAGGGATTTCTTTTTGGAAAGAAGTCTTGATGTGCGAGCAGAAATCTGTTTAAAAGAAATAAAATCTACCATGCTACAAGATGTGGAGAATATTTTCTCAGCTTCTATTTGCGAGCGGACCATGGCGGAGCATTCAGCATTCCATCAAGGAGGGGAAGAAGTTAATTTTCGGTCAGGATTTTTTATGGGAATTGAAGCATTAGCAGCTTGTAAAATTGACGAAATGAACTTCTCATTTATCTGGAGACAATTAGATGTTGTTATCTCTGTAAAAGAGTCACTTTCTGAGTCCATAAGCAATGAAAATTGATGACAATTGGCATTGGCGACTCGGTATTTAAAAGAGAGGTTGTGTAGGAGAAAAGGGTGTATTTGTAAAAAAGAGTGTATTTTGTGCTGTGGAAACTCTACGAGTGGCAGATCCATCATTGAGGATACATAAATTTATGCCATCAAGAAGATCTTAAAGGAACGAGGAAGATACAATGAGAACCCCAGATCACCTAATACCACCATGGGGCTAGGTATTGAGGAGAGGATAGTATTTAGTTCGAGAATGATGTTAGAATTGGGGTGAGGAATATAAACAGAAACAAAAGATATATTAGCAGCTCTGGCAGCTACTGCATGTAAACTTGGATTATGTATAGGCACAATAATTTGGGAGAATGTCATACATGTATTAATCAGCAGTGCACAACCTGCCCAACCATCATCCCTGTCATCCTGGAGGCAAGAAAAGCCTGAAATGGGACCCAGGCATGAGCCACGTCTACGAAATGGCAAGGATAGACAATTTGTGTCGATTGATCAAATATGACAAATCATGTTTATGACGGCGAATGTTTCTACAATTCCATTAGAGAATTTGGAGACCTACAGGAGCCATTATTGCGGGAAAGGACTTCAAGTAACTGTTCAACCAGGGCAAGGACATTGTTCAGTAAGGCGTCCGAGAATTTGGACAGCATAGTAATAAGAGAGCAAAGAAGTAGTTCAGCAAGATTATCATTTGGAGTGGGGAGAGGGGTTGATTCTATGGATGGCAATAGCTGTAAGACACAGCCGTTTGGCTGAGAAGAGGAGGGAGAGGAGATAATATTTTGGTGAGCCTGACGGTCATAGGATTTCCCTAAAACTGGTTTAGGTTTAGCTGGGAGTAAGAATGTCTTCTTGTAAGATGTTGAAGAAGTGCGGGGAGTTGAGGTCGCACGTTGGAATTGAGAAGTTTGACGAGTATCAGGGGGAATGAGGTCTGGAGACCTCAGAATAAAGTCGTCTTGGTTTATTAAACCTGGTTGAGGCTTCCAAATAACTTATATTTTCCTGTGACATAACAAGTTTAATCATTTTTGGCGAGCATGTTCGGGGCATTTACTATCGATGGCCATATGACTTCTACCACGACAAAGGAAGCAGGAAGCCTCCAAGTCATTAGTTTTGCAAGAGTCTCCGGAATGAGGTTGAGCGCATTTATAACATCGTGGCTGAGATCTGCATTGTTTAGCTATATGCCCGAATCTGCAGCAGTTACGGCATTGAATCGTGGGAAGCTAATAAGGGAAACTGGGAGAGAAGCATGGTAGCAATATACTTTATCGGCTAGGGATTGGCACAAAAAAGTTAGTTCCACTGAGTTGGATAGTACCCATGTGGTGATGCCATTATTTCTAACCTTAACAATTAGCCTTCTCGCTCGAATTACATCTCCACAATTTACAGGTAACACTATGCCTTGAATAAGTTCTTCGAGGGACCAATCTGTAGGTATATCGCGGACCAACCCCATACGAAATGTTTGAAATTTCGAAATATACGTAGAATATTTGTTACATTCTAGAATATCCAAGTCTAAGAATTTATTAGCTTTTTCAGCTGAAATAAAATCAACTGAGATATTATTGCGGCTAAGTTTCTTAATACCTCCCTCTTTAAAGCCGGTTATATTATTATTATGTAGGAATTGTGCAAATTTAAGGATTTCAATGCGTATTCCGACGCGGGGTCTGGTTCAAATTTAGAGACATAGACAGAGAATGGGCCTTTGTTTTCATCAGAGTATTTAAGGTTACATCAGAGTCAAAACAAGGTTTGATTGGAAAGCTCTTAGCGTAAAGCAAAGTGCCATCTTATGCGAGAATCAAAACTTGGCCTAGCTGTTTCATACAGCTAGGGAAAAGGGAAACAAAGAGAATTTAAATACTACGTTCAAAGGGAAGTAAAAGAATATAATTAAAATCAAATTGACAGCCCGCTGATCAATGTTGAAGTGACGGATGCCTGCGGCCAAAAAAAAGGACCTTGCCTTTGCCGTGAACTAAACTAATGCCAGTGCTTGGCAAATAAGACGTAAATACTACTTAATGGTGCTTAGAATGGGTTTCGGTGTCACTGTCATCGTCAGGATCAAAAAGGATGTGTCGTGGTTGTTGTATCCACATGCCTTCCTCAGCAAGGTGTAAGAGTGGAGATCACCTTGTAGTAAAAGCGGCGTGAAGGCTATTTAAAATACTGAGTAATAGTTGTCGGCTTAAAATCGCGGTGTAGGTAGTTCTAGTCTACATCCAGGAAATACCACGGGACACCGGTGGCCGAGTGCATGGATTAGACATCAATTTCAATAATATAATAAAACTTCAAAATACAAGAAAAGAAAAATGATGTTTGCTATCCGTATCACTGCAATACAACTAATATTGGGACCGAGCGTCTAGACTGTCACGCCAACTGAAAAGTCTTTCACTTTTCAGTGCGCGAGAAATGATGTGCACCAAAAACGTTACTATCCCATTTGATGAGTAGGTTTTACTCTCCATATTTTTCTCATACCGGGCGCCTTATATTAAAATCGATTCTTATGGAGTAAACTCAAAAAAAAATCTAGGCATAGTTGACCTTTTGACATACAAACGCTGTGTATACCTATTATAGTTAAATATAATATTACTAGCTGACCCGACAGACGTTGTTCTGAAGATAATAAAAAAAACTGTTTTGCCAATGATATTTCAAAACATCAAGAATTATTTCGTAAAAAATACTCCCTGTTGTTATAATGAAATTGTTTCACAGCAGAACTGTCAAACCGTGCGTCAATAAATTCTCTCATAGAAAATATGTCCATACAAAACAAATATTGGAAATAAAAATAATTATGGGTCCCAAATCAAAATAAAAACTATATAACTAACAAAATAAGAAATTACATAAAATTACACAGTTTCACGTCTGTAATCCTTTAGGGTTAGAGGTGTATTTTTTCCACCCACGTTACACTATGTTTAATTCCCACGTAATAGGGGGCGACCCTCTACATTTCCGAACTATGGGCTGCTAGTGAGATATTTGCAACGAAAAACTCAATAACTGCCCCATTCCATACCCAGGCCGGGTAAAAAAGCCCGGCCCGGGAATGGAATACCTAGGTACCTATTATTAATACGAGGATGGTCAAAGACATCCATATTTGACAAAAAAAAAATGTGAAGAACAATTTCTTAATAGGAGCCTATTAGAATTATCTTTATTAGATAAAACATTTTTGAATTAAAATGTTAAGTCTCATTTGCCCAGTAATAACACCAGCTACAGTGCCATTCAGACCATACCATAATAATGCTTACACATTTTTGCTTCACGGCAGAAAAAGGTGCCGTTGTGGTACCCATAATCTACCATAACAAATTTGGAATTATTTTCAATGTCACTTGAAAAAAACTTCAAATAATTCTACATTGAAGTGCTTACGTAATAACTTATCAAAAATTGGAACTCATTTAATTTCGAACATAATAAAAAAATCTTGAATTAAAAATGGTGAAGTGTGTAGGGTGCCTTTAGAAGCAGTTTCGTTTAGTGAATGTTGACAGAATTTTCAAACATTTACACACACAAAGCAGTAAATATCGTATTTACGTACGTACGTATTCAAAGTACAATTCAAAGAGTATTAACGCAGACAGGCCGATCTTATCAATCTAACATATTTAAATAAATACAAAATGTAATAACACAGTTACATTTACACTAGTTTTTATCTTTTAAACGTGTTTTATTTAAATTTATTTACACTGGCGGTACAATCAAAGTATCATAATACTAACATAACGTAGTATCATAATTAGATTAGAATTAACTATGTTTATTGGGTAATACATAACTACAGTATATACAAATTTAGAAGTATTTTCAATGTCAGCTAAATCAAATGCACATACAAAATAACTTTGTCTTCATGGCAAAATGAGAACACAAATTGCTTCACAGCTGCAATGAATAGTAGGCATTTTACAATTATCTGATATTATGTCACATCTACGTTTTTCATCTGTTTTAGGTCAAAGAGAGTTCAAAAAAACAGCTTATTAGGGTTGAGGGAATCATAGTTTTTGCGAAAACTTAGCACTTTAAATATTTTATTAAAATATAATGCTAATTCATTTCTGACTTCACATAGTCATTAGAGATAACCTAAGGAATGTTTGGTTAAAAGCATAGTATACCCATTTAGTTTCACAGTGTATATAGATTATTAAATATAAGGAATTTTTAATTATATCTAGCCATAGTACCTACTAATTGTATATTATGTAGTTAGTACGCCTGTTTAATATATAAATAAATTAATATTTTTTTTTATGGAATAGGAGGACAAACGAGCGTACGGCTCACCTGGTGTTTGGTGATCACCGCCGCCCACATTCTATTGCAACACCAGTTGCCGGCCTTTAAGGAAGGTTTACGCGCTTTTTTGAAGGTACCCATGTCGTATCGTCCCGGAAACACCGCACAAGGAAGTTCATTCCACAGCTCTGTAGTACGAGGAAGAAAGCTCCTTGAAAACCGCACTGTGGAGGACCGCCACACATCCAGATGGTGGGGATGATATCCTAACGTGTGGCGTGTCGTGCGAAGGTGGAATTCGGCGGTAGGAATCAGGTTAAACAGCTCTTCGGAACACTCCCCGTGATAAATACGGTAGAAGACACACAATGAAGCGACGTCTCTACGCAACGCCAAGTGATCCGGCCGTTCACAGAGCACTGGCTCCCCGACAATTACAAACTAGACGTTGCACGCGGTCAAATGTATCGAGCTGATACGGGGTTCGCCAGACCAGAGATGACAGCAATACTCCATGTGTGGCCGGACCTGCGCTTTGCAGAGCGCTAGAATGTGGGCCGTCTTGAAGTATTGCCATGCTCTAATAATCACATATTTAGACAAATTTGGAAAAAAATAAGTTCTGTGTTTAAAATAGTTTAGTTGGAATTAGTTAAATTATCATTAATAAATAATATTGTAATTTTTTTCTATATATTTTTATTTTTTATATTTATTTTTATTGAGAGTTCAAATTTTGTTACCAATGTAAGAAACATCTAGTACACGCAGCACGCTATTAATTAACTGCCTAGTTATAACTTAACTATATTACTTAGATCACAATTTATTGTAATTTGTTGGTGTTCCTAAATTATAACAATAATAAGAAAATGCTACTAATAATAATAAAAAAATATAGCTACTAAAATTGTAGGTAGTTACCGAGTATCACCTTATACAAACTCTACGGAACTATGAATACATTGGAATCGGAGTGACAAAGTCACAGTGACTTTTTTAGAAGTGGAATGACAGTCACGGTGACAACAAAATAATATTATTTTACCTCTCCAGCGCGCTATTGCTACGTGAATACTCGCAGCAAAAACGGTTTTTGCCGCGAGCGTGAGACAAAGTGTTTTCAAAAGTTTAAATTTCAATCCCTACGTGACCATACATCCGGGAATTACTCTGCGCTAATAAAATAAACAATGCAATCCGTATCGTTCCGAAACTCATTTTAGCCTAGCGTATTATCTCATTGTCACAGAAATTTATTATTATAATAGTTTCTCTTACAAACCTTATAACCTATAACACTTTTCTCGCTAGTCGAGGTGAAAAGTTTGTAGCTGTACCTACAACCAATAATATAAATTAATACAAATGTCTAATATCTAACTTGTAACGTAATACCTTCGTAGCATTATAGATCGTAGAAATATAAATCGTGCATATTAACTGTAATAAACGTATGCCGAAAGATTCGTTCTGAAAAGAATATTTTATTTTATTTACCGTAATATTAGCTCTTATAAGAATTTTTTTTCATTTCATAATGCTGTACATCAAGTCATAGAATCATGCAGATCACCAGTAGTCAACTCATCGAAGTACAAGCATCATCACGTTCTCTCGAAGACCGCAGATATACTCACGTGATCAGTCATATGCTCCGCGTTACACAACCTCACAGCAAGGCCGAGCGTACTCGACTAAAGCGTCGCGGCATCGATCACTATTCATTCAATTTTAATCAATGAGCGACAGAGTGGGTGCTAAATGCTCATTGACATCGGATGATCGAGGTTCGACGCGAGTTTACACAAGTGCGCGCTCGCTGGCCGGCTTACTATAGCCTTAGTACCTATAGCCGATAGCATTAGTTTTAGAGCGAGATAGAACACATAATATTATTCTCAATTCTTATTGAATGAAACGTTTAACAAAACGGTCAAAATGTAAGCTTTAGTATTGGTGTGTATTTTCTAAACTTGTAAATATTTTTTAAGTAACAATTGTAATTGGTTAACTAGTTTTAAGGATTTTGTGTATATATATCATGTAACTGAAGTAAAACATATCATCTTCCACATATTCCTCACAGTCTTCATACTACTTAAGCAGTTATTTATTTGATCTCCAAACGCTCAGTCTCCAAAAGTTGTATGTTTCATACGAGCGCAAATTTTTTTTTGTCTTTTGCCTTTAAATCACTCACTACCTCAGTAGTCTTTATTAGAATCACTCGCTACGCTTGTGATTCAATTCTAGACTACTTGGCCAATTCGTGATTAAAAGTCAGCACTCGTAGAACAAAATAACTTTGCTCACTTGCTGAACAAATAAGTATTTCCCCATAGACCAAGTTACTATACTTGGTCTATGATTTTCCCCCACCTCTCGGCGTAGCAATGCAGTTGCAGTTTTATCCCTGCTGAATAGGTACGTACCTATCTGCATCAGTCAGTCAGTAACGTCAATTGAAAATTGTCAAATGTGAAAAATTGTCAAACTACAGCTGTTAGCTGTTGATCATGAATTCGTAAATGTAAAATTGAAATAAATCTGAATGATATCCAATAATCATTCCAATACATTGAAAATATGTGAATATTTTATCTAATAATAAAACCGTTCGTTGCGGTGTTAAAAGCTGAAAGCTTTATCTTCTTGGAGAAGTTAAAATGATATTTTTTTGATAAAAATACTTTGCGGTAAAGAATGCTATTATGATTAAAACGCAGTACTACCAGTTGTTGGGCATCTGAATGAAAAATAATCCTGCTACACCCGGTACTTGCGTTCTACTTATTCGTTTCTCTTCCTATCATTACTAATGACTATATTATAGATTTTGAACTTTATCATCGTAATTCGTAACGCTCGTGTATATCACAATAATAATAATAAGTATTAATAAAATGACGACTATTGTAAGTGAACTTAGTATGCACGATCTGAACAATAAATTCTACGAAATAATGCAAAACGAAAGCAACGTAGAAGATGCGGCAAAGTTTATCTACGACAGTCTGTATGACGATGTAGCTATGGGATTCCTATTTGAATTCCATCACGGATTGAAGACAGGACTTACTGACTTGATCGAAGGCGAGAAGGAAGATGAAGACAGTTATAAAATTGTGAATTCTTCAGAATGTGATGTTTTTGGATTGTCTGTTTTGAAGAAGACACAAGATGCTAACTGCTCCTGTCCTAATTGCGAGCGTCCAGTTTCAGCGTCGCGATTTGCACCACACTTAGAAAAATGCATGGGTAAGTCAGTAAGGTGCCTTGGATATTAATCTATAAAGTTTACTGTCCTTATGCTTTCTTTATAGGCTCAATAATAATAATAATAATTTATCTGACATAATTTTATTTCTTACTGCAGGTTAAAAATGTCTTTGATATAGTAAAGTAAATATGCACTCTGACATGTACACTAATAATAAAGAAAAAAACTGAAGAACTGTTATCACTTATTGAATTTCAGTAACCTTTTCACATTAGGCTTAAAAAAAGCTTATCGGGCTTAACAATTAATTTCTCCTATTTCTCATTACATGACATATACAATATTATTACTAACATTGTAGGAATGGGGCGCAATAGCTCTAGAATTGCCTCAAGGCGCATAGCATCAAATAGTCGTGAGCCAACATCATATGCAGGGCTACCAAGTGATGATGAAGATGATGCTGATTGGTCTGGTGGCTCTGTCCATAGTGAGAGACGGAAGAAGAGGATTAAAAACAGTAACAGCAGGAAATCTAATAAAATGCACAAGTTGGTAACATTTTTCACATAAATTTTGTGTAACTGGCTTAAACATGGGTCTGTAAGCAAGAAAAGCTAACAATAGTTCAGTTAATCCCACAGTTATGAACTTACTTTAGCCTACATACAGTCCATAGCAAAAATGTATAGAATTAGGGAACAAATATTTATGAGAAATTAAGATTTCTTAAGATTATACTAGTTTATTTCAAATTATTTTTTGTAAGATGTGGGTGTAGATAAATATATTTTTATTTTAAATTACATAAATGTAGATAGAATTAAAAGAAACAAAAACAGTTAATTAATATTATGAATAATAGCTTATGTAATGAAGCCTCCCACTACCTATCTATAATTTAGTATAGGCTGATGGTGAGTTTTAGATGGTAATGGACAATTTTATTATATATATCTGCCTGAGAATGAAGATAAAGGCACATAATATTCTTAGGATCAATTCTTATTATTATAACACAATGTATCCCACATCTTAGAAGATATTTCCTGAAATTTTATTCATGAAGTAACCATTTTCTATGTTATCAGTATCATCACTGCTGATAATTAATTTGGTAAAATAAACGCAATTTGATATTAACTATTTTCTAGTGTCAACAGAAATACTGGTCCCCACAACTCGGACTCCAACGATGGTTGTGCCACCTATGAGACAATGAGTGCAATTGAGAAGAAGAATTTGTTGCAGCAATTGTGTGGGGTTGTTTCTGAGCATACTAAAAAGTTTTGTACTAGGTAAGTACTTCCACAGAGATTCACATACCTCACACAACTCAGCAAATATAAAGTTGCTGCCCTTTGGGTAGAGAACCCTAAAAAGACTTCAACTTCCTTCCTTGTTCTTCTTGTTTCCGGGACGATACGACATGGGTACTTTCAAAAAAAGCGTGTACACCTTCCTAAAAGGCCGGCAACACTCCTGTGATTCCTCTGGTGTTGCAAGAGATTGTGGGTGGTGGTGATCACTTACCAACAGGTGACCCGTACGCTCGTTTGTCCTCCTATTCCTTAAAAAAAAGCTTCATTTGTTCAACAGTTGATGTATCATCTCGTTCCAACATTCATTGACAATCTTAGCAGATTGTTCAATTACATTTTCGGCTTTACCTTGACATAAGTTTGGATATCTACCTGTGTAACCTCCACATATTATAACAAGTGGGGAATCTTGTATTAATATTGTTATGAATTCAGAATAGAAACGGTACTTTTGTTTTGTGAATTTTCACTGTCACTGAAATGGTGGCCTGTCTCTATCTCAACACTTTACTTAATTATTTATATTAATTGACTCAGTTAGTAAGTTAGTTTAGGTGGGCTGTTTACACACTAAGCCTCTTGATTGGGCCATTGTGCGTTTTCGTTTGTCTTCTTACTCCCACCAGCCCAGATCATTCCAGAAGTCTAGCAATCTTTTTAAATTTCTGAAGGCATCTGGGAGCAGGAGCCGGTGATTGGAGGATTTGTGCCCATTGTTCGGCCACACTCCTGCACTCCATAAGCACATGTTCTGGTGTTTCTTATGCCTCCATGCATTCTCTGCACAAAGGGCTGTTTGTTACACCTATGACATATAGATGCTTGTTCAAGGGATAGTGACAGGTAACAACATCTACTATCTTACGTATTTTGTCCCATCATGTGTAGTCTCATCAGGTTGAGGGCCTGAGGTAGCTGTGGTTCCGGTCCATATGCAACTACGATTTTATTTTGTTTATTGTGTTCACAGTGTTCTGTCCATGGGTGCATCAAGAAGTGGTATTTCCTGCAAGATTCCCTTTAGGATTTTGGAGTGAATGGTTTCTGTGTTTTGTTTCCATAGACCGTTTGCCGTTAGTCTTAAGGCGGCCTTTGCCTTTTCCTATACAACCAGATCTAAAGGTCTAAGATTCAAGACGTGTTCGAGTGCAGATGACGGAGTGGTCCTCATGCATCCAGTAGCCGTTACGGTCGCTAAGGGTTGGAGAAGGTCTTCCTTGTTTTGTCTTCGATGTGACTCACCTAGTTCAGTTTGTCATCAAAGATGATGCCACGTCACAAACGTCTGGGCGTTTAACTGGATTTGATAGGGAGAGTTTGGTGTTAAAGAATTTTGGTGGCTGGAGCTCCGGTAATTTCCTCTTGTTTGTGAAAAGGATAAGTTCTGTCTTTTGTGGATTTACCGACAGAGTATTCACCACTATCTGAACCGCCCTTTTGCTGACTAGTTCGGTAATCCAGTTCCTTATGACAGCTTCTAAATGAAATTTCCGTAGGGCGTGGTTAATGCTGTTGTGCATAGTCTTGTCAAATGCCCCTTCTATATCTATAAAGACAGCAAGTGTGGAAGCTTTGGTCGTGATAGCCATTTCTATTTTGTACACCACCGAGTCGTGTGTAGACTCTGTTGATCTGCCTTTCCTGTTAGCGTGTTGGTTGGAGTGTAGCCTTATCTTTTGAGGTGTTCCATCCCTTAGTTATCTATCTACTAGTCTTTCTAGTGTTTTTAACAAGAACGATGTTACACTAATGGGCCTGAAGGATTTGGCATGTGTTTAGTCCTCCTTGCCTGGTTTTTGTAAGAAGACTACTTTTGCCTCCCTCCATTGTTTCTGGATGTATTTGAACGCTGTGCAGGCCCTGTAAATTTTTAGTAAGTGTTCAGTTATTTGATTACTGGAAAGATTCCATACAGCCCTGCGGATTTGAAAGGTCTGAAACTCTTAAGGCCCATTCTATTCTATTCGCAGTTACTATTTTGTTTCCGATTTCCCCATTCTTGGGTGGTTGGTGCGCTGTGATGCTCATTTGCCCACTCTGAGTCTGACACAATTTGACATTCAGGGAAGTGTGTTTCTAGTAATGATCTGCTGGTTTTTTGGTCTTTTAGGGATCCTAATAGATTCAGATCATCTTTAGAAAGGATTTTCTTCATTCTTGCGGCTTGGTTTGTTGAACTTATACTACTGCCGAAGTTGTGCCAGGCTGGAGTTCTGCGGAATCTGTTTCGTTTTTTTTGTATTTTTGTGCTCTTTTGTATTCATTCCAGTCTTCCTTAGGTGGGTATTTTTTACTCGGGTTAAAAAGTGCACTGAGTCGTTTGCGAAGACGTTCAAGATCTGGCCCCACCTTTCTTGAGACTTTCTTTCCGGATTTAAGACGTTACTAAAGGACATGCTAGTTCATATCTTTTTAACAGGGATGTGGTAAGAAGCTGTATGTTACATTCTATGTTGTCTGTACTAAGTGTTACGTCTGTTATTTGTGTTTCACTTGGTGTTTTGGTTAAAAGATTGGTGTACCTTGTGATATCTGACCTAAGGGGGTTTCGATATAAATCAAGGTGTGTTGGATTCTAGTTTATCTGGAAACAAACGCGTTTGTGGTCCGCGAAAGATGGCTCGTGTGTGCCGCCGAATGTATTGCCAGGGTAATGTCTATAATAGTTTGATACCTGGAGCTTACAAAGGTTGGTTCCGTACCTCTGTTCATAATGTTCAGGTTTATTTGAAAAATATATTCAGTTAGCAACTCAATCTTTTAAAAATTGACTCATAATTAGGTAACATTTAATGACAAACATATTTTATTTTTATTCAATTGGAACAAGAGTATCGCATTGATTGGATTGTATTTGATATTCGGCCCTTTGAATATTGAGTGATAGGATTGTATTTGATATTCGGCCCATTGAGTATTGA
>CATIXQ010000009.1:7441521-7455137 GCA_949711755.1 Leptidea juvernica | reverse complement strand
AGTCGGCCTATTGAGTATTGAGTGATAGGATTGTATTTGATATTCGGTCCATTGAGTATTGAGTGATAGGATTGTATTTGATATTCGGCCCATTAAGTTTTGAGTGATAGGATTGTATTTGATATTCGGCCCATTGAGTATTGAGTGATAGGATTGTATTTGATATTCGGTCCATTGAGTATTGAGTGATAGGATTGTATTTGATATTCGGCCCATTGAGTATTGAGTGATAGGATTGTATTTGATATTCCGCCCATTGAGTATTGAGTGATAGGATTGTATTTGATATTCGGCCCATTTCGTTCATTTCTGTTTCGTTGTCAAGTTTAGATGCGATGGGCGTAGATATCGAGGTTAATTTAAAAAAGAAGAAGTTATATAAGTTTTGAATCGTTGGTCGCGCAATAGGATGAACCTCTGACTCTCACTGCAAAGCCCCCGGTTCGAGCCACATGGCAATGTGATTTCGGTTTTTGAATTCATATGTATATGTTTATTTGACGCTTTATAAGGTCGGCGACACTCTTGTGACTAGTCTGGTGTTACAAGAGATTATGGGCCGCGGTGACCCGTATGTTTGTCTGTAAAGATTGGATGTCTTTACACTTTGAATGTCCAATTCAAAGTCAAATAAACTTTATTCAAATAGGCTCAAACTAAGCGCTTTTGAATGGTCACTACAAATATTTCTTTTGAATTACTGAATTTACCATATTATGTTCGTAAAAAGTTGAGCGCGTGAGGACAGCATGCAAGAAGAAACTCAACGGCCACTGTTTTCAATGAAATAGAGTATTTTTTTTTTATGAAAATAAGAGATGAGCCGAGCAGCACGTTCAGCTGATTCAGCTTGCCTTACATTGCAGTCCCGTTCAGGATTCTAGAAAAATCCCAAAAATTCTGAGCGGCGCTTCAACTGCGCTCGTTACCTTGAGACAAGATGTTAAGTCTCATTTGCCCAGTAATTTCCCTTTCAGACCGAAACACAGTATTGCCTACGCCTATTTCTGGAAATAGGCGCCATTTTACAATGGCTTTAATATACATTACAAATGAGTTTGTAAGGTGCTGCATCCAATATACGAGTCGTGTTATTGATATTGCAGATCGACTCGATGCCCGCAGCACACGGACGAACAACGTAGAGCGTTACGTAACAGCGTTCTGGAGCCTTCTACCCCAGAGTCGCAGATGATGGGGCTCACCGCAGACGACGCGGGCTCGCCACCAGACTCCAGCCCCTCTTCATCATGCTCCTCGTCCAGCCGGAAGCGAGATAGACATCGGGCTCCCATGAAGGGCAAGAATAAACGCGAGAGAAATATGTCGCCTAACGCACGTGACTGAATCATATCAAACACATGAACAGTTTTAATCACGGACGAGTAAAAAATAAGGACTCCGTGTCACCTTACATAACATGACAATGATATATTAAATACAATATACTTACTTAAACATACATAAATTCATATAACATACATAAATACATTTAAACATCCGTGACTCGGAAACAAACATCCATATTCATCATATAAATGCTTGCACCTACCGGGATTCGAACCCGGGACCTCTAGCTTAGTAGCTTTACATAACAGTGAGGCACCAAAACAAGCCGGTAAACGTGTAAATACATAGCCCCACGCATACACTCACACTTAATACAAGCCGATCGGCCGCCATTATGAGATTTGCCATCGTCTGTGACAGATCAGTTTGCGTCGCAATAAAATATTTTAAAAATGCCGTCGTGCGTTGTGAAAAAGTGTAAAAACAATAATATGAAAGTATTTGTGGTTATATGATTAATTAAGGGAGAAAAAATTGTGTAACTTGTATACCCCGTAACCGCACACACACTAGCATAAAGGTGCTTCACTTGCTAATATCACGACGCGGAGTCCTTCCTTTTTTACTAGTCCGTGGTTTTAGTAAGGATAAAGTATACATGTTGAATTAATACAAAAATTACGAGCTTTATGTTCATCATATTCGAACGCTTAGCTTGTGCTTCTGACTAAATATGCATTTATTAGTAAAGTTATACCCCCTTATTCATAATAGTCTGCTAACTTAAAGCACTGCTAATTCTCACATATCTTCTTCTATTGACCTAAGTCAGAATGAGCAAAAACACTCCTTAGCGGCTGTTTAAAGTTAGCGGACCATTATGAATAAGGGGGATATTAATTTAAAAAAAAAATTACGACATTAAGGGACGAGATGAGCAGGACGTTTAGCTGATGATAATTGATACGTCCTGCAAGTTACAATGCAGTGCAGCTCAGGATTCTTGAGAAACTTATAAATTCTGAGCGGCACAACAATTGCGCGATATAAGATTTTAAATCTCATTTGCCCAGTAATTTGACTAGCTACTTACACATTATTGCTTCACGGCAGAAATAGGCGCCGTTGTGGTACCTATAATCTAGCCGGGACCCTGTGCAAAGAAGCCTCCAACTGGTAACATACCAAGATTTAAAGAACATGCGTCATCGAACGGTTGGCTTAGCGGTAACACCCGTTGGGTTAGAGCGTTGGAGGCGTAGTTCGAATCCCGCACCGTTAATAAGGTTCGGTATTTAAATTAAATTATTACATTTAAGAAGGAAGGAAGTGATGGGATTCATATACAATAGCAAAAAGGTTAAAATGTCTGGGGGAAAAATATTATTGTAGTCATATAAACGCTATCCATGTAAGTGACCATAAATATTAGTGTAAAATACTGTATTATAATGGATACTACTCTAGATATTATACTAGCTATACTATACTATATATTACACTAGCTGTGCCCGCAACTTCGTGCACGTGGATTAGCTCTGTCTCAGGGTATAAAGCTTAAAAACTTTATTAAAAACACAAAATCTTCAATGAACAAATACTCAAAGTACGATGTTATTATAAGTGTGAGAAATAATTATAAGAGACGCCATTTTAGGTTTAATCTATTGACTCAGGTTATACAATGAACTTGTGTGTAGGTATATAGAATTACTGTCTTATTCATAATGACTTAGCGGAGATTTAAAACATCGCTAATATACGCTTGTTAAAAATCGAATATTAGAGCTAAAACGCTCATTATCTCTTCGATAAAGCTGACGTGACTTATAGTAGCTAGGACCCTTCTATAAACCTATTTTAAGCATTCGAACGCAAAAAAACATGGCCACATTGATCAGCTGTTCGTTAAATAATGTGATAAATAGCTTCCCGTTCAAAGTTGTTGGATATCCGTCATTGATTGACAACCGACAGACTTCAAAACTTTGATTTTTGAAGTTTGAAATTATTTTGACATCGACTTTTGACAACTGACAAACCATTGACATTGAAAAGATGTCTGTTTCCATTGACAGTTCCTCATTAAATTAGTTATAATCATATTTTTTTGTACGAAATGGCAACTTTGCGTACTATAGAGACGTATTAGTAATGGGAGATTTAGCTAACGAATATGAATAAGGAATTTTATCGAACGTTCGATAGGCTTAAAACACGTTTTAACTAGAATAGCTTTAAACCTTCGAAAAGCGTTTTATTATGATAAGGCAGTTAAAGTATGTTTATACTAAAGCCAGCGAGACAAGATAAATACTATAAACAAAGGGACTTACTGAGTTAATACTCAGTTGTATTGTCATAAATACGGCTGATTCGGTCTCATTAGAATAGGAAATCCATAATTTGTATATAACTTATTCCAATAAAAATGTTTTGAAGCCCTGAAAAAGGTTTCATTTTTTACATTAAAATTATGACAGACAAAACATATTTACATTCTTTATCTTGTCTCGTTGGCCATACTATTATAGATGTTCAATACTTTTCTGTCAGGTACAGTACTTGTCGCACTGTCTATTGTAGAAAATAACTGGTAAATTATATATAAAATAATTAAGTACATTAAATATCACAATTAATTAAAATGGGGAATTTAATGGAGTCATATTTGAATGCTATGTCAATGTTCCAAAAAAGGCTGAAGATAAAATGTAAAAATGCTGGCAGCCTCTTTGGAATCCTCCACCTTAGGTTTTTATTATTTGTTGTACCAGAAATACATTTGTAAATTATTGAGGCTTATAAAACACCATAGACAATATATGAGCGTATAGACTCAACAAGGTTTTCAAGAGAGAAGAACATCTATAACAGGGATACAGCAAGATAGAAAAGGAGATCGAATCTATTGTGACTGTAACCGTTTTTGATTGACAAGTCGGTAAGAGTCAGCCACGCTTGGCTTTAGCCCCTTAGTACCTATTTTGAAAAAAAAAACTACTAACGCGAACATTGACAGATCAAAATTGGTCAGGAATTATCGGGCTGTCGGGTCGTGTATACGCCGGTATATTCTAAGACTATGTGAGAAATAGCCCGCGACCACTGATCTGTGTAAATACCACTGGACAGGCTATTCCATATGTTTGACAGGAAATTTTTTGTGCCTATTTGAAGCGCCACTCGCGAGCGTCCAGATAACTAATTGTGACGTATAATACAAATGGCTGCGAAGGAACGTACAATACTCTGAAGTATTTTTGCATATTGGATTAATTTCGTTCTTTTTCCGTGTTATTTATGCTTCAAGAATCAACATAATAAAGTACACATTTTTTTGTAAATAGTTTCCCACCATCTATCGATGTTTGCTGAGGTTTTCATCACTGTGTTGTGTTGGGCATATTTGTTGATTTAAAGAAGGCGTTTGACACAGTAAGTCATTCAATCCTTGAAACTAAACTTCAGAACATAGGAATAACCGGCAATGCATTTAAAGTTTTCCAATCGTACCTCAGTCATCGACAACAGATTGTAAAAATTGGCGACTACAAAAGTGAACCCCTTCCAAGTTAGTTTTGGTGTACCACAGGGATCAATCCTGGGGCCCCTACTCTTCTCAATTTATATAAATGATATCGTTAATTTAGGATTACATGGTCATATAACCTTGTATGCAGATGACACCTGTCTTTTCTATTTTGGGGCTTCCATCAATGACATTACCCAACATGCGCAAAAGGATCTTAATGTTCTTTCCAATTGGTTACAATCAAATCTACTTACAATTAATGGTACAAAGACTTCTTATATTATCTTTAGTGCGAAGAACAAACCAATACCTCCCTATAAACCCTTAAAAGTAAATGATGTTCCCTTAACAGAAAAGCACGTTGAGAAATATTTGGGATTACTATTGGACAGTAAACTGACATGGGGCGCCCATATTGAATATGTTAAAAAGAAACTCTCTTCTCTGCTGGGTTCACTTCGTGGCATAGTTCGTTCGATACCCCGCAAAGTTAGAATACTTATCTATAATTCATTAGTTAAATCACACCTTACATATCTAATTGAAATATGGGGCAGTGCTCAAAAAACCAAGTTAGCTGAATTGCAAACAATACATAATAGACTCATAAAAATGTTATTTCATTTCGCTTATTTAACACCTACTTCTAAAATATACAAACAAACTAACCTCATGAACATAAAACAACTTTAGACATACCATACATGTATACTGATACAAAAAATTCTACATAATTCCATCCATACATCAATCTTACTCACCCAAACTAAACATGCGTCTAAACGCAGCACGAGACGAGCCAGCTACTTGATACTACCTAAGAAAAGAACAAATTACGGCAAGCGTATGTTTATTTACGAGGGCGCACAACTTTTTAATAGTCTACCTTCATCTCTCAAAAATATTAAGTCACTAAAAACATTTAAACGTGAGCTATCAGACTATATTGTTTCAAAGTTTTTATAAAACACATGTCTGAAATTGTTTGTTATGTGACAGTGCCCTGTAAAAGTGTGTTATCTTAAATTTTGTGAAGAAGAATAAGTACTATAATGTGTAATATGTATGTACTGAACATCTAAAGAACGGCGGATAAATTATTACATCATATTTTTATGTTCTCATGTAAGTGACAATATTATGCTTTTAATGAGAAATAAATATCTTTAAACCTAGTTTTAGTACCGCAGACTCTCGCTAAAGCGCCAAAATGGCGAATATCAAAGAGGCACAAAAGCACTTTCACAGCCGCCAGTCCAGTGTGATATAGTAGGGGTCAGTGCCCGGGACGGACAGATGGGCGGATGAACGGATAACAGAGTTTTAGTAATAGGGTTGTCATGTGTTCGCATCGTGTAGGAATTCTAATTCTGGATCTTATAAAAAAATATATTGTAATAAGATAAATATGTGTCTACCTATATGTTTACGAATAAAATAAATAAAAAAAATTAAATTACTTTTATTTATTAAATAGAACAATAAATCATGAAGATTTTTTTTAATTTTACAAATATGATTAAAGGGAAATAATTAGTTGAAAAAATAGCGTGTATTATATTGTCATATGTTTTTTACAGAATAAATGAAAAGTAAAATTCTTGGGCATTAAAAGTGTCGTATTCACTACCAAAAATTACTGGTAAAGAAGTCTGTTCCGTATTTATTTGTGAAGGAGCATTCTGCGTCGCTGAAGTCCTTCTGTGCGAAGGATTGCCGATGCTCTGCCAGCTCGGTGTATTTGGAGAGGGAGTTCTCAACGTTCTTCAAGGTCTCGCCCTGCAGCCTCTCTCTCTTCCTCGATAGCACCCAGGTGAAGACTGAAACCCATCAACTATGATCTTCACCATGTATAACTTGAAACTTTTTTCAATGTATAATAAGACTATGGAATTGACTTTCTTGTGCTGTTTCCAGGACGATTAAGATATGAGTATCTTCCCAAAGAGCTCGTATAAATACCTAAAAGGTCGGCAACGCTCCTGTGATTCCTTTTGTAAGAAAGTGGGCGGCAGTGATCACTCAGCAAGAAGCGACCCGTACACACATTTTCGTCCTATTCTTCCATTAGCCCAGCCCAAGAAAGGAGTTGGAAAATCTTTTGCATCTACCCGCATTAAGACAATGTTTGATTTATACCAATATTTTGGTATGTCTTGTTCAACTTTCAGGTTGTATATCTACTTTACAGTCGATTATTACATATTAGGAAATTGACTAGAGATGTCGCTATTGCAAATTATTAGATTTTCATGATATAATACCTATATATTTCTTGTAATAGGATTATAAATCTCTAAATTGAATTGTCAATCCCATTCGTTTAGCGCTTTTAATCTAAAGTAAAATGGTAAACTTAAAACAATGTTTAATCACACACTCATGGTTATAATCATGAATTATAATTCTCTCTAATAATTTCTAGATTAATGTAAATGTTGTTGTAACCGTTTTAATCAAAATCTAATATATAAAATTCTCGTGTCATGGTGTTAAACATTGAACTCCTCCGAAATGGCTTGACCGATTCTCATGAAATTTTAAGTGCATATTGGGTAGGTCTGAGAATCGGACAACATCTATTTTTCATCCCCCTAAATGTTAAGGGTGGTCCACACGATTTTTTTTTTAATTTTTTTTTTCAATTTGTTTGATTATGAGTCAGCATTAAAAATACATACAACTTCAAATTTTCACCCATCTACGATCAACAGTTACTTTTGTATCGCGATTTTAATATCGGCAATACAAAGTTTGCTGGGTCAGCTAGTAAATAAATAAAAATAAATAATAATTAGGTCAAATCAGCATCGCATTCCCGATCTCTGCATTCAACTTGCTCGAAATCAGTTAACTGATATCTATGAAAGGATAACGCAGGAAGTTGACTCGAGGAAGAGGAATTAAGAGGTTGAAAAACACAATAAATTTTTCAATATTTAAACTATCGAGGGAAATATAGATTCTGGATAAGACACTATAAAAATGTCAGAAATGCCACATTATTTCAAGAGTTTTACGACTAAATTCTTGCAGAAAATATTATGAAAAAATAAAATAAAAACTGACATCAATAAGAAGAAATACTAAAAGTGAGAAAATAATTTAATTTATTACCGACTATAATATTATGAATACAAGAGTTAATGTGATTCTATAAGAATATTTTTGGGGCCTCCTCCTTTTTTTAGAGCTAAAATACGTCGTTAAACTTTAGTAGTTTAATTAATAGTAAGTAGTAATTTAGTCGGTTAAAAATACGGCAGGAACGCCTTTTACATTAATGATCAGTCTATCGAATAATAGTTATTTATGCAACTGTTGTGTAATAAGGGGTATTAAAACACGAATGTGGATTTATCTCACGAGGCGACGCCGAGTGTGATAATAGTATCACATGAGTGTTTTAATACCTTATTATCGACAGTTGCATACAAGACTTTATCGACACCCAAAATATGAATCATCTAAAAGATTCTGAAACAGCTTACTGCTAACATTAAAACACCCAGTCCTAGTAGTAACCTAATATCATCCATTACTGATTATATACAAATAAACTAAGTATTAATGAAAGAATTATTTATTTTAGTAGTAATTTACATTTTGTATAGTGCCATAATTAAAATTCACTTGAATATTATGTTCTTTTGGAAATTAATCGCTCATTTTTTGTAAACAAAACAATAAAAATATCGAAGAAAAATGGCGGGGATTCGAATAACCTACTTTTTTTTACGGCGCGCGACGTTCTGATGGTGTGGAACGCGCGTAAACCAAAATGTTCTTTTTTTAAATTCATACAGATGCCACGTATCTAGCAATAAGAATGTGGCTGTCTGTTAAAACTCTTTATAAAATTCAGTACAACATTACAACACTCTTTTGGATGATGTAATGGTTATTAGAACATCGGGTGTTTTAATTGTTAAAGCATGGGTGTAGATAAATGATTAAATGACGCTTTTGGGTGTGCGAGACGCGAGGAAAAGGTGCGGGGAAAAGGGGCCCGACTACGGACATCTCACATCTCCGCTCTGCCACGCCGCTTGCTCGCTCGCGGCACAAAATCGAAGAAAAATAAGACATCTCCTCTCCTCTCCGCTTGATCCATTTCCACCGAAGCTAAGCGGAGAGGACGTGTGGAAATAACGAAATCTGATTGGTTATCAAAACGCATCTCTTCTCCGCTTTGGTGAAAACCGGGCCAGATAATATGGTCTGTCTTGATGTCGGCTGAGATAAAAACTGACTGTTAATAGAGCGATAGTGATAAATAACTATTTCAGTACCTCAGTTCCAATGTGTACCTACCAGATCTGTAATTCAGTAAGTTTGAGATAACTATGAGAATTTTTCTATAAACGATAACCCACCATTACCTCAGAGATACAAGTGGATGAGTAAATGCAGTTTAGTTGTTACTATCAATATTTTTTCATAAGTCTGGTATATTTTTGTTGTTTTGTTTTAAAACCCTTTTCTTAATTGTAACCTACTTCTTGGAAATGAGGTATCAATTTTATCATAATCCACTTACCGTAATGTGTTCGTAGTTTCTTTTTTAAAGTTTTACAAGTGTAAGCGATGGCGTAACTATCGTAGTCTGTTGATAAAATGAAGAAAGGGAACTGAAGAATTTTGTCTGTAACAGAAAGATTTTTGAGGTGAATATCAAAAAATGATCCACGAGTGCGGATCAAAGCATAGATAACTTATTAGTCTAGATCTCTATCTAAGGCTCTCCTTTTGCTGTTAGGTAACTCATGATAACAGGCCAGGTTTATTACTTCAGTATGCATGACAAGTTACGTCTTACACTCGCGACACATATGTCACTATGTTTTAGTGTGCATGCGTTGCCTAAAATATGGGTAAACAGTTCGCCGCTATTTTTTTTGACGTTTTGCTTATCTAAGCCCCAAAAGGACACTGGTCTTACACACTGAAAATATTTTCATCCCTTGTATTTAATTGTACACACACTAACATATAAACAAACACACACACACACATGTTGTTACTTTAATTTTATTTTACTTTCTTTTAAATTTAGTATTGATAAATTTGTAGTTTTTTAATTAAATTATTATTTTACAGTTGTATATAGTGTCTTCAAAATTTGTAATAGTAATGCCAATGATGACTACCAAGATAATAGTTTACTGTTAATCATATCTTTATTTGATCCCACGATACAGTCTCCGACTAGTGTGGTGATTCAATGGCAATCATAATTTAGTCATACTTAAATATAAGCTTGTAAAATATTTAAAGTTAATTTAAAGTTAAAGTTACAGACAAGCCCAAGATCCAACGGTGGGATACATATTGGAAAATGCTATAATGAACGCTCTTGGAAGGACCTAGAGTTAGTAGACCTAGTGTAGTGTGGAAGATCAGTCTTAGCGAAACTCTAAAAAAAAAGCGGTTCACTCGATTGTCTGAAACGTCAACAGTCATTGACAGATGACGGTTATAATCTTGTAAAAAACGGAGATGGTCGAAATCCACTACGTTTTAAGCAACTGATCGTTTTCAAACTTAGCTGGATTATACTTCGTCGCCAATCGCCATATTGTAATCACTACTAATTCAAACTTATGTCAAATTACTACACCAACTTCTTTGGAGGATGTAAATACTACGTGTAACGTATTAAGAGACGGGACTGCCAAAGTAAAAATTGAAATTTAGTTTAGTATGAAACTTGCACGGTGCAGTCATTTAGTAAATAAAGTATAATCCGCCTAATTTTGAATGTGAACAGTTGCTTAACGGACATTCCCAATATTCAGTCCATCTCCGGCTGTCGCCTACTTGAGATAAAAAATCGTAACTATCGTTGACTTTTCTGTCCCAATAAACTTATCGACGATAACTCACCTTATCCGTACACGCTGTCTGTCAATGGGACGAAGTATAGCTTACCAGGGAATGAAGTTTGTATGGAAATTGCAACAGTGAACTGGCGATAAGAATGACTTATCGGGTTTATTGGGACAGCCTCAGATTATTGACAGCTAACTACTGACAGTAGAAGGTAGTAATTTATCTCTATGTGTAGATAGTATATTGGGAACGGCCGTAAAACGTAGTGGATTTCGGCTATCTCAGTTATTTACAAAATTATAGCCGTCATGTGTCAATCTATCAATGACTGCACGTTTCATACAATCGAGTGAATTGCTTTTTTCTTAGAGAGTTTCGCTAGGCTGACATCCTCTTTGATCAGTCTTATCTAGAGATTGTAACAGCTTGAGTAGGTTTCTTTAGTCAAGTTGACTAGTTCTATTGTTGTAAATCTTTACCTCCATCTTCATGGCTGACAATGAACTGTGCCTTTCTGCCAGCGTCAAATGTTGGGTCTACCCTAGCGAAGTAGGACTTTTGTGTCCTGTTTCCCTGGTCTATATCTATGTATGTCTCCCGCAGAGTATACCCCAGGTTGTCTTCTTGGAAGTCGAGGGAGGCGCAGTCGTAGATACTTCGTCCATCGCTGGCATAGCTGGCAACATTGTACCATTCACCTGAAAACTATCAAATTATCTTGACATTCTAATTTAGCAAAAATAAAACAAGCCTAACCTGCAAAACATATCATCTAATAATCTAATAAATAAAATTCTCGTGTCCAGGCGCGTGTTATCAAACTCCTCCGAAACGGCTGAAATTTTGTGTGCATGTCGGGTAGTTCTGAGAATCGGCCAACGACCCGCCCCTAATTTTTTGACAAAATTATTTATTTTAATTTTACTTAACTTTAGCATTAAAAACACATACAACTTAAAATTTACACCCTTCCACGACCAACCCCTGTTCTATCCATGGATCCGAAATAGAGTTGCAAGATGGCAATCAAAAATAAAGATTGTAGTACGATAAATTTTCTTTTTACACTAAGTGTAAACATAAGTCTTATATAAATAATGTTTATGGCAAAAGAACGTTTGCCGTGTCAGCTAGTAATATTATATAGTAAAGCGATGGACTCCTAAACCAATGAACGGATTTTAATGGGGAATACTTCATGGAGTGCAGATTGGTCCAAGTTGAGAGATAGGATAGTTTTTATTTCGATTTGGGACCCAAAATTATTTTTATTTTCAATATTTATTTTGTATGGACATTTTTTCTATGAGAGAATTCAGTGACGCATGGTTTGACAGTTCCCGTGTGAAACAATTTCATTATAACAACAAGTACGTTACGAAATAATTCTTGATGTTTTGAAATATTATTGGCAAATTCCTATAAAACAGTATTTTTTTTATTATGTACAGAACAACGTCTGTCGGGTCATCTAGTGTATAATATTTTATAACTGAGAATGTTACGTATTGGTTCGGTTACTCTGTTTTGGCGAATCTGATGTCTATCTGTTTAATAGTTAAAGAAAATATTATTACTTTGTATGCAAGGTAAAGCCCCATTTGTCGTATCACTGCTCATCGACAACACTCACCTTAAAGCCTCGCCTAGTATCGGAATACTGGGTCTCGAAATCGCGAGCGATTGCCAATTCCGTGGCCATCTGGAGGGCAAAGCCAAATTGGCTTCGAAGAAGCTGGGCGTCATTAATAGAGCACGGCAATACTTCAAGCCGGCCAACATTCTAGCGCTCTACAAAGCGCAGGTCCGGCCACACATGGAGTATTGCTGTCATCTCTGGTCTGGCGCACCCCAGTATCAGCTCGATACATTTGACCGCGTGCAACGTAGAGCAGCTTGAATTGTCGGGGACCCAGTGCTCTGTGAACGGCTAGATCACTTGGCGTTGCGTAGAGATGTCGCTTCATTGTCCGTCTTCTACCGCATGTATCACGGGCAGTGTTCCCAAGAGCTGTTTAACCTGATTCCTGCCGCTGAATTCCACCTTCGCACGACACGCCACAAGTTAGGATATCATCCTCACCATCTGGATGTGTGGCGGTGCTCCACAGTGCGGTTTTCAAGGAGCTTTCTTCCACGTACTACAAAGCTGTGGAATGAGCTTCCTTGTGCGGTGTTTCCGGGACGATACGACATGAGTACCTTCAAAAAAAGCGCGTACACCTTCCTTAAAGGCCGGCAACGCTTCTGTGATTCCTCTGGTGTTGCAAGAGATTGTGGGCGGCGGTGATCACTTAATACCAGGTGACCCGTACCTACGCTCGTTTGTCCTCCTATTCCATAAAAAAAACGACAGACTCAGGAAGAACAAAAGATTGTTGAGTTTCATAAGCTGAATAGAATTTATAGCAATAATATCAAATTGGGAACATAGTAAAAATACTTTAATTTCAATTTAAGCTTTTATTGAGTTGGTAAGTATGTACTGTTACAAATTGGTGGTAGTTAGATACTACTTAATAATTATTTTTTGGTCTTTATTCTTCTTTAACAGTAGGGAAAACGAATATTGGCAGACCGAACAGAAAGTAGACTTATTACCTTACTCATACTGCAGACAAGGACTGGCTACGTTTGCGCAAGGATAGGAAAAGATGAAAATAAAAATAAATAGGAGATTTTACGCAAGTATTGGTATGGACCCCATATCATAAATTCAAATACCATGATAAACAATAAGATGAAACCAATGTGAAAAATATTAATTACATTGTAAACTTGTTAATAATGAGTTATTAAAAGTCTTATTATTTTAATTACTTACTCTAGTATAGTCTAGATTCTCTTGTATCTTAACATCGGGGCACTCTCCGGGTAATGTGAACTCAGCAGCCAACGCACTGCCAAACAAACAAACAAACAGAACAATCATTATAACGAGTGCCAGCTGGCCACGCGT
>CATIXQ010000009.1:7338395-7441511 GCA_949711755.1 Leptidea juvernica | reverse complement strand
GTAAAAAAAGAAGGACTCCGCGTCGTGATATTAGCAAGTCAAGCACCTTTATGCTAGTGTGTGTGCGGTTACGGGGTATACCAGATACACAATTTTTCTCCCTTAATAATAATCATATATCCACAAATACTTTTATAGTATTTTTTTTACACTGTTTCACAACGCACTACGGCATTTTTAAAATATTTTATTGCGACGCAAACTGATCTGTCACAGACGATGGCAAATCTCATAATGGCGGCCGATCGGCTTGTATGAGTGTAAGTGTATGCGTGGGGCTATGTATTTACACGTTTACCGGCTTGTTTTTGTGCCTCACTGTTATGTTAGGTGACACGGAGTCCTTCTTATTTTACTCGTCCGTGAGTGTACCCTCTTTTTTCGAGGTCCAATGTCCATTGCATAAGGTGCAAAAAAGTTAATTTCATAGTTTTATAAAATATTTTTATGATACAGAGTGGATGTAATTGCCCAATTTCTCTCGCAAAAACTATGGTTTCAAATAGCTTGATTTATGAATGAGTCTATTCTTGAATAAATCTGTAGCTTTTTCAGCATGGGGGTCTGACGTCGACGGATAAAACAATGTCTGGATGGCGAGCTAGTTCTTCATCTAACCACCATATGACCAATAACCACCTACCAAAAAGTAATTTTAAACATTTACCCCCTTATTCATAATGGTCCGCTAACTTAAAACAGCCGCTACAGAGTGTTATTTCTCATTCTGACTTAGGTCAATAGAAAAAGACAGAGTGAGAATTAGCAATGCTTTAAGTTAGCAGACTATTATGAATAAGAGGGTATGTCTATCAACGTAACTGATTTCAAGTTTCTTACTGTTAATCGCCACTTAAAACCTAACCAATTTATTACTTGACAAATTAGTTTTAGCTACGTTTAACATTATTAAGATATTGTAAAAAATAGTTAGTTGACATGTAATTTCAGTGTAATGTCTTAAGGAAAATAAGAAAAAAAAGCATTAAAATATTATATTATAAAAACAGTTAATACTGAACCATTTATCATGTTTACTGGTAAGTAAAATGATAATAATTTAATTATAAGTCGTTATGAGAAAGGCGAGATAACCTATGATAGCATTCAGTAGATGTCCAGTACGCAACAGATCATGTTTTCTTTAATAATAATTGTTTTAGCTTGTTTTAATAATGTACAAGGATATTTTACCAGGCCAGGGAAGTGTCCAATTGTTGAAGTACAGGAGAACTTTCGATTAGCTGACGTACGTATTTTTGATAATTTTTAAAGTATGGACTATCAATTAATATGGGAAATTTTCTAAAGAGCTTAGTAGTAGGGTTATGTTCTTCCACTGATTTCAAACATCGTATCCATACACGCCACAAATTATTTTACTACCCTTAACATCTGGATCTGTGGGGTTCCTCGCAGACAGTATTTTAAAACCTTCTTGCACGTACAACGAGAAATGAATGAGATTCCATGTGCGGTATTTCCATGTTGATGCACCCCATGCTTTCACAAAATTGTGCACTAAAAGGTCAGCAATGCTTGTTTTTTTTTATGATAATAAGGGACTAGACGAGCAGGACGTTCAGCTGATGGTAATTGATATGCCCAACCCCGGGGTTCAGAGGTATAGTAGTGGGGATGCCTAGCTAAAACAAGCTACTCAGGTATACTAAAGCCTTCCAATTCGTATCGTGCTTACCGGTTACATCCTCCCCAAAGTGCTATTAATATTATTTACGCCAAATTTTCTTTTCAACAAGCGTATAATTTAAACAGTAACTAACGATTTTCAGAATTTCATTGACTCTTAAATGTCTATGTTTTAATGGTAAATTAGTCTTATATTTGTCCGTAAAGTAAAACCTTATTGTTTCAGTTCTACAATAAATGGTATCAAGTATACCACTTTTCCAGCGATTGCCAGAGCCTGAACAACTGTTCCACAATCGAGCTGATGACGAGGCCTTCCGGCATCTATCTAAACCAGTCCAGGATAGATCTTGGACTTTTCCACAGGTACAGCGTGGGCAAAATCGAAATACCAATTAAGGAAGAAGATGCTGCTAAAATGGATCTGATATTCGCCTTTAAAAACGCCCCACGACGCTGTGAGTCTGTATTGAAACATCATATAATAATAAGTTCTACTTAATTAATTAGTTCTTGTCTAATCTCACTATTATTAACTACTATTCCCGATCTACGGCCGTCTTCAATAACCTATCTATCCTTAGTTTAACTTACTAGAGGTAGACAAATCTATCTTTTTACGCTTACTTACATTTCAATAACCTATCGACATAAAGCATTGGACTATCGGCCGTTTTCAATAATAGAATAGAAACATTTTAGTAACAATAAAAACGCACACCTTCAATTTAATGTATATATCTTAAAGTAATAAATTAAATTAAATGTTACAAAAATTATTAAAATATAAACAAAAAAATTAAATGGACTGTGCGGCGCGTGATTCCATGCTAAAAGGAGCTGACTCCGTATATTGTTGGTCAGTGTAGAAGACACCAACACAACACTGGTTTTCAGCAGCCCCTCGTAACATTTGGAGTAAACAGCTGTTGTAATCTTCCCATTGTAATTTTTTTTTCATGAACATGTTGAAAACAATTATAATTATAAATAAATTATTATAATTAATATTAAATCATATTATAATTTTAAGTAAATATACATAATACTTATATTAAAGGTGGCACAAGGTACATTAGTATAAAAAATGAGATATAGATAATATATTGGTAAACATTAACCCCCTTATTCATAATAGTCTGCTAACTTAAAGCATTGCTAATCCGCCCTCTGTCTTCTTCTATTGACCCAAGTCAGAATGAGAAAAAACACCCTTAGCGGCTGTTTAAAGTTAGCGGACCATTATGAATAAGGGGGAATATATACATAATAAAGATACAGAATACGGCCGCTAGACAATTAAGGCTTTCTTGTTTCTTCATATTTCTTGTACATCAGTATGTTTAATAACTAGATTCTGCCCGCGACATCGTTCACATTTTAGGCCTTAGTATTTTCTTTGATTAACACGAGTGATTTTAATAAAAAAAACTTTTCAAAGGATTAAAACGCGTGTAACTCGTATTTTTACGTTAGGTGTTTTTGCGTAAATGTTACATTTTTTAAATTATTTTATTTAACCCGACATGACCTTTTCAGAGTACGTTTTCATTCTACCCTCAGGGATCGTTTTACGAAAAAACCTAATGTAAAAATACAGTATCAATTACACGCGTATTAATCCTTTGAAAAGTATTTTAATGTGCTTATTTACACATAAGGCTCGGTCTACATACATAGACGGTCTTTCTTTTCTTTCATTCTCTTTGCATTAACCTTGCTGGACATAATCTTTTTTTCATTATATAGCTTTCTATTACTGTTATCATCATCATAATTATCATTTCAGCCGGAAGACGATCAGTCCTGCGCTGCTCTGCATCCAACGTATTCCGGTGATTTTGACGGTAGTTAGATCGTGGGTCCGTCTTGTGGGGGGCCTACCAGCACTACGTCTTTCGGTCGCCATTCGAGGACTTTTCTGCCCCAACGGCCACCTGTCCGTCGTCCGTCTGTAATAAGACGTTTCTTCAGGAATTCTTAAAATTTTTGAGATCAAATGTCCTCTTAATCCTTTTCGATATTCCTGGTAACGTGTGCCGTTTCATGATGATCGATTGACTACTTAAGGCATAACTAACGCACAAACTCACACCGCATTTAATTTATTAATAATAATTAATTAGGATAATAAATTAAAACAATATGTTGGCTTGCAGTGAAGACAAGAAGATATCCATTCAGAGTGCTAGCTACAAACTACAATTATTACGCGACAGTTTACACGTGCCAATACAGTCCACTTATTGACAAACACTACAGTAAGTTAACCAACTTAAATTCATTCATAGAACCAGTCCTATCCCCCAGAGAGGTAGGTATCTCCATTAACATTAACATATTCACAATGTAAACAATTCAGTTAATCAACTGAGGTGAGCGGGTGCTGGTACTGAATGCTTATTGGCCAATTAACAATCACAACGTATCGTGATAGGTTAAGTGTTGATCACAACACAACGTAAACAATCGCTATTGGTTACTGTGGATTTATATAAGAAGTGTGTTCCTTGTATACTTGACCTATTTTCAAGTAGATACATCCTCGCCTTGATCAAGGAATGTACCAACGCGTAGGTCGGCTTTTATCAACAGTTACATCTACACTGTGTACTAAATCCACTATTTGATCATTTTAGCACGACCAGAGTACCACAAATAAGCTATAATGTAGATTTATCAACTAATATACACTAAAACGAACAGATTTATGACATTAGTAGGATTTTTAGAGAGTTTAACCAAAGGGAGATACATGTCTTAATTGTTTTATGGAAGGAGGTCACAATAGCTTATGGGTCTCCTGATGTTGAGCGATCATTTTCTAGGATCATTGCAATCACTGACAATCTTTTGCAAATAGGAATTACATTAGTGGTAATAATTAATAATAAAAATAATATGAGGAAAAGTGACGAGACCAACCAATGGGCAGGGGGTTACCAATATTGGTACCCTGCCCTGTGCCCTGTGATTGATGGTAATTGACCCAAAATTCCGATCAGCATGCCAAGTGCGCTCGTCACTTTGAGACATGAGATATTAAGACTCATTAGCCCATTAGTAATTTCGCTAACTTCAGCTACGGGGCCCATCGAACCGAAAGACCGTAAAGCACGCACATTACTGCATGGCAGAAAAAGGAGGGGATATGGCCGAATAGAATAATGCCCTAATGATGA
The DNA here is from genome assembly GCA_949711755.1 of Leptidea juvernica. NCBI lineage: Eukaryota > Metazoa > Arthropoda > Insecta > Lepidoptera > Pieridae > Leptidea > Leptidea juvernica. Next base: position 7,436,679 of record CATIXQ010000009.1, on the reverse strand, counting down.
TTTAAATGATGGTTATCACTTAGAAGATTTGCGAGTAGTGTATTCTTTATGTTCCTTAATTTAAGTCGTATTTTATTTCAGTTTACGTCTGGATCCTATCAAGACATCAAATTCTGAACGACGTTTCGAAGGAGCTGGCTGTGAAACCCCTGCATCAATTAGGATTGACAGGTGACATGCTTGTGAAGGACTCACGGAGTTGCAACGCTAAATATTACGATGACTTTCTAACAGAACCAATGACCTTTAGGTTCCCTGTACCGATATAAAACGATGTCTGAATAAATTTGTTGTGTAAAAAAATTTTCATTTGTGATTTTTTTTTTAACTGTCTAGTGTTGGTAGGCCCTCAGAAGATGGATTACGATCTTGTCAAGATCGCCGAAGTAGATTGGATGAGGGCAGCGCAGGATCAAACCTCATGGCTATCTTCGGAGGACGGCTTTGGCCATCAGCGGAGGTATTCCGGCTGAAATGGATAGTTATCCATAGTAGTAGCCATAGACAGTTGTCTATGGCTACTACTACGGCGAGTTAGTAAGTCTTTCGATGGGTTTAAAAGCACATACGCTTTAGGATAGCAGAAAATATATCTACAAAATATTTTGCGAAAAAAAATGATATTGCAACCAAGAGCCGGAGGAAAATTAAGGGAGAATAATACATCAAGTAAAACTCACTACATGAAATGATTTAAAAATAATTCTAAGAACCCTTAATTAGGGTATGCGTATACCCCGCTGCTCTTACAATGAACTGTTAGTTAAACATAATACCCTATCCTTGAGTAACCGTAGACGGTGAATTGACGCAGTGACGCCGCGCCCTATAAAATTATTTTTGTTTTCTATATTATAGTTTTACAATTATATTGCTTATTTTTACCAAGTTTTACTTACCTTTTGCTAAATTGTACCTAAATTGTACGTGCATGTTTGGACCTAAGCGTGCGTGCAGGTGAATGCGTGACGAGAGCATTACGAAAAGTGTGTATGTTTTTTTTATGTATCTAACCTCAAACCTTTCGACCCAGTCGATTTTGATATTTTTTTTTATTTGAAAGCTGGTGCTTCTCGTGTGGTCCCATTGTAATTTGGTGCAGATTTGATAGTGGTATCCATGAGAAAAGCATAAAAGTCTTAAATTTGCTATATGTATGTGGACAACAAATTTACGAATAACTCAATATCGCCCGAACGGATTTCGATAATTCTTTTTTGATTGGAAAGGATATATTTCAAAGGTAGTTTTTTATTTAGTTAATAAACAAAATAAGATTTTTTGTTAATTTATTTATGTTTCATCTATCGTCGATAAGGCAGGAATTATTGTTAATTTTAAAATTCAAACATTATCTTTATCCGATTTATCTAATATTAGGAAATTTTCGAATACCAAAGAGAATTTTGTGCTTTATAGTGTGTTTTTTAGTTTTTTTAAACTATTATTATTTACTTTATTGTCGTAAACGTCAAATAAGTTTATAAATTATCTATTTAACCCGACATTTTGTGACTATTGCAGGTGCACGTTTCCAGAAGGACTGTTGTTTTTCTTGCCAATATCGATGTTTTTCATTTACACCCGATGTACCATCATACCCCAATTAAGATCAACAAGCGAACTTCAAAAAGCAAAAAATATATGATTCATTTAGAATTTTTTTTGATGTCATTTCAAATATTCTAGATACTACTACTGCTTCGGAAACAAATGGCGCACTGAGCGCGCGATGCTTACCTTCTGTTTTACTTATGTATGAAAAACTTAATTTATATAATACCATAACAATTTTTTTATTTTTGGCGTAAACCCTCACTTCTGGGATTAATTATACAAATTAAATTTGTAACCAAAATTTATGAATGATGCGGGACTCGAACCCGCGACATCTCGGGTACCGTTCGAGTACGCATGGGTCGTAATTTTATTTGGGGTTCCGTAGCCAAATGGCAAAAAATGGAACCCTTATAGATTCGTCATGTCTCTCTGTCTATTTGAGTATGTCACAGCCACTTTTTTCCAAAACTATAAGATCTATATTGTTGAAGCTTGGTAAGTATTAAGATTTTCACTCAAAATAGAAAAAAAAAAACAATTTTGGGGGGTTCCCCATACTTAGAAATGAAACTCATTTTTTTTTATCATATAAGTGTGGGATATCTATGGATAGGCCTTTAAATGATATTCAGGTTTCTAATATTATTTTATTCTAAACTAAATAATTTGCGCGAGAGACAATTCCAAAGTGGTAAAATATGTTCCCCTGGTACTTTTAAAATAAGAGAATGATAAAACTAAAAAAAATATATTATGATGTACATTACCGTGCAAACTTCCACCGAAAATTGGTTTGAACGAGTTTATTTTAATACGTATAAATGATGAGAGCTCATTTGCACTGTATGATTTTGAGCAAAGATTGTTTTGCCTTTTCTATTAAACTAATTTAATATCATTTTCCTTTCTATATAACTTTTATAGTATGTTACTTGCTGCTACGGAACCCTTCATGGGCGAGTCTGACTCGTACTTGGCCGCCTTTTTTTAGTAGATCCTGTAGATGGCCACAACCTGAGAGTTGAATAAGATATGCCAAAATTTACTATTATATGTGCGAGCGCTCTGTACTTAATTTATATGGCAAAACAACGTTTGCCGGGTCATCACTTGTTTAAAATCTATATATATATAAATGAATTGCTGTTCGTTAGTTCGCTAAAACTCGAGAACGGCTGTACCGATTTGGCTAATTTTGGTCTTGAATTATTTGTGGAAGTCCAGGCAAGGTTTAAAAGGTGAATAAATATGAAAGTGTTCGGAATTAAATAAAAACAACAATTTTGTTTTTACTTTGATGTGTCCCCCGTCGTCCGATATTTGTTTTGTATGGACATATTTTCTATGAGAGAATTTATTGACGCACGGTTAGACAGTTCTGCTGTAAAACAATTTCAATACAACGACAGCGAGCATATTTTACGAAATAATTCTTGATGTTATGATACATAATTGAAAAATTCATAAAAAACATTATTTTATTTATTATATACAGAACAACGTCTGTCGGGTCATCTAGTTTATATATAAAAACGAAATTTTCTCAAAAACGTGTATTAAAATATATAAAAATATCGCAATCACTTCCCGATGTCATCGCTGGTTCTCGGCACGGTGTGGATATGTGCCGTCCACAGATAGGGGCACTGTTCCACATCCTGGTTTATTTTGTGAAGATACAAAGGACTTGCATCTGGTAATGAGCTTAAATCTTTGTATGCTGTTTCTAAGTATTCTGCTTCTAATGTCTTCCTTCTTGATAAGATCCATGTTGTTACTGAAAGAGAAAACTAAATTTTAATGCTCTTTGGAAAAAAAATTGTTTTAAGATTGATTTTGTGATATTACTGCTTGGTCCTAAGATCAATGGAGTGCGGTACGCGAAAGAAGAGGAATTAGAAACATTCTTTGTAGGTAAGTGACCACCAGATAAGTAATCCAATCACCGTCACTAGGTGTCGCTTATTTGAAGACACCCGTGTTAAAACTACATACAGGAATTTCACTCCATAGTTTGATTGTGCGTGGAAAATAGGGAAAGTCATCATCATCATCAGTCGGAAGACGTCCACTGCTGGACAAAGGCCTCCCCCAAAGATTTCCATGACGATCGGTCCTGCGCTGCCTTCATCCAATGTTTTCCGGCGATCTTGACCAGATCGTCGGTCCATCTTGTGGGGGGCCTACCAACACTGCGTGTTCCGATTCGTAGTCGCCATTCGAGGACTTTACTAACAGGGGATAACTTACAATAAGGAACATACTTAGGACGAACCCATATAATATGATGAGATCTGATACTGGATTTAGACTGTAGGAATTAAGTCATATAAACTTCACAACACTCCCCGTCCTTCGCCTAAATCGGTTTGCGACTCTCTACTTATTCCAGTAATTTGAGATAAAATCAATCGATTTAGGGCTATATTTAGGCTAGATAAGGGCTAGACAAGCAGGACGTTTAGCTCATGGTAATTGATAGGCTCTGCCCATTACAATACAGTGCTGAACTCTTGAAAAACCCAAAAATTCTGAACGGCACTACAATTGCGCTCGTCACCTTGAGACATAAGATGTTATAAGTCTCATTTGTCCAGTAATTTCACTAGCTACGGCACCCTTCAGACCGGAACACAATAATGTTTACACATTACTGCTTCAGCGCAGAAATAGGCGCTGTTGTGGTACCCATAATCTAGCCGGCATCCTGCGCAAAGCAGCCGTTAAGAAGAAGTTGTCTAACAGCAAGAGACTCTATCTTGACGTATAAATTATCTAAGTTATATTAATTAATATATTTATTATATTCAACTTAAATTCCTCAGTGATTATTAAAGATTTATTAAGTAATATTGAAATATCAGGTCTATTTTTCATAGTTCCATCGTTAACGTTTATTTATATCTAATAATAAAAATACAATTTTATTTCATTCACCTCATTATTATGCACTGTCGGAATAAATCACATAATTTAAGCAACCACAAAAAACCTAAATTACTCGGCAAATGAGCCTTAACATCTTATGTCTCAAGGTGACGAGCGCAATTGTATTGCCGCTCAGAATTTTTGGGTATTTCAAGAATCCTGAGCGGCATTGCATTGTACTGGGTGGGGCGAATGAATTACCATCAGCTCGTCTCGTCCCTTATTTTCATAAAATACAACCGATAAAAACAGGTCAGGAATATTAGTTTAGTGTGCGTGACAAGCTACGTCTTACACTTGGGGTTTGTATGACACTTTGTGTTAATTACTCAAAATAGAGGTTGGTTCTAAACTCAATGTTTTTAGACGTTTTCACAGCTGTCATAGTCCATCTAGACGTATAAATGATCTCAGTAATATACCTCAATTCTAGAAGTAACTACTACTTATTTGCATATCCTTATTTTGATTAGCTAAGTACCATTAAATAACATAGCCAATATTTAAACTCAATCAGATAAAAGGGATAAAAATAATTTCATCCGTAAAGCATGTTAAAAAAACAATTTACCCAACAATTATAAAAATGAGTATACATACGATATTTCAATTGTAAATGTTCATTTACCCTGCAACCATAAAGCACAGCATAATTTGTATAATCTGTTGATACAACAGACAACGGAATCCCGACCGGATCTGTAATTGCACAATTATTGTTTAACTTAATTCCGTAGTTTAATTGTGAAGAGGATATATATAATGGTAGCACTTCACATGGCTATTTGTGTTCGCTATTGGGTGTTTGTTATATTTGGCAAAATATATGACGTTCAGGCAAACATGCAAATAAAGGCAAATACAACAATCCACACGTGGCAGTCAAATAACAAACACACAAACATTTGGAAGCAGAATGCAAGGTGTTTACAGACACTATGGATGGTACAATTCCAGGAATTTTAGCACTGTTTCATTGTCCCAATTCATATTCAATTGTTGTTCCACTTCTCTCACTCACAACACAGACACAAAAGCACGTCCGGACAAGTTCACGGCGCGTGCGCTTCTAAAATCTAAATATGGCCAATGTGTGGACGGTTTATTTGCTTATTTGCCTATTGGACCCTTTTGATGTGCCTCGAAAAACCGACAAGCGCACGGTAACGCGTATTTGGTATTGGCCTTATTTGTCAAATAGGCAAATAAGGCCACCACTTTCTCAAATAAACACCACATGGCAATTATTTGCCAAATATAATAAATACACAAATACAAATGGCCATGTAAAGTGCCACCTAAAAGCTGGCTTTGTATTTATTTCACAAATAAAATTTTGTGAACGATGCGGGACTCGAACCTACAACCTCTCGCGTTCCGTGCAAGTGCTCTTCCAACTGTGTCGTCATAAAATCTTGTATGCTTTCTTAACTCTCAGGTTGTGGCTTCATCTACAGGATCTACATTACAGTTGATAACCTGCTCAACCCCAATATTTGCATATTAGGAAATTGACTTGAGATGTCGCTCTTGCAAATCTAGATTAAGATAATATCTAGATTAGATAATCGTTCATAAAATTTTATTTTGAGAGGACTGTATTTATAAAGGGGGTACTCAGGTGAACAGAACAGGAATCATTGGAATAAAGGAAATAGCAGCTTTTCAGCTCTTCTGCAAGATCCTGGGTTCTTCTATATTTGCCTTAGCGTGCTTTCGCGTGCGGTTACTTGACAGAATTGTTTATTCTTAATTTGTACCGGCAAGTTGCTAGGAAAAAGGTTTTAGGGGTTAAGGAAAAGGTTGTGTCTTATTTGGGCAACTGGCCCTACAAGACTACAATATTTGATCAACTGACTAAAAACTAATAAATAATATCTAATAATATTTAACTAACTAATCAACACACCTAATTACAAACAAACATGGTGTTAGTATGTCTAGCCATAGATATTTTTTTTTTATGGAATAGGAGGACAAACGAGCGTACGGGTCACCTGTTGTTAAGTGATCACCGCCGCCCATACTCTCTTGCAACACCAGAGGAATCACAGGAGCGTTGCCGGCTTTTAAGGAAGTTCATTCCACAGCTTTGTAGTACGTGGAAGAAAGCTCCTTGTAAACCGCACTGTGGAGGACCGCCACACATCCAGGTGGTCAGGATGATATCCTAACTTGTGGCGTGTCGTGCGAAGGTGGAATTCGGCGGCAGGAATTAGGTAAAACAGCTCTTCGGAACACTCCCCGTGATAAATGCGGTAGAAGACACTCAATGAAGCGACGTCTCTACGCAACGCCAAGTGATCCAGCCGTTCACAGAGTACTGGGTCCCCGACAATTCGCGCTGCTCTGCGTTGCACGCGGTCAAATGGATCGAGCTGATACTGGGGTGCGCAGAGATGACAGCAATACTCCATGTGTGGCCGGACCTGCGCTTTGTACAGCGCTAGAATGTGGGCCGGCTTGAAGTATTGCCGTGCTCTATTAATGACGCCCAGTTTATTTGAAGCCAATATAGAGAGAATAAGATAGTGAACTAGTATTATATAAATCAATACAATTTGGTTGTTAGTCTATAGGGGGGAGCCTAAAAAAATTAGAGTGATGCTCCAAATCTGTTTTCAATAATGGAGCTGAAAAGTAAATGTCGTTCATTCTGAACATTCTACTAGGAACGGAAAAAAAGTTGACTACAATCAAATAGTTGATAAAATTTGGAATGTAAAAATTTTATTACATCTCAGCCGAGCCGAATAATGAGTCGATATATTCATGATTCTGTACATAAAACCATAATCGTATAATGCTCTTATGTACTTAGAGATTAGAGTATGACGTAGGAGATTCAATTCGATAAGCATCATATCTCAAGTAGACATGATTCACTCTTTCGAGTGTAAGGATTGCGCTCGTCACTTTGAGACATAAGATGTAAAGTCTCATTTGCCCAGTAATATCACTACTACTAGCTACGGCACCCTTCAGACTGAAACACAGTAATGCTTACTCGTTACTGCTTCACGGCAAAACTAGGCGCCGTTGTGGTACCCATAATTTAACCGGCATCTTGTGTAAAGGAGCCTCGCACTGGTAGCGCGTTTATGAGAATATATTAAGAAGTATGTGGACCGGCATACGTTTATTTCGCTCGCTAATTGAGGTTTGTGAATCACGTAATGGTAGGCGATACATCTTACGAGCAAACATTTTGAGTAGTTCTTCTATAGCACCTGCCACAGTAGATCAGAAATTTAATTAACTACGACACCTTTCAAACCAAACACTCATGATTGCTTGAAGGCAGACAACTCCGCTTTGGTTTCACAGTGCAAAACTTACCGGTGTATTGTGTGCAACGGAGCCTTATACTGCCAAAGAAACTTTATCCAATAGGCTTAAACTAAACGCTTTTAACCAAAGTAACCGACATAGTCCAAACGATTGTGAAACTGAAGTGGCAGTGGGCAGGGCACATAGTTCGACGGACAGATGGCCGTTGGGGCAGTAAAGTCCTCGAATGACGACCTCGTACCGGAAGACGCAGTGTTGGCAGGCCTCCCACAAGATGGACCGACGATCTGGTCAAGATCGCCGGAATACGTTGCATGAGGGCAGCGCAGGACCGATTGTCGTGGAAATTTTTGGGGGAGGCCTTTGTCCAGCAGTGGACGTTTTCCGGCTGATGATGATGATAATACGCTTTTAAATGGTCACTATAAATATTTCTTTAAACTTACTAAATCTACCATATGTCTGGAAAAAGTTGAGCTCGTGAGAAGTACAAGAAACTCAAAGGCGACTCTTTTCAATCAAATGATGAATACATGACTCGTGTTTAAATAATACTGATAATAAATAAAAGAATTATTGTCGAATGCTGGAGATAAAATGACGGTCCAGTACTGACCTATATTGTTCGCCTGTATCCTAAACACAGCATCATCTCCTGGCGAGTACGTGCTATTCATGTGGATGATGTGGTGGACCTCGTCCGCTATAGACCCGTGCTGGATCTCAAGCACTCGGTCGCACAGTTCGAAGATCTTGTAAGAGCACTGAGCGTTACGTTCGTATCGTATTGGAAAACTTTCAATGACATACCATTTGCCTAGAAACTGAAAAGAATATAAAAAAAAAATGCTTTGTTATATGAAACCACTATGATGATATCAGTATAATAATCAAAAGAAAAAAAAACAAATTTATATATATTATTACGCTTTACAATTTAAAATAAAAAAATCTTTCGTCAGATGTGGGGTTCGAACCCAAGCTTCCTCTTAGGAACTGTAATTTGGCGGCTTAGACAACTCGGCTAAACTAACTCAAAAGCAGTTGTTTTAATTTATTTTTTATTTTTATTTATTAAAGTAAGTTACATTAGATACCATAACCATAACAATACAAATTTTTGAAAATTTTATACGAACAGCTGAAAAATACAAAGATGAAAATAAAACATAATATTATAGCTGTGAAGACGTTATATGAATTTTATCACAAGAAATAAGCGTAAGACGAAAGTAATTATAGTTTTACATAAGTAGTGTTTCTAATAGTTAGTTAAAATATTTTATAATATTTTAGTTGTCACTAGCATTAAAATATGCCTGTATTTTAATACTAGTTACTTCCAGATACATTGTTTTTTACAGTTACTTCAGTACATAAAAGCGTATATAAGAATTTAACTCATGAAAAACATTTTTTAACAGTTCTACGAGAAAATAAATAACTTTTATTTTCTAATGAATGATTTAACTTCACACCTACTCCGCGGCCGGCTGTAATGCAATATTCAATGCGATGGACGTTAATATTTGAGGCGATGTAATAGAAGTTTCACTTTAACTTAACATAAAATGTTCTATATGGACAGCTTTCACAGAATCCGGGCTCTCAAAAATAGGTAGATATTGCAGACGACTTCCTAGCTTCATCAGATCTCATCAATACCTTTGTAGCAAGTTCAAGCTAAGAACATACTCTGATTCAACGGTCGGCAACGCAAAGTCAAAGTCAAATAAACTTTATTCAATTAGGCTTAAACTAAGCCCTTTTGAATCGTCTCTACAAATATTTCATTTAAATTACTGAATCTACCATATGTTTGGAAGAAGTTGCGCTCGTGAGAAGAACATACATGAAACTCAACGGACACTCTTTTCAAGCATCTCTAGACCTCTGTCTGGTATTGCAGAAACACATGGGCGGCTGTATTTAAAGTTTCATCAATTAGGCCACCAATATCTTTATACAACAAGTCAGTTTTCAGTACCTCTCCATCACTTCTATTTACATTAGCTCTATAAGCATGAGTTGACTTTCTACATCCATTCATCAATCTTGCTTTGACCAAACTATCTCAATTTTACAATTTATATTTCAATAACATGAGTTGTGGAGCATATTTTTTTTCTATATCAGAGGAGGACCAACGAGCATATAAGGTGCACAAAGGAATCACAAGAGCGTTGCCAGCCTGACATGCTAAAATAATTTAGGAATGCACCGTGCAAAGAATGAAATGAATGAAACGCAACATGTCTTGGATGTTATTTTATTTTGTCTCGTGTGGTGCGAAGATGGTATTCGACGGCAGTGATCGGGACGAATAGCTTTTCGGAAAATCCGTGGTAAATATCGTAGCAGACATAATATAGTGCTTAGCATCAACATAAGAAAAAACATTTGTATTTGATCGCGCAACAAACACCTTTCATTATCATATAACCAAACGAAGGCAAAATGAAAAATAAAAGTTATTTGTTTCAATAAAAGGCATTTGTTTTCTCAAAATTGATTCCCTTAGAATTCTTTTTGATGACATTTCTAATATACTAGATACTAATACCTACTACTACTTCAGAAGCAAATGGCGCTCTGAGAGAGAAGAAGCGGCGCAAGAAACACTCCCAACAATATTGTACTGTCGATTTTTTCGAGATTTACGACAGAGCCATTTTTTTGTAAAACATTTAAATTTATTTATATGTAATGACTAGAGACCGGATTATATTCTACAAAAAATGCCCAAAATATTCATGCAAATATGCAAGTAAAATAGCTGAAATATGCATGAAAATCCATAAAAAGTATACAATTAAACATAATATGCATACAAAAAATAAAAAGTCATATTTTTAAATATTTTATTTTACAAAGGCTTGTACTGACAATCGTATTTGTGGAAAAAAACTATAACAAGATATATCTACTTAGGTAACAATGAAATTTAAGATTTACCTTTAAAATATGTATGACTAAGTACTGTTCTAAATGTTCTGTAGACAAATTGTGTCTACGATCGCTTAATAATTTTTTTTAAGCGGAAAAGAAGCGTTCTACTGAGGTTACTGGGCAGAATTTAAATTTGGGAGCAACGTTTGGGCTTACTATGAAAAGAATCGAACGATGAGCGAGATCGAGCGTAAATATGCATATTTTTTTTTCTCTTAAATATGCAACTACCGCTGAAAAGGTACTAAATATGCAAAAGCATATGCAATATGCATTTGCATGTAATCCGGTCTCTAGTAATGACTAAACAGTGGCTTGGGCTTAATTTTAAAAGTGTAAACATTTAGCATTAAAGCTATTATGTATCTTATGAAGCCTACTAGATAATTCTAGTAGGTTAATAAGGGATTGCTTGTAACATTAGTGACAAGCAATCCCTTATTTCTAGTATTATAATAATGAAAATCATTATTAAGAGCAAAAAGGTGATGATTTTTGTGAACGTCTATTAAATTTTCAAAATGTACTGACAATGAACAGTCATGATATTTATTTCTTTAAACTATTGTTTGAGAATTTTCAATAAATTTACATTCCATCGATATTTAAATACAGATCACTCGCGAGTGACACACACGATAAATCGTCTACAAACTGTATTCAAATAAACCTCACCTTATCTATTTGAAAATACTGAATTGTGTTCACATCCTGACATTTTCCAAACTGTAGCACCTGACCACAAATTATTTCAATTAAAGCCAACGTAACTACAAAAATATTTCTATACATTTCTTCGCATTTTCAACAAAAATGTTTGTCTCAAACTACATGTTAAAGATACCGATATCTCGAAGATAAATGCGATAAAAGATGAACACGTATAGGGTTATTGAATTGATATTTCGGCATAAAATAGATTATCTAAACATGGGAATTCTGAGAAGGAAATATGCGAAAAGAAATGTAAGCCGTTATCTACGCCTGTATTACATCTCTATTGATTTAAATGCAAATATTTTGTTGTACAAAATATATAAGCGGGACTGGAGCCAACCGTTCGAGTGACATATCGTCAAAAAATCTTGTATGCTTTGTTCAACTCTCAGCTTGTGGCTTTATATACAGGATCTACTTTACAGTTAATAGCCTGCTCAACCCCAATATTTGCATATTAGGAAATTGACTTGAGATGTCGCTCTTGTAAATCTAAACAATTTGTTATGTTTTTAAAGTGATAACCCTCACTTCTAGGATATGAACGTCCTCTGGCGTTCCGTGCCAGTGCTCTGCCAACTGACCTAACCCAAAATCTTGTATACTTTGTTCAACTCTCAGGTTGTGGCTTCATCTACCTTACAGTTGATAACCTGCTCAACCCCAATATTTGCAAATTAGGAAATTGACTTGATATGTCGCTCTTGTAAATCTAGGATTAATACACATTATGTTTTAATCCTAGAAATGAGTGTTATCACCTTAAAAACATAACAAATTGTTTATGAATAAATAAATAAGTAATTCTAGCCGTTCCTTTTAATTTGAACCTAAAAAAGTACAATACAATTCAAAATTACGGAAATCAGCGTACCGATGAAGGAAGATAATATAAGCCGGCCGCAGCGACGTCTCGACTCAGTTCATCAACAGCTTCCGATCTTAATTACGAAATGTTATACTTGTTTTTCACAACGTTGGTCGCCGTCGGGGCTGTGGAGAGGAATGCAAGTTGTCCTTTTGTGAGCCCTACGGAGCTGGATTTGAAAGAAGTGAGTCATAATGACTAAATATATAAATAAAATCGGAGTGTCTGTTTGTAATGTAAAATAACATTTTTTAAAATTTTTGTCTATCTGTCTGTTTGGTCCGGCTTATCTCTGAATTGGCTGGACCGATTTTGACGGGAGTTTTGATTGGCAGGTAGCTGATATAATAAGGAGTAACTTAGACTACGTTAATTTTAGAAAAATTCTTTTATTTTAGAAAAATAAAGTAATGTTGGAATGTCCAGGAAACGGTCTAACTCTAAAAATAATTTATATGGCAAAACAACGTTTGCCGGTTCAGTTAGTTTTTAAATAAAAATACTTATATACGTTTTTTGTTAACTTCACCTATATGTATTTTAGTTTGTAACCGACTGATTTGGGCGCGATTTTGACCCACTTTAAACGGCAGGATCTCGTTCATCAGTAGATTTATCGAGGACTGATGATAAAACATTAATTTGATTAAATTATTCCATTTTTCAATTTGCAAAATCAGATTTTTGTTAATTTATATAATTTTCATATATCGTCGATAAGGCAGGAATTGATGCTAATTTTAAAATGTCAGTAATTCCATCTCCGAGGCAATAAATGGCGCTAAACTTCACAACTATAACAATTACTATCTCGATTCCTGTCAACCTGAAATCGTGCTCTGAAAAGGTCACGAAGTATTTGGGTTAAATAATTAATAGTAAAATTTTAAGTTTACGCTCACACTGTCAAAATCGACCCGTGCTATTTGGGACTAGATCTTTCATATACACCAAAATCGGAAGTGCCGTTTGGCACACTACGCCCTGACCAAGTTCTGACTGTCATTTTGTTTCTAAGATAGTTTATTTTGCATGATCTTATAGCTTGTTTCAAAAGTTTTCTTATACATTCACTCAAATCATCCTAATTATAAAAAATCTATTAATGCACGTAAAACAAATGCTCTAAAATAGACACTGCGCGCGCGACAAAATGGAGCCGTTCTATGGCTCCATTTTGCGTGGGGGGATCTGTTGTTACAATTATAAGCGTTTTAATCCTTTGAAAAGTATTTTAATTAAATGTAACACTCGGGTAAATAAAAAAATGCTATTCTTTTTAAATTCAGGTTTTCGCTATTATGTTTAAAATGAGAGGTAAGATGACGTGATGCAGAATTGGACACGTCTAGGCACATTAAAATTTATCGATATCTTATATTAGCAACATTAGTTATGACGGATCATATATCGGAGTGGTTAGGGGCCCACTAAGCTAGAGGTCTCAGGTTCGAATCACGGAAGGTGCAAATCATGGATCGTACAGGCTATTTCTTGTTTAGGGCTAGACAATTTACGTAAAAGTGTGTGCAATTGTTATTATTTTTATTATTATCAGTTTTGGTCTAATTCTTGTACTTTATATTTTAATAATTATGTATACATATAGGGTATATGCATGAATTTTTAAAATACATACTTAAATTTGATTTTTTGCATCCTAAAAATTATCAACCACATCAAATTATAGATAAAAACATTCTTATTCAATTAAAAATAAATCTTCTTTACCGGCTATTTAAACGCGTCATTTTGCACGGGGTTTCTGTGATGTCAGAGTCTATCCCAAGAATCTAAATTGTACTAATAAATGTAGGGCCGGTTTTTTCCTCCGGTTATATTGCGAGAACTACTGAACCGATCAGAATAATTCTTGAACCATTAGATGCAGCGTGTTTCGGAGAAGATTTTAGTATATAATATAAATGTGATTACTTATTTAGAACCTATTTTTTTACCTAGAAATGCCTATAAATTCGCAATACAACTAATTTAGTCCATGACATTTCATTACATATAGTGATAATTCATACAATGAGCGGGCGCTGGGTGTTGCCAGCAATTATCTAGTGTAAACAAATTTGTCACAATTCTGGTGAAATGTATCAAATTTAATTACATTTTGAGGTTTATAAAATAGTTGAACAAAGGCAAAAACTTAATTAAAAGTATTTTCTGGTGCCAAAGATCCTCACGAATAGTGCACTAGATAAAGTAAGATTCAACTATTCGAGTAAAGTGGTATAAACTCGAATCTCGAATTGCCGACAATTGCCGTCCCCGAGGACGCAGTGCTCTGTGTACCGTTAGATAACTTGGCGTTGCGAAGGGACGTCACTTCATTGCTTTCGACCGCATTTATCACGGGGAGTGAAGAGGTGTTTGATTGTGGCATATACGTGTTGCATTCCTCCATAGTGCGGTTTTCAAGGAACATTCTTTACGGAGCTTTCGTACAACCAAGCTGTGGAATGAGCTTCCTTCTGCGGTGTTTCCAGGACGATACGACATGGGTACCTTCAAAAAAAACGCCTACACTTTTTTAAAGGGCTCTTGCACTCTAACACAACTAACACTCTTGCGGTTCCGGTTTCTGGTATTGCAGCAGAATGTGGGTGGCGGTGATCATTTAACATCAGATGATACTGCGTTTGTCCTCTCTTCCATACAAAATAATCAATGAGAAGAGATAAAGTATCTCCAACAACTTACTTATATTGCTGTGGTATATATTATTCAAGGTACTTACAAATTTTGAAGTGAGTTTAATGAATACGTAATTTTTTATATATTTTATAGTTAGATTATTTTTTACTTTAAAAATGCAAAAACTTAAAACAGAATCTTAACATTGATCTCAAAGAGAATCTTATATTAATAATGATCTTTAATAACAGAAAAAAAAAACAATGGATATGGTAATTCCAATTCAATTATATTTTCTGCATTTATATATTATGTTTAGTTTTAGAAATTTATGTGAGAAAATATGAATTGAGAAAACTTAAAAATTACATTAATTATAACATACTTACCTTGCAAATTTCACTCTTAAATTCAGAAGAAATAAAATCTGGATACGAAACACAAGAACACGTCATCAAACAGCATCATAAACGCATCTCTTTTTGGAAGATTATCTGATTGCGTTTTAACAAATCCATTTTCAGTAATTGTAAATAATACTTATACAGATCATTGAATAATAAAAAACCAACATAAAATTTAGG
The DNA here is from genome assembly GCA_949711755.1 of Leptidea juvernica. NCBI lineage: Eukaryota > Metazoa > Arthropoda > Insecta > Lepidoptera > Pieridae > Leptidea > Leptidea juvernica. Next base: position 7,421,136 of record CATIXQ010000009.1, on the reverse strand, counting down.
AGTGAGGGTTATCACTTTAAGAAAACATAACTAATCGTAAAATGTTTTTATCTCTTCCAGTTAGATGGCAAATGGTATCTAGCAGGTGTGGCAACTGACCTGAATATCGACGGTGACTGCGCTATGGTGGTGTTCAACCACAAAAGTATTAACACCACAGATATCTCTATCAGTTGGGTGGTAAACAACACTGTTAGCTTCTATAACGGTTCTGTGGCTCTCACTGTCGACAGCGGCAGCGGGGGTGATCTACTCTTTGTCACCTATACTGGTAATCATTTTTTTAATGAAAATAAGGGACGAGACTTGCAGGAAGTTCAGCTGATGATAATTGATACGGCCTGTTCATTACAATGCAGTGCCGCTCAGGATTGTTGAACAACCTAAAAATTCTGAGCGGCACTGCGTTCGTCACCTTGAGACATAAGTTGTTAAGTCTCATGTGCCCAGTAATTTCACTAGCTAGAGCGCTCTTCAGATCGAAACATAGTAATGCTTACACATTACTGCTGCGGCAGAAATAAGCGCCGTTTTGGTACCCATAATCTAGTTGGCATCCTGTGCAAAGGAGCCTCCTGGTGAATAATTTAATTGTTTTCTGTTATATGTGAGAGATTTCCGCCTATTTAGTGACCTATGATGATATCTTTGGCACCATAAGGCCCAGAGACTTGATAAAGTAGGAATATTCTTTTGTACCGGAAGATGTAGTGTTGGTAGGCAAGACAAGATGGACCGACCGACCGTAAGATTTTTGGGGGAGGCCTTTGACCAGCAGTGGACGTCTTCCGGCTAAAGTTATGAATAATGTTTTTTTGTTTTGTTTTCGCAGGGGGCATTAATACTTAATTACCCACATGTGAATGATTCTAAAATACGTTTTTGTTTAATGTCTTATTTTTTTCATTAGTTTAGATTTCAAATTCATTCGATTTTTTTTATAATGAAAAGAACAACGTCTGTTGGGTCAACTAGTACATTATATAAATAATATTTTAAAATAAAATACTTTTCAAGGATTGATTTGTAATTGTAACTGTGCTTTTACATTAGATTACTAAACCGACGTTTCGAGACCTTTCCAGATCACGTATCCAGGGGGACCTGGTCCCCAAAAACGCAAAATATAATGTAAAAACACCGTTACAATTACACTCGTTTAATACTTTAAAAAGTGTTTTATTAAAATGTGTAACACTAGCTTTAATCAAAGAAAATACTATATAATATTTTCTCTTAATATTAAACATCATTGTATGTATGTTTGTCCTCTTTATACTACTAACCTGTTGTAACGAATGTCATGAAATATTGCATATCCAAACGGAATTTTTTCGGTTTTTACGGAATACTAACTGGGCAGGCATACAATTAATGCACTGTGTCGTAGCTCGCCACCAAAAAAAAAACCGTAATTATTATCATACATTTCACATTATTTTGTTAATAATAATATTATAGTCTTATATCGTTTATACGTCTAGATAGGCTATGACAGCTGAGAAAACGTCGAAAAAAATTGAGTTTAGAACTAACCTCTATTTTGAGCATTGCACGCCCACTAACACAGCCAAACAAGCGTACGGGTCACTTGGTGTTAAGTGATCACCGCCGCCCACATTATCTTGCTACACCAGAGGATTCACAAGAGCGTTGCCGGCCTTTAAAGAAGGTGTACGCGGTTTTTTGAAGGTACCCATGTCATATCGTCCCGGAAACACGGCACAAGGAAGCTCATTCAACAGCTTTGTAGTACGAGGAAGAAAGCTCCTTGAAAACCGCACTGTGGAGGACCGCTACACATCCAGATGGTGGGGATGATATCCTAACTTGTGGCGTGTCGTGCGAAGGTGGAATTCGGCGGCAGGAATCAGGTGAAACAGCTCTTCGGAACACTCCCCGTGATAAATGCGGTAGAAGACCCACAATGAAGCGACGTCTCTACGCAACGCCAACACACATTGTGTGTTTGTATGACACAAATCGCGAGTGTAAAACGTAGCTTCTCACGTACACTAAACTAATATTAATCGGTTGTATAACAGCAACAGACTCTATCTAGACGTATAAATTATCTAAGACTATAGCCTAAGGTTGACCCAGCTTCGCTGTATTTCCTATTACATAATATCAATAAAGTATCAAGATTTGTCGTACATGAATCTGAATTTGATTTACAGATAAAAAATCCCAGAAATATTCAGTATTGGGTGTGAACTACGAACATTACGCTGTGATACTTGGATGTAATGATGCTCCCGAAGGAAATAGCAGCACATGTAAGTTCTGTTAATATTTATATTATTTTACTTCTGATAGACTGAGGCCTTATTTTTTTGTGAAATTAAGGGACGAGACGAGCAGGATGTTCAGTTGATGGTAATTGATACGCCATGCCCATTACAATACAGTGCCGCTCAGGATTATTGAAAAAAACAAAAATTCTGAGCGGCACTACAACTGCGCCTTGAGACATAAGATGTTAAGTCCTTGTCAAGTAATTTCACTAGCTACGGCTTCGCTAGCCCTTCAGACAGAAACATAATGATGTTTACACATTACCGCTTCACGCTTCAGTGATAGATGTCGTTGTGGTACCCATAATTTAGCCGGCATCCTATGCAAAGGAGCCTGCCACAGGTAAACCTTGACCATTATTTATATATTTCCAGGAGTTCGTGATCCTTCTATCGATTTCTTTTTTGTTTTACCATCTACTTTAATTTCCTTTCAATCAGAGTTTGTCATTATTTTAGTTTTGTAGACGTTCATTGTGAGGCCTACTTTAGCACTTTCATCTGACAATTGTTGTAGCATATGCTCTAGTTTCTTTGAAGACTCAGAAAAGAGTACTCGATCGTCCGCAAATCGTAGATCGTTTAGTTTTTCCCCATATATATTAAGTCCCTCACTTTCCTATTCAAGATTTCTGAATATCATTTCTAATACTGCTGAGAATAGTTTGGGAGATATAGGATCTCCCTGTCTAACTCCTCTTTCTATAGGGAACTCGCTGCTGCCTTTACCCAATTTTATTCGAGCTGTGCTTTTGGAGTATACATTCTTTAAAATATTTATTATTTTTCCATGAACTCCTTGAACTTTAAGAGAGTTCCATATTGCATCATGTCCTAGCAAGTAAAAAGCTTTGCTGTAATTGACAAAACCTAGATAATATACACAGTTGTACTCTTCAAATTTTTCTAATATTTGTTTTACTGTGTGTATATGGTCTACAGTCGAGAATTTTGCGCTGAAGCCTGCCTGCTCTTTGGGTTGGTTCTCGTCTAATACCTTAGAAATTCTTGATAGTAATATCTTGGAGTAAATTTTATATTTGTTTGCCATCAAACTTATCGGTCTATAGTTTCCAATATCGTTTTTGTCACCTTTATTATAAAAAGTACTATAGTTGATTTAGTTCAGTCTGCCGGAATGCTTTCAGTCTTCAGGATTTGATGAAATAGTTTAGTGAGCTTGGGTGCTATTATAGCTGAGGTGGCTTTGAGTATCTCATTTGATATTTGGTCAGGTCCTGGTTCTTTGTCGTTTATCTGTGATTTCATAGCTGAAACAGTTTCACTAAGAAGGATCTCCGGTCGAGGATCTTTGTCTGTAATAACATCATATTCACTGTCTTAACATTTTCCGCTATGTTTTGATAATTTCTAGAACTTTTTTATTTATTTATTTTATTGTTTTTATTTCTTTTCTGAGTTATATCTCTTTGCGTATTTGAGATCTTATTTATTTTACTTGATTCTGCAACTTTAGTTTTAGTGGCCTTATCGTTTTTTGAAATCAACTGTTTTCTTTGATCTATCAATTTCTAACTTTCTTCTGATAGGGTCTTTTCTTCTGGTTTACATTTTATTGTTTCACTTATTAGGTTAGTTATTAATGAATTATATTGTTCTTCTATATCCTCATAATTTTTGTCTTCCTGGCTTAAAGCTATGGACAGATTATTTTGTAGTTTCTTGTAATCCTCTGTTATAGGTATTGGCTTGGTGTTTCTATAATTCCTTCTCGACTTTTTAGCTGGTCTTATTTGCTCTACCATTCTATGGTTGGTATTAAAAAAAATGTCCAAAACATGTGTATTAGAAAAATTCTTGCTTTATTTTTCATAATAAAATCAATTTCGTTCTTATAATTTCCATTAGGTGACACCCAGGTCCTATTTTTTACTAGGTTTTCTTTTGTGTTGATTGTTGAGAATTGTTATTTTATTTTGTAAGGCATAACTGATAATTTTATTACCATTTTTACTGCGTATACCATAACTAGAATTGCCTATTATGTGTTCTTCGCCGGGCTTACATTGTCCTATTTTGCCATTGATCGATTGTAATTTTTCGAAAAATTCTTCAATTTTCAAACATTCTTCTTTATTTGTAGGTTCTGTGGGAGCATATACTTGTACGATTGTCCATGATTCATCTTTTACTGATTCTGGTAATTTAATGCTTAAGATTGTTATTCTAATATCGGTATATCCCAATTATTTCTTCTACTTTTGATGACAGATATTGTTTTAATAGGAAACCAACTCCGTAAAGGCCTGGTGTTTCTTCGTTATGATATAGAAGGTAGTTGTCATATTCTCCAATACACTCTCCCATTCTTCGCACTTCGCTTAAACCTATTATGTCCCATTTAATATCGTCGAGTGCTTTTTCAAATTATTCAAGTAACCTTTCTGGTGAGCTAAAGTATCGTACATTTAATGTTGATATGTATATATGTTTGTCTTTTTTAGTTAACTGTGAAGTTACTATTAGAATTTAAAGGCTGTTGGTCATATTCCTCCACGATGTCCAATCGGCTTGGAGGAATATCCGTATATAGTACGAGTATATATATACAAGTGATTACAAGATTACCTGAGTGATACAATTGATTACCAACTTGTACCAATATTTCTTATCAATTTATATTTATTTTTATCAAAACTATCTTCAATAGTGTATTTTTAGCAATTTTTTTTAAGTTTTTGACGACTTGACACCTGATCTGCGCACTCTCAAACGAAATGTTTTCTGACTGCACCTAGAATAGTTAGACTTGAGCAATCCTAGTGAAACGGGAAGTGGGCCTTTGTGAGCATTGTTTTTGTAATTTTTATAGTTATCATGCGTATGCACATGAGTAACACGGTTCGTCATGCTCACTAAAATGGCATTGCTTGCGGCAGTGCCATGTGCCGGGTCGTCTCCTACCCTCAAATATGTGCGAAGGGAACGATGGCTGGCCCGCGCGTCAACTCGTGAACGGGTGCTGCTTATGTTGCTAGGTCGACCTGTTAGAGTTAATAAATCATTATGTTTGTTGGATGCGAGTAATAATTATATGACAGTAATCACGACCATCATGTTCACAAAGGATCCAAACACAAACAATGAATTCAAGCTCTAAAGGTTGCATCCAATATACGTACGTAAGTACAATATTGTATATTTTTATTAACAAGAGCGCAAAAAAAGAATGATGGGAGAGTTTCTTGCGCCGCTTCTTCTCTCTAAGAGCGCCATTTGTTTCCGAAGCGGTAGTAGTATCTAATATTAGAAATGACATCAAAAAGAATTCTAAAGGAATCAATTTTGAGAAAATAAATGCCTTTTATGCCTTAACGATAATACAATTTGTTTTTTATTACTTTTTATGAAATATTTAACGGAACACCGGAGGTCGTGGGTTCGAATCCCGCATTGTTTATAAAATTTTGTTTTTCACATTTTATTTGTGTAAAAACATTATAAATTCATAATTAATAATCCCATTTACGACGGTGAGTTAGTTGTTTTTCAGCCATCTACTCAAGGGATGTAGCAATTTATGGAGACTGTTGACAATTTTTTCTTAGCGATTTTTATTTGACGCCTATTTTTACGGTCTGAGAATTGAATGAGACATGCGGCGGTTTTCAATAACCTATCTACCCTTAGTTTACATACATCGCTGTCACCGTTTAATGACAAGATCTTATCTATCCATAGTTATGTCCAACATAGTTACGGCCGTTCCCAGTATACTATCTACAGATAGAGATAAATTACTACCTTCTACTGTCAGTAATAAACTTTCAATAATCTGAAGCTGTCCCAATATACTCGATAAGTCATTCTGATCGCCTTATATTGGGACGCGTGAATTGCAATTTCCATACAAACTTCTATCGCTGGTAAGCTATACGTCGCCCCATTGACAGACAGCGTGTACGGATAAGGTGAGTTACCGTCTATATGTTTATTAGGACAGAAAAGTCAACGATAGTTACGATTTTTATCTCAAGTAAGAGATAGACTGAATATTGGGAACGGCCGTTATAGTCCAATGCTATCTGTCAATATGTCAAACGGCCGTAAGCTTTCACACTTGTACGGATAATTATATCAACAGGGAGCAACGAAATAATTCTTGATGTTACGAAATTTTATTGACAAATTCATTGAAAACAGTATTTTATTTTAGTATGTACACAACAACTGCTATATAATAATATAATATGATGTAATGCTAAAACATCCACTTTATATATATACTCTTAGGTATATATACCGAGATTATGCAACGAATAAGTAAATAGCAAGTCGGGATCATGCACGTTTCCGGTTCGCTGGCTCCGAACTCTAGTGAAGCAGAAAATTAATTTGAAAGGTCACCGCTTCGATACTCGCTTCTATGCTAAGGAAATAATTAACAATTCCGGAATCAATGTGATTTGTATTTTCTCTTTGTGTTTTCCGTGAGGTTTTTGTTGTTTATTTTATTAGGGATATTTATTTTGCTGTGGTTCTTTTGATGTATTTGATGTAGATACATGGTTAATTTTGGGATGAAAATACGAAAATATTGGTAGAAATCGAATTCAAAGGCTTAGATAATTTATACGTCTAGATAGATGAAAACAGGCCAAGAATATTAGTTTAGTGTGCGTGACAAGCTACGTAGTACACTCGCGATTTGTATGACACTTTGTGTTAGTGTGCGTGAATTTTTCAAAATAGAGGGTAGTTCTAAATTAATTTTTTTGCGACGTTTTCACAGCTGTAACAGTCTATCTAGATGTATATATGATCTAAGTTCAAAGGGATTGAATGATGACATGATTAAAAGGACCAAATGCGAGTTTTATAAGCTTACAGTTCCAAGAGAAATTTGTAATTTACACGATAATAGAAATAATAAGTATGTTATAATTATCATGGTGTATATATCTGTAAATATTTTGTCTATGTGTAATGTTTTTGCTTTGTGAAAATCAAATTATTAATATCAGGAAATAATATATAATGATTTCTATTTATCTAAATGATTTGAGTTAGTGTTAATTCCGCCAATAATTATCTTTAAACAATAGTCTAGCACGATGCTAGTCTTGTGCCAGATTTTAACGACTCAACACGTCCTGATGATGCCTCGTGTAGAGGTGAAACACGTGTCGAATGGAGTTCCGCAAAGTAACGCCTCCTTCAATAGATTTCTATTTAACAAAGTACATAACATATTTTCTTTTGTTTTACAATTTGAATAGTAGTTTCTTGGCTCTATTTTTATCAGTTCTGAGGCAATTCTTCCCACTGGGAGTTTCAAAGTCAATTCCAACTTTCAATGAGTAATTTTGAAGTTATAACTTCTTATGGAAGAGTAAAACGCTTCGTAACGTAACGCGTTACGACGCCGGTCTGTCTGGCTTCCCTCTCTCTCACGCATACACCAGCAGTAGGCAGGCCTCTTCTCTCACTCTAACCAATTGTATAACTTTTATAGGATTATATAATGATACTAATAATGTACATACACAAAATTCAAATTTATTTAATAGGTACACACAACAGAATTACAGCAAATACATAATAAACAAAAAAAAAACTATCAGCTAAATACAAGATAGGCTGCAACTCCACGAGGTAATGTACATATTCACGAATTGTAACTAAGAATACAATATAATGTAAGTATTATAAATAAAAGATTTTATTAATAAATAACTCTTTCATTACTTTATCATATTAAAATTTAAGTAATTTATTTATCTATTTATTTATTTAAAACATCACAAAATCCACAGAACTTAAATTAGGTTATAATAATACTATTTTGTAGGACTTACATCTAATAACGGATTTACAATATTTATAATAAGACATGATATTTGTGCGTGTTGGGTTTGGTGAGAGTGCGTGTGCGTGTGTGTGTGTGTGCATGTATGTGTGTGTGCATGTGTGTGTACATGTGTGTGTGTGTGTGTGTGTTTGTGAATTACTCTAAATTTAACCTTCCTTTAGATTTTTACTAACATTTCTTTTAAAGCAGCCTTTACTGTTATTAAAAAGTTCAGTACTGTTGATTTGCTTATAATAGTTGCATAGAGTGCGACAGATTACCGAATTTTCATAATAACCTAAGCTTTTCTTAATTTAAACAATTTTAATATTAAATAGTTCAACTTAGATTAGTTTAAGTTATCACTTCTGTCGGGTGTCCCGAGACGCATACGTTTTCTTAAATTCCAATTTTGAATAAAAATGATTGAATTTGACTTATTTCACAGATGAGCTTTGGAAGCTAACAAGAATGCCACACGTCAAAGCTATGGATGCGAACAAAATATCTCTGGCGATTGCCAAGTACAATCTCCAGGACACTCCCTTCATGAACTTCAACAATACTGAAGACTCCTGCAGGATCAACTCCGGTAGCAACTTGTATCCTGCGTCCTTGATACTGACGACATTGGGAGCGGTATCCTTGTTCAGAAGACCGTATGTATAGGAACTGTATCCCTACCTACGGAGTGGCCCCCTAAATCCCTTATCTATCAATATATTTTACCAGTGGGAGGCTCCTTTGCACCGGATGCCGGCTAGATTATGGGTACCACAACGGCGCCTATTTCTGCCGTGAAGCAGTAATGTGTATGCATTACTGTGTTTCGGTCTGAAGGGCGCCGTAGCTAGTGAAATTACTGGGCAAATGAGACTTAACATCTTAGTCTCAAGGTGACGAGCGCAATTGTGGTGCCGCTCAAAATTTTTGAGTTTTTCAAGAATCCTGAGCGGCACCGCATTGTAATGGGCAGGGCGTATCAACACCATCAGCTCAAAGTCCTGCTCGTCTCATCCCTTATTATCATAAAAAAATATATATATAAAAGAGAATGTATGTTTGTATGTTCCCTAATAACTCCTAAACTATTCGATCGATCTCAATGAAATCTATTGTAATAGATTCGTTGAAGCTCAAGGAAGGTTTACATATATAGTATGTATATATGTACGTGCTCAGTTCTGTGTGTACGCGGACGAAGTCACGGGGAATCAGCTATTAATATTTAAATATGAATGTATTTAATTAACTATAAAAAAAACAATAAAATCATTAATTATTTATGTTTAAGTAATTTTAATGTTGTAAGTAGGTATATTATAGTTTAAGGTATTTCTTTTATTAATTGATCATAAATGAAGATAACAATAATGATGTACACTGAAAATAAAATTAAAATCAGACAAATAAATACAAAGTTACAGGAAATTGAAATCCCGCTGTCATATTTATAAACGCAATGTAACTAAAGTTAGTCCACGTTTAAAATCACTTCGTCCTGTCATATATCTATAGTGACAAAGAGACCACTACCAGTGGGAGGCTCCTTTGCACAGGATGCCGGCTTTATGCTATATTATACATAATACCGTTGTGGTATACATACCACAACGGCGCCAAATTCTGCCGTGAAGCAGTAATGTGTAAACATTACTCAGTTTCGGTCTGAAAGGCGCCGTAGCTAGTTAAATTACTAGGCAAATGAGACTTAACATCTTATGTCTCAAGGCGACGAGCGCAATCGTAGTGCCACAAACTTAAGGTTTTTCAATAATCCTGAGCGGCACTGCATTGTAATGGGCAGGGCCTATCAATTACGATCAGCTGAACGCCTTGCTCGTCTCATCCCTTATTTTCATAAAAAGTTTTAAATTTGGAATAACTTTAGTTCGAGTTTATTACACAGTTGGAGTACGGGTCTTCTGTCAGTACCTATCTCGCAAAACAAAAATTTGTAAAGCTTCTATGGCGAGACCAAGAAGTGACGTCATACTTTATTATGGTCATCTCTGTCGAATCAGAATTAATAAAACCTTTCCAACTTTGTTGTTATTTGATTGATTGAATTAGTATTTCGTGATTGTATTTTGTTATAAGTGGTAGTTTTAATATTCAAATTTAAAAAAGCAATATTTTGATTTTTGAATTTATTTAGTTATTTCCAATTGTATCTGTAAATAAAGTTGTTCTAAAAACCAGTGCTGACCCGGCATAGTTGTTTTGCTATATAAATGCCTGCGCCCGCTGATTGTATGAATTGGCTATTCTTCGATTTTTTTATATAAAAGCTAAAATGATCGTAAAGATTCGATAGCCAACTGGTATTTTTAATTTCTCATAATAATTGTACTTTTTTTATTGAAGTAGGCGTTACTTTGCGGAAATTCATAATTATACAAATGATTTGAGTTTTCTTTAGTGTTGTCGCCAATATTTGTCTCCAAACAATTCCACACGTGTTTCCTCGCCAAAATCTGGTAACTGGAAAGCAGCTCGCTGATTTTGACAACGTGTTTCGATTTCGCACGGGCGATTTGCCGCTTAAAGAATCTGCAGGCACGGTAATATTTCCTCTTTAGATCTCAGATCCTTTGAGCCCAGCGCCGCACTCCAAGTTCCATACGCCTGTTTTTTTACAGTCAGATGCTGCTTTAACTGACGCATCGGACCAGGGCTATAATCTGCCACCGATCGGTACTACACAGCATGGTATAAAAATATCCATGCCCTGTACTATCACATCGGCTACTGCAACGGCGCAGGCACGGGGATCATCTGAAGGGAAATAAACCTTGCCCCAAGGGTAGGATGCAAAAAAGGAACGCATCCTATCCTAATCTGCTGACTTGTAGTGCCAAACGCGGTGGGTCGCTGGTGGTCTGCGATATGGGCGTTGGATAGCCACTACACTCCTGACCAGGCAATAGTCAAACGTTCCGAGAGGGGTGTCGACATATACCTGGTAACTATGAGGATGTGTAGTCAGCAGAAGATTTAATAAGGACTATATAGTGGCTATCCACATCCAGATGTCCAGCCGTTTTTTTTTCTATTTTTAATTTATTTATCATAATACATATTACTAATATACAAAATAGTTCAAACAAAAACCATATTATACAAATTGTAATAAAATATAGAACTATAGAACCTACAAAATATTTTTTTTTATAAATTAGTTACAAATTCGATTCGTATAATCAATAAGTGAGGGATATCACTTTAAAAAATAACAAATTGTTTAGATTTGAGTATGAATTTGAGCGGAGAGATATCGCAATTCAATTTCCTAATATAAAATTATTGTGGTTGAGCAGGTTATAAGCTGTAAAGTAAGTTACTGTAGATGGAGCCACAACCTGAGAGTTGAAAAAGGCATACCTAAATTTACGAATCATGCGTCACTCGAACGGTGGCTCAGTTGGTGAGAGCGCTCAGTCCCCGAGAAGTCACGGGTTCGAGTCCCGCAGTAGTAATATTGCTGACAATAACCTGTATAAAACGTATGATACCAAAATTAATCGAAACAAAAACGAAGGAAATCTCTTAAAGTTATAAAAATTACGTAGACCACGATTCGCTTAGATATTGATATTAAGTTACGTTGTTAATATGATATAACAGCTGATAGCTCTTCAAATAGCATTCAGAGTTAAAAAATATCTGAATAGTTTATTTTTAAGATACATTAATCAGCTGAGCGCTTGCAAAGGACCGGATTGAATGAAATGGTGGAATAGTTGGCTAATAAAATTTTATAATGCCGAGTGCAATTGAGATGAAGCGAAGATCGGATCGTGTTTTAGAATGAACTTATATTACTACGTTTTGCATTGGTATTGGAATTATTGGATAATGATTGCTTTTGAAATTGATATCATAGAAATTTTATTGAATTAGGCGTTACTTTGCGGAAATTCATAATTATACAAATGATTTAAGTTTTCTTTCTCGAAAGTCTCGTGCCAGATTTTGGCGAGACAACACGTCCTGAGGATGCCTCGTGTAGAGGCAAAACACTTGTCCAATTGTTTTAAAAACAAATATTGGCGGAATTAACACTAAAGAAAACGTAAATCATTTGTATATTGATATCATAATTAGTTGTGGAACCGGCATCATCAATTTGTATGAAGAACGCATTGCAACGGTTTTTTAGGTCCATTTTTAGGGTTCCGTAGGCAAATGGCAAAAAACGGAACTCTTAAAGATTCGTAATGTCTGTCTGTCTGTCCGTCCGTATATCACAGCCACTTTTTTCCGAAACTATACGAACTATACTGTTGAAACTTGGTAAGTAGATGTATTCTGTGAACTGCATTAAGATTTTCACACAAGAAAAGGAAAAAAAAAACAACAAAGTTTGGGGGTTCCCAATACTTAGAACTGAAACTCAAAAATTTTTTTTCATCAAACCCATACAACCCAACGTTTGTGGGGTGTTTATGGATAGGTCTTCAAATAATAATAAAGTGGTCTTGAAATAATAATATTGAGGTTTCTAATATATATTTTTTTCTAAACTGAATAGTTTGCGCGAGAGACACTTCCAAAATGGTAAAATGTGTCCCACCCCTGTAATTTCTAAAATAAGAGAATGATAAATCTAAAAAAATCCATGTAAACATCCACCGATAATTGGTTTGAACGAGATCTAGTAAGTAGTTTTTTTAATAGGTACGTTATAAATCGTATTTTAATTTAATTTTATTTTATTTGAGACACAAAACAATTACACACCAGATGATTACATTTGAGGAAGAAATAACATAAGTAGTGGTAAGTTCATAACCAACGACAATGTCCACGGTTAATATAAGTGTTAGATTAGATAGACAAGAAAGAAAAGTGTTATGTTTGTTGTATGTTGTTTAAACTGGCGGAATATGCGCATGACAAATCCAAACAGCTTATACATGTATTAAGCATTGTTTACAATATTGTTGATGTGCTGGTCTAAATGTAGTTTAGAGTCAAGCTGTATGCCAAGATCACTGACACTGCACATACCTAGGGTTGAACTGCAAAGGGAATATTTGGAGGTAATATTAATTCTTTTTTTAGAAAACGATATAGAGTGGCACTTCGGGATGCTCAGGAACAATTTATTTGTGTTGCAATATTCGGTGAGTCTATTTAAGTCCTGTTGCAAGAGAATAGTATCAGAAGGATTTGATATGGTTTTATATATCGTTAGGTCGTCTGCAACTTAATTTAAAAAAATACACTATTATTAAAACATCGATCAGAGCTACAACGAACTACAAGAACATTTATATTATGTTACTTCCTGCTACGGAACCCTTCGTGGGCGAGTCCGACTCGCACTTGGCTGCTTTTTTACTAGTTTAAAGCTATGAGACTTCTTTAGAATTCGGATGTCGTTAATACCGATGACGTAGCAAACCACACCCTGGTGTTTGTAGTAAATACAATTCAAATGAGAATAGGGTCAACTTTTTTTTTTTTTTTTTAATGGAATAGGAGGACAAACGAGCGTTCGGGTCACCTGGTGTTAAGTGATCACCGCCGCCCACACTCTCCTGCAACACCAGAGCAATCACAAGAGTGTTGCCGGCCTTTAAGGAAGGTGTACGCGCTTTTCTTGAAGGTACCCATGTCGTATCGTCGTATCGTCCCGGAAACACTGCACAAGGAAGCTCATTCCACAGCTTCGTAGTACGAGGAAGAAAGCTCCTTGAAAACCGCACTGTGGAGGACCGCCACACATCCAGATGGTGGGGATGATATCGTAACTTTTGGCGTGTCGTGCGAAGGTGAAATTCGGCGGCAGGAATCAGGTTGAACAGCTCTTCGGAACACTCCCCGTGATAAATGCGGTAGAAGACACACAATGAAGCGACGTCTCTACGCAACGCCAAGTGATCCAGCCGTTCACAAAGTACTGGGTCCCCGACAATTCGAGCTGCTCTGCGTTGCACGCGGTCAAATGGATCGAGCTGATACTGGGGTGCGCCAGACCAGAGATGACAGCAATACTCCATGTGAGGCCGGACCTGCGCTTTGTAGAGCGCTAGAATGTGGGCCGGCTTGAAGTATTGAAGTGCTCTATTTATGACGCCCAGTTTCTTTGAAGCCAGTTTGACTTTGCCCTCCAGATGGCCACGGAATTGGCAATTGCTCGAGATTTCGAGACCCAGTATTCCGATACTAGGCGAGGCTTTAAGGGAAGTGTTCTCGAAGAGCGGTGATACGGCAAATGGGGTTTTTTTAGTGGTAAACGCGCAAACTTGAGTCTTCTGTGGGTTAAATTGGACAAGGTTCAACAAACCCCATTCCGCGATCTTCTCGAGAGAGGACTCGATAGAAGACACAAATTTCGCCCGGCACTGGTCGACGTTTTCCCGAGAGAGACCTGCATGGCCCGTGTATACGGCATCACCAGTGCTGTCGTCTGCATAGCAATGCATGTTGGCGGTGTCCAACATATCATTGATATGCAGAAGAAACAGCGTGGGAGATAGCACACAGCCTTGGGGCACTCCAGCGTTCACGGGCTTGGGATTCGAGCAATAACCGTCGATAACGACCTGTATGCTGCGCCCAGTGAGGAAGCTGGAGGTCCACTTGCATAAGCTCTCGGGAAGTCCAAATGATGGAAGTTTTGCGAGGAGTGCCTTGTGCCATACACGATCAAAGGCCTTCGCTATATCCAGACCAACTGCCAGGCCTTCCCCCTTGCTTTCAATAGCCGCCGCCCATCTATGTGTTAGGTATACCAGAAAATCGCCAGTCGACCGACCATGGCGAAAGCCGTACTGCCGGTCGTTGATCAACTGGTGACCCTCAAGGTATACCAAGAGCTGGCGGTTAATTATGCTCTCCATAATTTTGGAGAGTAGGGAGGTAATAGCAATAGGCCTGTAGTTTGCCGGATCCGAACTATCTCCTTTTTTTGGGATCGGATGGACTAGGGCTGACTTCCATGAATCAGGGACTACGCCTTTTGAATAAGAGTGCCGGAATAAACGCGTTAGCACCGGCGTCAACTCAGGGGCACACGTTCTAAGCACGACTGGAGAAATGCCATCCGGCCCGCTCGACTTCCTGACGTCCAACGAAAACAGAGCTCGCCTAACAGTTTTCTGTCGGAACTGTACTTCAGGCATGGAGCTCTGACACCGCGGGATGGTCGGCGGTGTTTTTCCGTTGTCGTCAAGAGTCGAGTTGGAGGCAAAAAGAGTGCACAGGAGATCGGCTTTCTCTTTTGCCGTATGGGCCAGGGTGTCATTCCTCATGTGCAACGGCGGCATGGACGGCTGGTTGAAGTTGCCAAGAGCAGCTTTCGACAACGACCAGAACTTGCGTGTTCCAGTCGGGTAACTAGAAAGCTGCTCGTCAATTTTGACGACGTGCTTCAATATCGCATGGGCGATTTGCCGCTTAAAAAATCTGGAGGCACGGTTAAATTTCCTCTTCAGAACTTTGCAGTTCGGATCCTTTGAGCCCAGCGCCGCAACCCAAGTTCAATACGCCTGTTTTTTGCAGTCAGATGCTGCTTTAACTGACGCATCGAACCAGGGCTGTGATCTGCCACCGATCGGTACTACAGAGCTTGGTATAAAAATATCCATGCCCTGCAGTATCACATCGGCTACTGCAACGGCGCAGGCACTAGGATCATCCGAAGCGAAACAAACCCTGCCCCAAGGTTAGGATGCAAAAAAGGAACGCATCCTATCCCAATCTGCTGACTTGTAGTGCCAAACGCGGCGGGTCGCTGGTGGTCTGCGACGTTGGCGTCGGATAGGCACTACACTCCTGACCAGGCAATGGTCGGACGTTCCGAGAGGGGCGTCGACAGAGACCTGGTAACCATCGGGATGTGTAGTCAGCAGAAGATCTAATAAGGACGGCATGTGGCTATCCACATCCGGGAGCCGCGTAAGCGACTCAACCAATTGGGACAGACCATACGCCAATGTAAAATTATGCACAGATTGCCCTGCGTAGTCTGTGGTACGTGATCCAAGCCATTCGGCATTGTGCCCGTTCAAATCACCCAAGACTACGATTTCAGCGGAGGGGATCTGAGCAAGCACATCATCGTCAAATGCCGCTTGAACGCAGCCCATGAGGTGATCCGTTTCTGCGTTACCACTATGGGACTTGTAGACACACGCATAGATGCGGACGCGGTCCTCTAAATCTACGCGGAGCCAGAGAGTAGACAGGCCCCTACCCTCAAAATTGCCGAGACGGCGACAGCAGATATCCTCCCTAACGTACACACATACCCCGGCATGAGGCATGAAATTATGCTCAATTTTGTACCCGGGGTACGTTAAATATGACGTATCGCTAGGTCGAGATATCTGCGTCTCCGTAAGGAAACACAAGGCCGGCTGCGCCGTCTCAAGGTGGTGGTGGACGGCGTTTAAGTTGGAGTGAATTCCCCGGATGTTACAAAAATCCACATTAAGCGTGGAGCGGGGTGCCGTGGTGTTGCTGCCCTGTTTGTCCTGTGACATACGCGGTACTGTGCCCTCCCCAGAATACGAGGGCCAGCCCGAGCGCGAATGCTCGGGGAGGGATTCTCCGGCTCTACAAGAGCCGGTACCCTCCTGGGGTAATTTTTTTTTAATACCGCTCTCATATTTTGTTGGGGGGGGGGGGACCTGGGACTACCCTATTCTTTTTACGCCCCGGGGCAGCACAGGGCAGCCATACTAAGATGTCATAGCTGTCAATTCACACTGTCAAAACAAATTAAATATTATATTTTGTTATTTTATTTAATGTAAGAATATTATTATAATTATTATTGGTAGTGCGCCACTTCTTCTCATTAAAGCCCAACCTATGATGATGAAAATACGGGACGAGACGAGCAGGACGCTCAGCTGATGGTAATTGATACGCCCTGCCCA
The DNA here is from genome assembly GCA_949711755.1 of Leptidea juvernica. Lineage (NCBI taxonomy): Eukaryota > Metazoa > Arthropoda > Insecta > Lepidoptera > Pieridae > Leptidea > Leptidea juvernica. The sequence continues at coordinate 7,404,133 of CATIXQ010000009.1, read as the reverse complement.
TTACAAAGCAGTGCCGCCCAGGATTCTTGAAAAGTTCAAAAATTAGGAGGCACTAGGTACATTTGCGCTCGTCAACTTGAGACATAAGATGTTAAGTCTCATTTGCCCAGTAATTTCACTAGCTACGGCGCCCTTCACACCGAAACACAGTAATTGTTACACATTACTGCTTCACGGCAGAAATAGGCGCCGTTGTGGTACCCATGATCTAACCGGCTTCCTGTGCATAGGAGTCTCCCACTGGTTGTTTGAATAAAGTGGATAGATTATGACGGCATCTGGTGCGTTGTGCCTTCTGCTGGCCTGCAATTGAATTTCAAAGAGGTTGTAAATACTACATAAGAAGAGGTGGTACTGCCTACGTAAAAATTGAAACTTTGTTTAGTATGAAACGTGCAGTCATTTGACATGAGTTTGAAATAGTAGTAATTACAATAAGGCGATTGGCCACGAAGTCCGGCTAAGTTTGAAAGAGAACAGTTGCTTACAACGTAGTGGATTTCGGCTATCTCCGTTTTTACAAGATTATAGCCGTCATCTGTCAATCTATCATTTTGCAAGTTTCAAACAATCGAGTGAATCCCTTTTTTCTTGGAGAGTTTGGCGAGGCTGTTGAATTTAGTTACGTATGAAAGGTCTACATTGCGCTAGTTGTCTGAATACGTGCGATCAATCGACGCGTGCGCCTAAACTGCAAGACAGTTCAGTTGTCAGTCAGTTGCAGCCTAGCGAAACTCTTTAAGAAAAAATCATTTCACCCGATTATATGAAACGTGCAGTCATTAATAGATTGACACATGACGGCTATAATGTTGTAAAAATCTGTGAGCAGCACTACAACTGCGCTCGTCACCTTCAGACATAAGTTGTAGTCTCATTTGCCCAGTAATTTCACTAGCTACGACGCCCTTCAGACCAAAACACTGTAATGCTTACACATTACTGCTTCACAGCAGAAATAGGCGCCGTTGTGGTACCCATAATATAGCCTGCATCCGGTGCAAAATAGCCTGCATCCGGTGCAAAATAGCCTCCCACTGGTGAACTTCTTTCCTATCAATAAACCTACACCAAAAATTATCATACACCAATGAACATCGCAGAGTTTAGCTTTATCGCCCCTATCCTTACACTTTAGAAGACCGTTCACTTTTATTGCTGTTTTTACACTCTTGCGAATAGATTCCTTGAGTTTCGTTTCTGGAGCATTGCACACTTTATATTTACTTCGTAATCGTGTGTTTTCTTAACCATTCCTTAAGCCTTTAGGAATACGGTTGCGTTGGGCTTGACATATAGATATAAATGCAAAGTTATTTTGGTGGTTTAAAGACGAGTTGATTACGGTAATGCTTGCAGGTGAAATAGTGAACTCGAAGTTAGGTGTTTCTTGAATGTTTTGTTGGGTGCTTACGTACAAATAATTGGCAGCGAAACGGTAAATGGCGTACGTACACAACTTAGTTTCATATTGTTTTAATATCAGCTATATATAAGTCGTAGGTACATTGTCAAAGCTGTGATATTATAATTTCACTAGTGATATTATAGTATTTTCTTTGATTAACGCGAGTGTTACACATTTAAATAAAACACTTTTAAAGGATTAAAACGCGTGTAATTGTAACGGTTTTACATTAGATGTTTGCGTAAAAGTTACATTTTTATTTTAGTTAACCCGACGTTTCAAAACCTTTCGTTCCGTCCCCCGTGCAGTCCCCCTGAAAACGAGATCTGGAAAGGTCTTGAAACGTCGGGTTAACTAAAATAAAAATGTAACTTTTACGCAAACATCTAATGTAAAACCGTTACCATTACACGCGTTTTAATCCTTTAAAAGTATTTTATTTAAGTGATATTATAATTAAACGATAGATTGTCAATGGAATTCATTTACTTATTACAATTTAAAGGTCTGGTTTTAGTGACATTGTTATGTCACTGGTACACTATATTGATATTATAATAAATCTAGTTATATTACAAATGAAGTTAGCAGTGTGAGAGCTCGAGCGTTCTGATTGGTCAATTTTTTTTGATACGCAACTTGCAAAACAATAATAGTAATCATTGGAGCGTGTCTGCAACTTTTCATCTGAAATTATTGTTGAAATATGTAGTAATATGTAGTGAACAAGAGGTTCTGGCACTCGCTGGCGCTGCCGCGGCACGCTACGCTCGGCTTCGGTGGAATTGCCAGTGTAAATTTGCTTTTGGGATCTACGGATACTACGATTACTAATGCATAACTAAAAGTATACCTAAATGCATAAATTAATATATAATTACTTTCATACTTGGCTATTAGGAAACCCGTGTGCATTTTTGTTGGCCATAAATATTTTTTATAAATGAAATTGGACGGTATGCTAAAATACATCTCACGTGGTAATATTTTAATGCTGATGATTTAAGGGTCTTTGAAGGAAAATTAAAATGGCCTTCTGCGTTTTACTGGCAAAATGTATAAAATTTTTTCATGAAGTATAGTAATTGGATATGATTGACATCCAGGTCAACTTAAGGATTTTAGGATGAATAATGAATACAAATGGCCGTTGGGGTAGTAAAGTTCTCGAATGTAAAGTCCTCCAGAAGACAAGATGGACAGTTGACCTGGTCAAGATCGCCAGAATACGTTTGATGAGGGTAGCGAAGAACCGATCATCGTGGAGATATTTGAGAGAGGCCTTTGTCCAGCAGTGGACGTCTTCCGGCTGATATGGTGATGATGAAGCATGGGTAATTTTGTTTTTTTTGAAAAGGGAAATGTTTGTTTTTTTTTTCTTTTCTTACCTTTCTAGCGATCGACTTTTCTAAAGCGTCAGTAAATCGTGTGTTCAAATATTCGTATTTTTGGTATTCAAAACCTACCAAGCTGATAACGCCCTACTACTTCGGTGTGAAATGTATTATTATTATTATTATTTGAAGAGGGTGGCTATTTCCTAGTCCTAAAAGATACCTAGTAACATCGCGTCCAGAATTGGACTATTGTGTTCGCCACTCATACTAAAGCTCATCGTCAAGCCCTGCCGCCTTTACGAACCGCAGTAGTTCCTTGACGCGAGTGTTGCAAACACTATCTGGTGGCACGAATTAGTCGCCAAAGATTGTGTTACGCTTATGCATTAGTGGGCCGCAGTCGCAGAGTAGATGAATAGGTGTTTCATCATCTTCAAGGCAAGCTGCAAGCTTTGTCGCTTTTGATGCCGACCACACTGAGGTGCTTGTTTAGGTGACAGTGCCCGGTTAGCATCCTAGTGAGTATGCATAGATTTTTCCTGTTCAATGATAGGGCTTCATTCGCATAGCTACTGTTGAATGCCCTTATCAGTGCTTTAGAGTGGTCTAAACCTGAAGAGTTGTTCCAGCGTTTAAGTGCTTTTTGTTTACATTGGTTACTCAGGGTGTGTCGGATGGCGCTCTTGGGCAGTCCACAAATGGGTTCCGGGCCATATTGGACTGCTTTAGCCCCAGCTCTTGCGAGCTCATCGGCTATTTCATTGCCTATGATTCCGGCATGCCCTGGGACCCATCTGAGAATCACTCTGTTTTTTATGCCTAATGAATTCAGGCCTTCAACGCAATTATTGACTAACTTAGACGACGTCAAGTCAGCGTCTAAAGCCAACAATGCTGCCTGACTATCAGAGTGAATGTATATGTTATGATTGAAGTAGCCTTTTTGGATATTGGTTTCCGCGCATTCCAGGATGGCGTACACCTCTGCTTGAAATATGGAGGTAAAGCTGCCCAGGTTTGTGCTGGATTTAAACCTGAGGCGTTCTCCATAGACCCCACAGCCAACTTCATTTTCCATTTTGGACCCATCGGTGAACCACATGAGGCTCCCGTCCTTCCACGTGACTTTGTTGTTCATCCAGTCGCCCCTGGAAGGTTCCACGATATAGTGTTTAACAGAGATTAATTGTGGAATCATCTGATCAGGTAACATGCCTAATATGTGGTCTCGCAGAACTGAGTCCTCTAAAGTCCTAAGCGTTTGCGAAATCCAGTTACATGAACCCCCCTGGGCGATTGCCCTCAGCATGCTTGCCTTCGCCTCTTGCTGTATGAACAGTTGAAGAGGCGGTAGGTTTAGCATTGTTTCAATGGCTGCACCAGGAGTAGACGTCATGGCTCCGGTTACCAACATACAGGCAAGTCTCTGCACGCTATTTAGTCTGTCTGCAGTTGTTTTCTGGCTGGTTTTGTTCCACTACACAATGGAGGCGTATGTGATTGTTGGTCTCACAATTGCTGTGAATAGCCATAAGAGTATCTTGGGGCGCATTCCCCAATGTCTCCCTACCAGACGTCGACATACACCCAAGGTTGTTTGGCCTTTTTGACGGCTTTGTCGATGTGAGAATTCCATGTGAGTTTCTGGTCGAATGTGACTCCCAGATACTTAACCTCAGCTGAGAATTCTAAAGTGGAGCCGTTCAAGGTGGGAGACTTCAGTTTGTTAAGTGTCCGTTTCCTCGGTAATGGCACAATAACAGTCTTTCCTACGTTGACTGACAGTTTGTTGGCTGTAAACCACTGTGAGATGGTGTTTAGCGCCTTTTGCAATATAGAGCTTAGTAGGCTTTGGCAGAAACCTCTGACGATAATAACTAGGTCGTCTGCGTACCCTAGTGCATCAATCCTGAGTTCTGCCAGCTTACTAAGTAGTTCGTCTACTGCTAGTGTCCATAGAAGTGGCGACAGAACGCCACCTTGTGGGCAACCTCGCGTAGTGTATAGCTACAGTGATGTCCCATGGAGGGAGATTAGAGCTTTGCGATTTGAGAGCATTGACCTTACCCATTTGACAGTGGTGGAGTCTACATTTTTGTTAATTAGTCCCCTCACTAGCGTGTCTATCGGGGTATTGTCAAAGGCGCCCTCAATGTCTAGAAACGCACAGAGTGCAATCTGTTTGTCTTGTAACGCCTTCTCGACTCTATACACAAGTTATAGAAGGGCCGTTTCTGTAGATCTGCCTCTACAGTAGGCGTGTTGCATCCTCTCTTATGTGTCTGTCCAAGACTTTCTCAATAACCTTCAGGAGAAAGGAGGTAAGGCTTATGGGTCTGAAGGAGCTTGGCAGGGAGTAGTCCTTTCTGCCTGCCTTAGGTATAAATAGTACTTTAGCCTTAGTCCATTGTTCTGGAAGATAGCCCCAGGCAAAGCTTACCCGGTATATCTTGACTAGTAGCGGTACTAGGATATCCAAGCCTTTTTGAAGAAGCGCTGGAAAAATGTTGTCTAGACCGCTTGACTTGTAGGGTTTCAGAGTCTTGATGGCGCACGTTATATCCCGGGGTCTGATTATCTTTGCCGCTCTACGCCAGTCCTCGTCAATAGGCCGTTGTGTAGGCGTTGCTACAGATGGTTGATGGGTAGCCCCCGGAAAGTGGTGGGCCATCAGTACTCTTACGTTTTCTACCTCGTCGGCTGTGAAAGATCCATCTGGTCTCTTAAGCAGGCCGATTTGGCTAGGTTTGTCCTAGGCGAGCAGTTTGTGTACTCGGGCTCCTTGGGGAGTTTTAGATAAATCCTCGCAGAACCTCTTCCAAGATGCTGGTTTGGCCTTCCTAACTTCTCTGTTGTATTCTGTTAGGGCTTCTTTGTAGGGTTCCCATTCTTGGGTCTTTTTAGCCCTGTTAAACAGCCTTCTGGATTTCTTCCTAAGTTTGTTCAAGTTTGAATTCCACCAAGGCACTTTCCTCTTTGAGTGTTGTAAGGAGAGAGGGCAGCTAGCCTCGTAGGCGTCAGTGATGCCATTCGTGGTTACTTTCACTGCCAACTCTAGCTCATCCAGGGTTCTGATGCGCTTAGGGATGTTCTCCAAATTACTCCTGAGTTTCTCTTTGTAGACAGTCCAGTTTGTTTTCTTTGGATCCCTAAACGTATATGTTTGTTTTTCGAGGCAAGCCAAGATGTCAAATGCTATGTGTCGGTGATCCGGTAGCGAAATTTCATCACTGACTCGCCAGTTTGATATTCACCTGGCAATGTTGTCGGTAGCGAAAGTAATATCTAGAACTTCCTGCCTGTTCGAGGTAATGAAGGTTGGCTTATTACCTCTGTTTAGTACCTGTAGGCCGTTAGTGTCTAAGAAATTAAGAAGTTGCTCACCTCTGTGGTTGACGTCGCTGCTTCCCCAAGTTGTGTGGTGCGCATTGACGTCGGCCCCGACAATCAGTTCGGCGTTGTTGTGTCGTGCATACTCGACCACTCTCGCCTATTCTGTTGTCGGGTCTCTTTTTTCAAATGGAAGGTACGCCGAGCAAACGATCACCTTGGTGCCTTCCCAACCTTTGAAACAGATGTACGCCGCAACAAGGTCGTCGGTGCAGACCTCTGTAACAGGTAAGAAATTAGTGTTCTTGTTGAAGACTATGCAAGTTCTGGGTTTTGATCCGCTGGTATTGTAGATTAACTTACCAGCAGTGTTCAGTCCCAGTATTTTGCCGGTGTTAACCCACGGCTCTTGTAGTAGGGCAAAGAGGATCACACTACTCGCGAGGCATTTCTGCATTACTACAGTAGCAGCTTTGGCGTGGTGGAGGTTTGCCTGGAGTATCCTCGCCCTATTACTCCGGTGCGTCATTGGATCCCACCGGAGGTGGAAGGCTTAGGTCGGTCTGTCTTCTGGTATGGGTGTTTCCGCCCGCGGCCAGAATTAGCCTGGCTCTGATCCTTCCCTCCCCTGAGGGGACCTGAGACGTTCATCGACATCGGCCCTTTGCCCCGGAACGTAGTTGTGGGGGCAGCCGGCCGTTGCGGGGTCCTTGAGATCCCGGATGTTCCCGGTCGCACAGGCCCGCTGGTCTGGGTGGGTTGCTGTCCACTCGCTGCTGCGGAACCCTCAGAGACGCCCTTGATCTTAAAATTAATCTTTCTAAAACCAAGGGCAGCTCTGCACTCGGACTCTTTCAGAGTCTCTGCGGAGGGATCGTCCAAGGAAAAAGTGACCACTTGGCCTCCCTTGTCCTCCCTTGCGTGGAGCACCTTCCAGTGTTCGGTGTTCAATCCCGCATTTTGCGCTAGGATCAGCTTCAGTGCCTCTTCAACTGTGTCAGCCTCAGTGTTCGGCCGAAAAGTCGTGGTTATGGAGGGTTTGGGCAGTTGTTCCTCCGACATGCATGAGAGCTCTGCCTCCGGCCACGGCTTCAGATCCTTGACTTTGTCCACAAGCCACTCTCGGCTGAAATCATTTTCACAAGTCACCAGAATCCAGCCAGGCTTGTGGGCAAAGCCCAAAAATGTCGGCCCGGTACCTTGTTCAGCCCCGGTGATCAAAGCAAGAAGTGCGCGGTGCACTTTCCGCATTTCGTCCTCGCTCATAGTATGGGTATGTCGAATGCCCACACGTGAGGACCCGGTTACCTCCTTGAAGCTAGGTCTCCCCGAGGTTGACTGAGTGTCATCTAGCCTGGGGACCTTCTTCGGCTGGGTTTTCGGAGAAATCTCCTCTGACCTGCCACGTTTTTCAGCTTTCGCTTCAGGTGGTGGAGGGTTGTGACCTGCTTTCTGTAGGTCATTCCAAGGCATTTTGGCTAACGCCTTGGCTTCCTCTACAGGCATATCCGTTTGGAGAAGCTTTCTGAAGCTTCTCCAAACGGATATGCCTGTTCTCAGCTTCTTTGGCTTCGTCTTTATATTTCTCAGTTTCGAGTCTTTATATTTCTCGTTTTCGTAGGCGTTGTGGTTTCCTTAACGGTTGCCAGCTCGCCTGGGATTAGCCTCTCGGCCTGAGGTATGTTGGACAAAATCGAATTTAATATATTATTTTCCTCCACTTTGTTCCCACGAGAAGCTAGGGAAATAAAAGTCACGAACCAGCAGAGCCCCGCTTACTGGCCGAAGGGCATAAAAAACCACTCCGAGGTGCCCAGGTATCGGAGGTACACCGTTAAAGTCTGAGCTCTCCCCCAGACACGCAGCCCTCGTCACGGTACGTCTCACAACTTGGCTGGGATTCCCTCCTCCTTTATCCGGGCTTGGGACCGGCACCATACCAACCCTTTGATATAGGGCAGGATATGGAGGCGGAGTTGTGTGAAATGTAACTTTCTTATCACAATTTTTATTATAAGTGAAGTGAAGACGCTTTGTGACACCCTTTCACTGCACAATAAGTCATTTTTCAATTAAATTTCGCGCAATTCCGACAATCAGTGTCATGAACTTGACAGCGTGACACTGACGCGGCGGGAAACGTATGTAGTCTTAAAAGACCACATTAAAACTGCTTCATTTCGCTTGGGCCTACTCAAGTTCTTAGTTTTATATTGTATTAATGTCAATTATATATATGTCGTAGGTCAAGTTGATGAAATACCCTCAAATTTGTAATCTCTCTCAAAAAGCAGGGAGCCATAAGTGTGCGTCACACATTTTGACATTTTTAGTTGAAAATATAATTGACTGTACTGTATGAGGTTTAATCCCGCGCCTTTTAATAAAACGTTATCAGAATATGGCTCACTGCACTACATACAAGTTTTCAACGGCTCCCAAAACGATGATATTTTTGAAGCTGCAACGTTTTTAATCTCCTGGTGAATTTTCATACTTTGCTGAACGTTGAACTTTTGTCATTATAAACCTCGTTATGTGCTGGCATTTCGTATTTTAAGTTGCAGTTGAACATTTCTAGTGGAATTTTTGGTGATATTTTAGCAGGCTAATTTGATAATCTAAAATTAACTTTTATAATCTATTAAAGATAATTGAGGCAGTACAATAAAATGAATGGTCTGTGCTTAAGAGGTAGGCATAAGCTGAAGCTTTTTAGATTATTGTGTGATTTTTTTTTTAGAAATAAAAGCTATATTCTAAATATAAAGAATTAATATGCAATATTTTGTTTTGACAACTCTGAAAGAGCGGTATTATTCACAGAATCACGTTTTTTGTTTACAATTCTTCTTCTTAGTCGGACACTCTTGTCAGAGTGGTCGTGGTTGCGCTGACGAAGTGCATGGTGGAGTGTTCGGTGGGTCAATATCCTTTCTGAGGGCAGATCTCCTGGCGATGTGCTTCCATTTCTGACGGTTAGAGGCGTTGCGAGTACACTGGACTATGGTGGACTCAGTAGCCTTTGTGATGGCGTCTATCCAGCGGGTTGGCGATCGACCGCGTGCTCTCTTGCCTTCCACCTGGCCCTGAACTACCAGTCGCTCCATCGAGTTCTCATTTCTAGAGACGTGACCAAAGAACTTCAGTATTCTTAGTTGCACAATTGACGATAGTCTGTCTTTAATTCGAAGCTCATTGAGGATGGATACATTGGTGCGAAATGCCGTCCACGGGATCTTTAGCAGGCATCTCCAGCACTTCATCTCTAATGCATCGATTTTACGGCGGTCCTGCAGTCTCAGAGATCAAGTTTCGGCTCGATAGAGAAAGATTGGAAACACAAGGTATTTCATCAATCTGACTTTAGTCTTCTTGGTAATGCTCCTGTCCCTCCAAATCTTTCCCAGTTGTTCCACTGCAGACCTGGTGATGGCGCATCGTTGTCTGATCTCGTCGCCACATCCTCCAGTACTTGATATAGTAGAACCAAGATAAATATACTTCTGTACCACTTCACAGTTGGCTATATAGGGTACGTTGGTTCCAATTCGTTCGGCCCGGTCTACTATCATCACTTTCGTCTTGTCTCGGTTAATAGTAAGTCCGAATTGGAGACTGGTACTTTCTAGATGGTTTAGAAAATTTTCCATATCTTCTCTAGTCTGTGCGAGAAGGGTAGTATCATCAGCGTATCTGAGGTTATTTATCACGCGTCCCCCAACAGATATTCCTTTGTTCCAATCTTCCAAGACAATGCGCATAATATACTCTGTGTAGATGTTAAAGAGTAATGGCGATAAGATGCATCCTTGTCGAACAATTACCAAGCTTGTTTATCTAGCGACCCGTAACTGCAGAATGATACCTCGAGTATTGTAAACACAAGTGGGTATCACGTTTCAAGTGGCCGGCGTCGGGTTTGGCGCCTAAACAGCTCAAGTGGCTTTTGCGGGCGCGCGGGACATGTATCATAGGTTAATAATTCGAAAACAGCATCGCGCTAACACGGGCGAGACAATAATTAGTATGAAAAGGATAGGTGCAGCTCCGACTTAAAATCGTGAGTAAAAAACTCAAAAAACAGGGTTTCGTTCTCAGTAGTTTCGTCCTCCAAAAATTAGCCAATCGTTTTGGAAACTGAATGAAAAGGAAATATTGTGTCGGACTGCTTAAATAATCTCTCTTATTGTTGTCGTCCGTATACTAGGCTGTATGAAGTACTTTTTTAAATAATAAAAGTTAAAATATCAATAAAAGCAAAACAGAGAGACACGGATATTGATCTTATTTGAAGAATATATTGGTCCCGAGTTAAAATAATGGAGGAAAGAGAATTAATGTTCTCTTGTATGGAAAAACGGCCACTTATGTTTCCTCCTAAGTAAAATTAGAATGTTTAATTGAAGTGGTGGCTACTTTAAGGAGATTCATAATATCCATAGCTCTAGACCGTTTGGTCGAGCGGGTGCTGCATCAGTTTATTGATCTACAGTCTACATACACTATCAAAACTGAGCGTAATTAACACATAAGATATAAATTCAGAACATTTAACATGACATTTATATTAACTAATACATCACACTTAACATAACATTTAAATTAATTATTTACATTTAAATAAAATGACAGAGTGCGTGTAAATGCTATGTGCGTGCGAATAATGGCTTTATTAATGCACTCAAAATTCTCTTTTGTAAGAATAAATAAATAAATAGCGTAAAAAAGCAACGCTGCTGTGATTCCTTTGGTGTTGAAAGAAAATATCGTTTGCCGCGAGCACATACCGTCATATGACCCTCATAGCGTATATACAAAGAACTAGAAACTTGGAGGTGATGTTTTTATAATTTTTGTCTAATATAATAGATCCAAATTCAAATTGAAATATTTTTATTCAAAATAGGATGTGACATCACTTATTGAAAGTCAAAAACTACCCATTTCAAAATGAATGCCTAAGACCTGAGAAGAATGGGCGCAACAAACTTAGAGGACTTCTTTTTACTCATCGAAAAAATGTTTACCAAGTAATATTGTAGAATTAAACTTATTATTTAATAGCCTGAGCGCGGTCACTCCATTACCAATCTGTGGTATCATTGAGAAAGTCATTTATGTTATAGTAACCTTTACCTCACAAGCGTTTTATAACAATTCTTTTGAATAACGTGATACTTTTGTTTTGAACTTTTTCTGGGATCTTGGTGTACAAGCATATACATCGCCCCACAAAATACTTACTAACTCGACCTAGTCGAGAAGTAGGCATTATAAGTTTATGTTTGTTCCTGGTGTTAACATTATGGTTATGACAGTTTCTAGTAAATTCACTTATGTGCCTATGAACATACATTACATTATCAAGTATATATTGAGAAACAACAGTCAAGATAATTTATTGAATTAGGCGTTACTTTGCGGAAATCCATAATTATACAAATGATTTAAGTTTTCTTTAGTGTTAATTCCGCCAATATTTGTCCTCCAAACAATTCGACACGTGCTTCGCCTCCACACGAGGCATCCCCAGGACGTGTTGTCTCTCCAAAATCTGGCACGAGACCTCGTGTGGAGGCGAAGCACGTGTCGAATTGTTTTGAGGACAAATATTGGCGGAATTAACACTAAAGAAAACTTAAATCATTTGTATAACAGTCAAGATGTTAATTTCTTTGAATTTTGCTCTCAATGATTCTTTACGACCTGGGTTATAAATAGCGCAAATAGCCCTCTTCTGCAGCACAAATATTGTATTTATATCGGCAGCGTTGCCCCATTAGATCATAGACTTAGAATATACTAACGTATAGACAACCTGATCAACGCGTGACCAACTTTTAATTTTTCAGTGTGCGCGTTAGGTATCGGCTTAAAATTCAAAATCTTAGGTCTTATTCAACTTCCTACTTCATTGATGATTGACATTCTCTTGTCCTCTCATGAACCTTGCGCATAAATACTTCCTTTCTAATGAATGATATTAAGTTTTAAATATGTAGCTCCATTCCATATTAATTTGTATACTTACCTAATTCTATTAAAGGTTTAGTTAACATTTAACAACCTCGATTTTTCTTTTAATAAATTGAGAATAACTTAAACGCCCAGCACGCGAAGCCAATAAACCAAAAAGAAGAAGTTATGAGTGAAACTCTACAAAGACGAAGATATAAGACAAAACTTACATAAGTTTTATGTAACTTTTAACGCTTAAAAAATATAAAGACTTCCAATTAGCCACAGACTGCGACAGTGTTCAGGACAACACTTGCCAATATTCATTTATTCCTGCACGTTTTAATGATACCCACAACGGAATAAATTTGCTCTTTCAAGAACTGCGGTTATATTAATTTATCTCTCGATACTGTATTCATTAATTTAAGAGAAGTAAACCATGTTCATAGTCGTCATATTGTGATTAACGACTCTTTCAAATCTATAGGTGTTTCATTTATATCACTAGCGGAACCGACAGACGTTGTTCTGTTAAAAAAAACTCTCGCCGATGGAATTTCGTAAAATCCGAAATTCTTAGCTGACCTCTACTCGACGAAAGGAATATTCCTACCAAATTTCAAGCCTAGAGAACGCGTAGACGCTTTATGGTTCCAGAGATATCGTGATGATTCAATATATAGGTGAAATTTCTTATATATATAGATCTTTTTTATATATATAAATTCACTTACTATGCAAACGAAAAGCTAAGGAAGATTCAGGAAAAAACCAGATGTCCACAGATGTCTAGATGCACTAAAAATGAAATGGCAATGGGCAGGACATGTGGCTAGAGTCCTAGACGAAATTACTTTTAAAAGCCACAAGATGGAGTGGTCTCTCAGGTAGTATATATAGATTGTACTAAAGCTGTGTAGATCTCTCAAGAGATCTTTGTAATCAAATTTGGGGCTAGCCGGCACTCTAGGTAAATGATATGTAAAATCTCAATGACTTAAAAATCCAGGTTAGTTTTCTCATCAGTATGGATTTGGATGCCATTGTAATAGTTAAGAAACATCACCTCAGTCTGGTCTCTTGTCGGAATGTAGTGCGTCTGCTTTCTCATCCATCTTGGAGCAGGTTGAATCGTGATCCTGGTCGTTGCTGTTGGAGGAGGCACAATCAGACACCTTGCTTTTATTAAGGAATACGAAAGAAGTTTACTCAAAGAATCTGTATACATGACTATGGGCAAAAATTTAAGGGCTCCGTCCCAGGAAGTCATTGACCCAATACGACATCAAGATAGTAGTTTGAGCAACTTTCTTAATATATGGGCAGTTACAAATTACTGTACTAACATTGTAAACGCAGTCATGAATTTGAATTTTGAAATCTTTAGCAGGTCGTTATATAAACTATGTACTTGGTCTTATTTGCATTAAGGGTAAGTAGATTCGTATTTAGCCATGTATAAATTTCACGCAAGCCCGCTTCGATATTTTTCCTCACACTGTCCTATGAGTCACCAGTGAATATTATCACAGTGTCATCGACAAACGAGAAGATGTTTGCATTCTTGAGCCTAATATCAAGGAAAACAGTTATATATATTCAATATTTCCCTATTGGGTTGGTCCAAGAACGCTGCCCTGTGGCACGCCGTATGATAACGACTCGTATGCACTGGTGCAGTTACCTAGTTTTGCTTTTTGCTTAGGTTCAGAAAGATACTAGCTGAATAGGTGTAGCTGCGCACCTCTTATACCTTCTTATAGCTTCTAGTTAATTCATAAGAATGGGGAGAGAGATAGTGTAAGCTTTGTTGAGATCTAGAAAAACTGAAATACATTTTTTAGGTTTGTCAACTTTCTCAGCAACCAGAGAGCATAGTGCGGATTGGCTTCATGCTTCAGTCAACCTGCCTCGTCGAAAACCATATTGATGTTCTGAAAGTATATTAAGTTTATCCGGATAATTTAATAGCCATAAAAAAGTTAGTAAAAGCATGCCACATTTCAACAAAACGCCAAAAAATCAAGCAATATATACAGTTTTTCCAAAGTGTTAGCATTCAAATTAAGATGATACCAATTATCCATTACCTACTCCTCTATTTCAATAATTGCACTTAGATTTCGAAAGGAAATACAGACAGTATAAGGTTCATATAAAATGGGTGTTACTTTAAAACAAAACTAATTAAATTTCACACAGTCGCCGTAAAATAGGTTGTCAAACTTATGAAATAACTGCAATAAGTTAGTTTTCCACCGAAGTTTTTAAGTTAAACTGTAAATATGGGAACTTATTAGTTAAGTTTAATTACACACGTGTAGTTGCCAACTTTGATGTTGTTTTAACTTCGAGCGTATAAGGACTTTTGGTTGTTACATAACACTTAAAATTATTATTTAATATATATTTTGTGATACTTTAAATCAGCCTTATTCCTTTTTTTTGGAATGTTCTGAACTTCTGGAAGAAGCTGGGCTGGTTGGAGTAACTTGACATTACTGCACGCAAAATGGACGCATGCAAGTGGTCTAATTGCGGGAACAGGAGCCCCTATACCATACCATTGATTTTGAAGAAAGATATAGGTCAGTATGCATTCATCGTAATCTCTGCTGAGATATTAAAGAAAGGCGAAAGATTTATACGTTAAGAAAAAAAAATTGTTTCAAATACCTACCAAAACTACTATTCTTTTTTAACAAGTGTTATCTTATCTACATCCACGGCACTATAACTGTAAAGCCCCAAGAGAGCCGTCTGAGGTGGTATGATCGCATAGTGAGGACTGTGGTGAAGATAGCACTAAACTTGCCAGAGAAATAGAGACGCAGAGAACGCCCTTCATACACATAACGCCAGCATGTCAAGCCTCATACATAAAGAAAATCTTCTCAACCCGACAACTTTAGACAGAATATCATGGTGCCAGAAGATGAGGAGAGACAATCCACCTTTATTGGTTAAACTAATTGTAGGCTTTGGGTGCAAGACAACTTAATACATACATTATTTTACCAGTGTACGAGGCTTCTTTGCACAGGATGCCGGCTAGATTATGGGTACCACAACGGCGCCTATTTCTACCGTGAAGCAGTAATGTGTAAGTATTACTGTGTTTCGGTCTGAAAGGCGCCGTAGTCTTATGTCTCAAGATGACGGGCGCAGTTGTAGTGCCGCTCAGAATTTTTGGGGTTTTTCAAGAAGCTGAACGATCGTCTCGTCCCTTATTTTCATTAAAAAAAAAACAAATTCTTATTTAACTACAATTACATTTATCAATCTGAGACAGACATTTAACAGCCCAGCAGCTCAGTCCCAAAGGTTATCTAGATCCAGATATTCTGAAATCTTATTTCGTAACCTTTTGTGTACAATATTTTCTTCGGAACTGATTTATATTCGTTTAAGGTAAGCTCTGTATGTTAACATAGGCCTCTGAATGAGTTTGTGGCTTTATGGAGTCGACTTTACATGACTAGCAAGCTAATCCCTATTTCTTTTATTGACATTATGAATGTCACTATTTTTTTAAACGAATTTGTCTAAGATTAAGGATTGGTCTCCGCTGCGCTCCAACTAGATACCGCACTACCTACGCCGTCCGCTTCGTGTTATTTTACATTCAAATTAATAAATTACAACATACTTATGATATGTGAGTGTCTTACTTATTTCTTGTAGCATTATTTTAACAAAGTTTTACTACGCAACCCGGCATTTTAGTTTCAATTTTTAGCAAACTTTAACAGAACATGTGGCACGTCAAAGTCACACATTATTCGAGACTGGCTGGCACTTGGGCGTAGTATTAGTTACCGACCTACTGTACTGACTACGCCTGCGGTATCTAGTTGGAGTGCAGCGGAGACGAATCCTTAATCTAAGGAATTTGTTTTATTTTTGAAGTGAAAACGTCTTTGGTGGCGTTGAGCACTTTTCTTGGGTTGGGTATGAAATGTTATGCGCTCTACCAGGTCACGTGCGTCAGGACACTATTTAAAATTCGTAAGACCGAGGGACTTGAGTATTTTATTTAATTTTTAATTTTGATATTTTAAAGAAAGCCAACAGCTAGTTGTACATACATTAAAATAATTAACAAACATAATTCATTCGATCTAATAATTATGCTTCCTTAAATAATTAATTGGCATGTACATAGGAACAAGTATTATATTATGAAATGTAACATATTAATTACAAACAAACAACACAAGTATAATTAAAAGTTATTAAATAAAACTTCATAAAATTATTAAATAAAATCTTCTCGCACTCTTATCGCCACTTGAAACCATGATCAAAAGGTGTAATTTCATTCCTAATGTTAATTTGTTAATCACTGCTAAATTGTTTTACCAAATAGGCTCTAATTGAATTAATACTGGAGTTAAAGACATCAATATTATCCGTGTCCCAAAAGTAATTGAATGACTGCATAGCTCTTAAAATAAAGGTATTTCTTCTATAATTCGTGAAATTTTGTTACAATTCATACAGAACAAAAATATTATTAAAAAATATTATAACAAAAAAATGATTTGTAAGTCGAATTATGTAATTTCAATTGTAATTTTTGTGTACGATAGCGCAATAAATGAATACTGTATTTAACTATAATAAATTCCAATATTGACTCGCCCTATCTCGTTGAATCGCTTAATTTTAACACTTTTCATAATTCCAGATCACAAAGGACTTTTTCTCTGTGTGTGTACAAAAATAATACCTCGTATTATAATCCCCTTGTGCGTATGTGTAGATATTATAATGAATTATCTCATAAAAATAAAAACCTAGACATATTTAGTCAAAGTTTGGCAGAATTCAAGAATATTGTCAAAAAATAATATATTTGAAATTATATTTATAAGACATAATATTGTAATCATTTTAAATGGTTTATGTATAGTTTAATATTTTTCGTTTTTATGTTTAAATACTATATTCAGATACTAAAATTTTGTTACCTTTGTAAAAAGCATGCTGTGCACGCTATTAGTGAACTACAATACAGATATGTAAATACATATATATATATACTGTAAATTTATTGTAGTTTGTTTGTGTGCCTAAATAAATAAATAAATAAATAAAAACTACATAAATGCTAGTACTTTTATACTGATAAACAAAGCATTTCGTGCAAAATTATTGCCTAACCATTCAAAATTGTTCAAAAATGCACTACGTTAATGTTCAAGTTTTTACTTCTGCCGGCACTCGCGGGGAAAGCCGTTATTTTTTTTTTAAAAACAAGGTTCAATGTGGTAGTGGATCTAGACACTGTTTAATTTTAATTGTCGTTGTCGTCATTAAAAAACATTGTCGTCGGAAAGTAAACCATAATACCTGAATCAAATCAAATTTAGTTTGAATTTGAATTAATTTCACCCATACATACCAATAAACTATGTATGTTTAAGAAAAGCTTGTATAAAGGGTCTTATAGTCTCTTTTTGTACTGTTTGTACGAGTAGGAAAAACTGAAAAAAAAATCAATTTAGAATTAGTATCAAGTACTACAATATCGAATATTGCAATTCATTTGAACAGCGCTGTCAATTCAGATTAACGTCGCGAGAACGCATAGCAGAAATCTGTTTAGTACTTGGCTTGTTTACCGCTGTGTATCGCCAAGAAAATTAAATGTACGGGCCAATTTGAAACAGCAAAGGGAGGAAAGAAAGTTGAAAGTGGCTGCTGTTGTATTGTTTTGCTCGGGTTGGCTTTAGCGAGAGGATTGGTTGGAAAGTTTTCAACTTCAAAGGAAACAAACATGATTCATACGGCCAGCTAGACTGTGCAACAGTTTGAAAATTGTTGAAATTGTACTTTTTTTGGGTAATATGCGAAACATAATATGATTATTTTGATTACTTGTCATTTTTCAAGATAAAATTATATTTTTAAAAAATAAAAAATATTTGGACTATCCAAACTATAAGTCTCATAGAAAAAAATCATTGTGTATTTACTACCAAAATCTTTTAATTTGAAGCGATACAGTACGGAACCCTCGGCGTATAATTATTCAGAATTGTATTTTTTACTTTTTGTTAATCTTTTGCTTCTACTATTTTTCGCATACACTACTAAAATAATAATATGGTCTGGTCTGTCTTCAAATATTAAAACTGCAAGACACTTTCAACTTCTTCCTATATACTTTTCGTCAAATTAAGATCCGTCATTTGGCACTTCCATTATTTTGACACACTTAAATATGTTAGTCATTCTTGTATGCAGTGTGTATCGCGGATTTTTGTATTGAAAAATCAAATTAATAGCAATCATAGATTTTTATTGCACCAGCAATATTTCTAGAGAGTTCTTTTGTGTCGCATTTCTCTTGCAGTTGCAAATTATTAGTATTCTATTTGCACTCATTTATTATTGTGGTTTTTTGATATGTGGTGTGGTTTATTGAAACAAAGAAAAAGAATTTCTTTTGCAAATAACATTAATTACTTTAACAGTGTTAAGATTATTCGAATTGGTCTCCATTGGCTGCAATACAGTCCTTTAAAGGTTGAGGCCAGTTATCAATAGAAATACGCAGTCTTTCCTTGGGAAAATTGGTTGATTGTTTTAGGGACTCCAAATTATCATGGCGTTAAGAGCAAGCCTTATTTAGATCGGGACTGGACGATTGTCAGTCTTCAGCTCTGATGCAGTCCGAAACGTTCGTTTCCAACCAAGACTGCGTAGACCGAGCTTTATGACCCGGCGCCGAGTCTTGCTGGAAGGACCATTCTTGGTTATTGAACATGGTGCTGTTAAGGGGCTTCACAACCTTCTCAAGAATGGTATCTTGATACACCTGTGCCGATGTTTTGATACCTTTTTCACAAAAGTATGGCTCAGTCATTCCTTCATAGCTCATACCCATAAACCATTACTGAAGTCGGATAGTGCCCACGTTGCACTCAGTAGACTAATTGGGAAGCTTCCTTAGAGCTTTGAGCATAAATACGGTCATTTTAAAAATGTTGCTTGATTGTAAAAAAAATCTCATCTGTAAACAAAATTTCTCTGTGACCTCCCTTTGCGTACGCCTTCAGTAGTTGTTTCGATTTTACCACCATATTCTTTTTTGAATTATGAATTAAGAAATGACCAGTACATCTCTTGCAAGTCCTAAGTCATCTTTTAATATGCGCAACATGGTTCTAGGTGCTATCTTCATTTCCCGAGATAAAATATTTTTCTTTCGGACACGATTTCTTCGAATTCTTTCTCTTACTGCTTTGACAACCTTTTTCGTACGAACACTACGTGGACGGTCAGATCTTTTTCTGTTACAAACAGTGGAGGTATCATTGTACCTATTAATTGCCCGGTACACAAACAATTTACTAATACCAAGCGTATGGCAAGTTTTAAAAATTGCAATCGGCTCCATACCTACTTTGTGTATAATCGCAAAATATTGTCCAATGTATTTGCGCCAAAATAAAAAAAACTCAATGAACAATCATATAAAAATGACAGATTCCAAATTCAAATGTAATATTTTGTTTATATTTAATTGTAACAGTATTTATGGCCTGACTAAGTATTATATACTTAACCAAGTATAACTTTAGTGCCTAGCGGTTTAACCCGCATTAAAATATTATCATAAAATTCCCTTTTGATGCTCATTTAAGAGGTTCGAGGTAATTTATTCCAGAAGTTGTTATAGATGTATGTAGTATGTATAGAGACATAACAGTAATTAAAACGTTATTAATGAAAACGTAATGTAGGAATCATGGCAGGAGGCGTGATTTCTAGTTTGCCTGGCAATTTACAAATATAATTGTGAATTGTACGAACGAACTTCAAAAGTTTATTTTACAATTATGAACATTAAAAACTTATTAGTAGTCATTTAGTTACTTCCTCAACTTACAAGAATAAAGTGATTTTGACTTGATTTCATAAAAAAGATGGTACTTATATTCATTTATTAGATATTAAATATCACTAGTTCCTGATTCATAGTCTAGGCCTAGTACATAGTCTGACCATGAGTTTTATTTTTAAAGGCTGTGGGTGGTTTCGTCATATTGGCTCAGGATTTGAATCTCGCCGTTCTGAAAGGGCAAAGGATAGAGGAATAAAATTGGCTATTGAAATAGTACAAGAGAGTACGTACAGCATAGCTTATAGATTATTTGCAGATATCCAGAACTGCTTCAAAAGAAGAAGAAAATTATTCATTTGATTATGTCAAAATGACACTTATGAATGTCAAAGATTTTACCACCACTATAAAATTTGAAAAACAAAATTTTATGAACGTTGCGGGATTCGAACCCACGACCTCTGGCGTTCCGTGCCGGTGCTCTAACCAACTGAGCTAACCGTTCGAGTACCGCCTCGTTATAAAATTCAGTTTGCTTTGTTCAACTCTCAGGTTGTGGTTTCATCTATAGGATCTACTTTACAGTTGATAACCTGCTCAACCCCAATATTTGCGTATTGGGGTTGAGCAGTTGGCTAGAGCACCGGCACGGAACGCCGTGGTTCGAATCCCGCATCGTTCATAAAATTTTGTTTTTCAAATTTTATTTGTGTATTAATCCGAGAAGTGAGGGTTATCACTTTGAAAACATAACATATTGTTTAGATTTACCACCACTTCTTATTATTAACATTTGACAAATGTGATCTCCTGTACACACAGTCTTTACAACACGGCCTTTTGTAGCCCTATTAGGAAAAGTGGAATTCCGAGTTAGGCAAATTCAAGCGTGTCTGTGCGCGTGTTCTTATATATCGTGTTCTTAAACGAATGTGGTGGTTAGTGCGTTTCTTCCTAGTGGTGTTGCCAGTCGAAATTATGGTACATTGCCACATGCCTTACCGAGTTAACAGCAAACAAAGGCATTCAGTTTTATACTTTACATTTTAATAAAACTTGTTGGTATTTATTAATTCAAGTCTCACCTTTGGTTTTAGGGCAGGTGTCTAATCTGTTTGGCCACGAATATATGGATTTACGTTTGTATGGCAATTTAACTAGCGTGTCTTTTAGGGTAGACTATGTCATACAAAACTGACTATATTTGAAGCCCATGGTTCCAAATCTGGGCTAGATGAGGGTAAGATTTCAACTCTTATTAATTCCGGCGTCATACTAAAGCGAACGTTAAATTTCTAAAAATTAATTTATATAATTATGTTGGTATTATGAAAATGAGTTTTTGTCTTAAATTGACAAGGAGGCGTTTGAGCTAAAATTAATCCGGATGTTTTAAACTGTGGCCATATAATCTGACTACGAGAGATAATGCTACAAAGTACTACGCGCTACGATGCTACGCTAAGAACGGAGTATAACTATTATTTTTGTTTTAACGATAGTTATTAATTATTTTACCTACTTACAAGGTTATATTTAGAACATAACGTTTTTTTATGGAAGATGATGACAAAAAAGCATACACACGGTTCACCAGTGGGAGGCTCCTTTGGACAGGATGCCGACTAGATTATGGGTACCACAACGGCGCCTATTTCTGCTGTGAAACAGTAATATGTAAACATTACTGTGTTTCGGTCTGAAGGGCGTCGTAGCTTGTGTAATTACTGGGCAAATGAGACTTAACCTCTTATGTCTAAAGGTGACGAGGGCAGTTGTGTAGCCGCTCAGAACTGCATTGTAATGGTCAGGGAGTATCAATTACCACCAGCTGAATGTTTTGCTCGTCAAAAAAATCTGATGATTTGTGATCATCGCGAATTATATGTTTATTCTTAACCCTTTTGGCGCAAAGTGCCTAACAGCATTCTGAAACATGGCATTGAGCTGCCTATGGAAGATCTTACAAGGTAAATTCTACCGGTTGATATAACAGCCTTTTAGGGTTTCATGTGAGGCCGCAGCTGCGATATGGACATCCTGGACTTTTCATCATTGGCCCCTACGGTTGTACCCGAATTAAGTATTGAACAGTGCACTCGCGCCAATATAAATTCACTGAATTTAACTATGCTTAAAATAAAGTTAAATTTTAGAGTACAGCTCATGCATTAGTTTTTTCGTGATACGCGAATCATTGTTGTTTTGGCCTCTGTTGATCTTAAAATGTGGGGTGTGGGTACTAATATGAAGTCATTTAAGTTTTTCTTCATTATCCATAATGTATAAGCATCGGACTGTTACATATATTTAATATTGGAATTATCAATATAAATGAACTTATCACTTTACTGCGGAAATCTACAAAAAAATGCCGTTTAATATTTATCAACAAATTCTAGCACAAATAGTAATAATATTAATTGGAACGATGCTCTCATGAAAACCCGATCCCATCTCGGTGGTTCCACTTAACTAAGAAAACTAATATCCGGGCGTCGGGCCCGCGCCGCTCAGGAACAATTAAAAGTAGCGAACGTTTAACAGCTGTCGTTGTCGTGCGTTCAATGTTCCTTAAGCCACATCTAGTCCAAGAGTTGCTGAAGCTTTTTATCTTAATATTTTATTTAGCTTATCATATATAGACAGATTACAGAGTATATTCGTTTGTAGGTCTAGGCTAAAACATTTTATCATACAAGTGTTAGGTTAATATATAATAATAGTTAAGCATAGAAATATGATTGAGTTAAATACTGGGCGTTGGGGACAAGTGACGAGACCCCCCACCGATTTGAGAGTCTTATGACACGTTTTTAATTGAATACCATAATATAATGCTTTCTACTATTGCATTTCCCCGTGCTATTATGGTTTCTAATAAAAAAGTACATCTGATCTATAACTATGTATGTACTTACAAACCTACCTTGGCTGACACCGACTCCACGAATAACATTAAACGTACCTAGACTAAGATTAATTAATTAGATCGTACAAAAATTCGCAATTATTTTCATAATTTTAAGTGCATATTATATCTATTGTTTTGGAATAGTGTTTTTGAAGTCGGTTGTTTTTTTGTTAATTTTTATTTTTTAGTTTTAGTGAATCTGAAGTACTCTACTTTTAATTGTCTTAAAATAATAAAATATGTGTAGATCTATAAAAATTTTGCATACAAATAATTCGGCTGAGTATCCCTAATTTCCTCCTAAGAATTGAAGAGTTCCGTTACTTTGTCATGAGTCCCATAGTCAAAACCTAACCAAAATATCACCAAACTCGATTTGGAGTATATTCTTTCCAATAAAAAAGAATTATCGAGGTCGGTTGGCGCAATATTCAGCTACTCGTAAATTTGTCGTAAACATACTTATAGCAAATTTAAGACTTTTATGGTTTTCTCATGGATGCCATTGTCAGATCGGGATCAAATTGCAATGGAACTACACGGAAAGCACCAGCTTTCAAACAAAAAAAGAATTATCAAAATTGGTTCCAGTCGAAAGTTCTGAGGTAACAAACATAAAAAAACATTCCAACGAATTGCAAACCTCATTCGTTTTTGAATTCGGGTAAAAAAATCAGAGTTCATAGCCTGCATGTATCATTCTTAGTAATTTATTACTAATGCAAATGTGTATTTGATTTTTGTTTGTTTGTTTCTTACGCGGGCTAAGGGGTAGAAACCCTTATTAAATCAACAGAATATCATGAAATATTGCAAACACGTTTTCAAGTGTACAGAAAATGACACAGGGTATATTTTATTGCGAAACTATTAAGAGTGTCCGAGGAAGAGCAATACAATTCTTAGACAACTTTTCTATCGACATGGTGTAGGAATTGAATTTGGAGATTTTTTTAAGTCCAATATGGTTGCTGTGCTAATTATTTTGCAACAATATTTATATTTTTTTCGAGTTTCTCGAGGTAATACAGAACGAACTTGGGATGATTTTAAAAATCCAAGATGGCCGCCGTAGAATTATCATTGCCACAGTACGGATATCGTTAACATGATCCTGATGGTAGCTGAGATCAAATAAAAAAAATTATATTGAGATTTTTTTACAATGGGTAAAAAAGCAAGCTATATTTTGATGAAAGACTAGATAGACCTAGTATCTGCATCTGTCAAATGAAAACACCGAATTTGAATACCTAGCAAAAACTATCATCATCTCTTGAACTATATTTGCTGCAAATTTATGAAGCCACCCTCCTTATAAGAGAATGTACCCTTCAAATATACTGGCACGGTTTGTGTGGAACCGTTGAAATTGAGAAAATTGTGAACTGAATTCATCGGAAATACACAGAACATACTTTGAGCCTTTGAAACTCTATGAAATAGCTTTTAGATTTTGTTGGGTTGAAATAAATATAAGTTTTATGCTGATAAAATAAATATAAATTACTAGCTGACACGAGAGACGTTGTTCTGTAGATATTAAAAAAATACAAAACTTGAAGAATTGTTTTGTAAAATGCTGTATAATGTTGTTATAATGAAATTGTTTCACAGCGGAACTGTCAAACCGTGCGTCACACAATTCTCTCATAGAACATATGTCTATACAAAACAAATATTGAAAATAAAAATTATTATATCTCTCTAGTTGGACCAAACTGCACTCCATGAAGTATTTACCATTACCGTGTCATGTAATTTATATATTATATTAAAGAAGATATTCGTAGAAAACAATCTGCTGGTGAGCTTGGTTATAATAGACTTACACAAATAAAATTTGAAAAACATAATTTTATGAACGATGCGGGATTCAAACCCACGACCTGCGGCGTTCCGTGCCGGTGCTCTAACCAACTGAGCTAACCGTTCGAGTACAACGTGAGAGTTGAATAAAGCAAACAGAATTTTATAACGACGCGGTACTCGAACGGTTAGCTCATTTGGTTAGAACACCGGCACGGAACGCCGGTGGTCGTGGGTTCGAATCCCGCATCGTTCATAAAATTTTGTTTTTCACATTTTATTTGTGTATTAATCTAGAAGTGATCACTTTTAAAACCTAACATATTGTTTATGAAAAATTTAAAGAAATAAATTGAATGTTCATTCTCTCTCTCTTTATATTTTAATGAAAGCTTAATATACTATATATACTTTGTGCTTCGTGTAAATATTTATGGCTTACCAGTTGATAATGTTTATATATATATTGGTTCGTTGGCTATATACATAATTTTACTTTAACAAATAAATATACAATTATTACTGTCACTATTTACATAACTGACATAAGGCGACACTAAATGCCAGCGACCTTGAGCGATATGAGTTCACGGCTGCCGGCCCGCCATCTATGTAACAAAGCCAATATATTCAAAATTCTTGCGTGGAAAACAGTTTATATGCTTAAATTCCTCGTTATTCACTACCTATCTGAATAAATGAACCTACACAAAAAAGTACAAGCTATAAGAATAACTTTTCTGAGAGAAACACCAAAAAAATGCGTCACGCCATGCAAAATAACTTGATTAACTTCAAAGAAAAGTGGTAGTTCAAAAAGGCTCGCCAGTGTTAACTATAACCAACAGCAAGCATTAGAACCTACAAATAAGACTATGGGATAAGGATATGTGTAACACGATTAAATAGTGTTCATAGCTCGAAATGCTATACTTTCACCACAAAACTTGTCTAAAAACACCATGTTTGCGTGTGTTCTGCTTACTCTTCGCCTTAAAAGTTACAACATTACTAAGCACTTAATCTACCAGCTACTTATAAAAACTTATTAACTTATCTATATACCTCTTTTTATATAAGTTACAATTAGATAAGAATACGTGTAATATTGCTTAGTAGATAAAATTAATTTCTTATAACCATGTGTTGCCTTGCGTAAGGTAGTACATGGGTGACCATTGATCGGGCCGGTCAAGTTACCAATAACCATTCGTCTAAAAGCATTACAGGACCGGCCTGAGTAACCATTTTAACCATTATTACCAATGCATAGTAGAGATGCAGTACGCGTGTCACCATTGATTGGGCCGGTCCTAGTTACCATTAACCATTCGTCTAAAAGCATTACAGGACCGGCCCGAGTAACCATTTTAACCATTATTACCAATGCATAAGTCAAGTGTCATATAATTTAGAACCTAAATCTATATATATATAAATGAATTGCTGTTCGTTAGTCTCGCTAAAACTCGAGAACGGCGGGACCGATTTGGAAGTCCAGGGAAGGTTTAAAAGGTGAATAAATATGAAAGTGTTTGGAATTGAATAAAAACAACAATTTTGTTTTTCCTTTGATGTGTCCATAGAATATAATTTCTATGAGAGAATTTATTGACGCACGTTTTGACAGTTCTGCTGTGAAACAATTTCATTACGACAGCAGGGTGCATATTTTACGAAGTAATTCTTGATGTTATGATATATTATTGACAAATTCATAAAAAAACATTATTTTATTTATTATATACAGAACAACGTCTGTCGGGTCTACTAGTAAGTTAAAAAATATTTTTACAATAAAAACCAATATATATATCTACCCCTAAGTGCACCCCTTTTCAGCCAGTGTCATCTGATTTAAAAAGTAATATATTTTATTCATACGTTTAACTCGAGAGGCAATCAATTTCTTGATCAAGTAGGTGCCATAAAGTACACAATAGCTTTATGGGAAAATAAATCTAAATAATATATAAATAATCTATATATATAAAACAAAGTCGTGTTAGTTACACCGTTTATAACTCATGAACGGCTAGACCAATTTTTCTGTTGTTAGATTTTTTGGATTTCTCATAGAGAATAGAAAGAATTCAATGAAGTTTTTGTAAGTTTCACGCTACATGAGTAATAAAATACAACTGACAGTGCACGTCATGTTATTCAAGTTGACTGGTTGGTGTGGTTGTTTCGAGTTTCTATTAGCTTACTGTGCCGATATTATCATTAGCAATGTCACGACCAAGACGATCAAATTGTTCCCGACAAAGACGTAATGCAACTAGGATTCGAGACATTGCGAATGAAAGGACTGAAGAAGAACAAGAAATTGCAGGTGAAAAGAACCGCGTTAGTGTGGATCGACTTCGTGCTATGAATCACAAGAGCAATAAATTTTTACAATTATACTTCATGGGCAACATGGACAAATAGCTTGATCGATGTCAAGAGATCAATGCAGCAATGATAATAGCAATTCTTCAGATCTGCAGCAACTACTTAATGAACATTTTGCATGTCGAGTTAGCCCGCAAATCTTTCCTTTCCGATCCGTCTCGCATTCGCCCTGACCATTCAAATCTTAAGCCCAATCCTTGAAAGTTTATGGTCTGAATCTAGAATCCATTTCCCATGTTCAATTAATTATAAGTGACATGTTCACGCGATGGCAGACCATCTGCATTATTTGCTTTTGCGCATGATAATAAAACGGTAAATGCCATCTATCACAAGGTGCTTCACTGAAGAGTGCAACCCAAGCGCCAAAATACACAGCCAATTAAGAATCATATACGAACTTGATTTTTTTATTTCCTTATATTTATTATCCTATTAAAATATTGAAATTAATTAAATCCAAAATCTGCTCATTTTTTGCCTCTAAGGCGGAACAATGTTCGCCAGGTCAGCTAGTATATGTATAATACTCACTCGGGTTTATACCCGACTTAAAGTTATCTTTAAGCCGCAGAAATCGTAGACAAAAGGAGAAGTACTAAAAACGGTAAAACTTCAAACCAGAAATGCGCAGACAAGTGTGTAATATGCTAGAAATAGTATAATTCTAAAACTGATATGCAATAAAACAGACGCTAGGCGTTGGGCTCAGAACAATACATATATCAGTGTGTTGCCAAAATTTACGATGTCACCCCACTGTGTGCACGTACGTACCGTGAAAGCCTTGCTACGATCCGTGTGACCCTTTTGACTACGTGACTCCAGGAAGAGTGATTTGTGGATCTGACCCCATATGGAAAATGTGGAAATGCATTACATTTTGGGAAGTTATTCGGTGCGTGGATCTTCGACGCTCTCTATTATGGAACTATAATGGCAAAAATTGCTTTTTATAATTCTTTATGTTTTGTTTGTTTATGAAAATACGGAAAGAGACGAGCAGGACGTTCAGCTGATGGTAATTGATACGCCCTACCCATTATAATGCAATTATAGCTCAGAATTCTTGAAAAGCTCAAAAATTCTGAGCGGCACTACAATTGCGCTCGTAACCAAAATTTATTGTTTTTTATTTCTATTTTTGTGTGAAAATATTAATGCGGTTCACAGAATACATCTACTTACTAAGTTTCAACAGTATAGTACCTCTAGTTTTGGAAAAAAGTGGCTGTGACATACGGACGGACAGAAAAAACTAAAAAAGCTCGCTGAGTATCTTGTGCCCGTTCTTCTAAGGTATGAGCCATACTATGTATGGTGGTAGTTTTTGATGTTCAATAAGCAATTTTAAGTTAGTCAAGATTACTGATAACATTTAGATAATTCAAATAGTGTTCCACTTACCATCATAACACATTGAATTGATATAAAAATCAAATCAAATCAAAATCACTTTATGTAGGTCACGGAAAAGACTCTTATGAATGTCAAAATTTTTTTTTCTTCTTATTGAATCTACTGCTACATCGTAAAGGGTTGAGCTAATGAGAAGAAGGAATAAAATGTTAATAATTGAATAAGATGATAAGTCCCATTTGCCCAGTATTTTGACTAGCTACGGTGCCCTTCAGACCGAAACACAATAATGTTTACACATTACTGCTTCATGGCAGAAATGGGCGCCGTTGTGGCACCGATAATCCTGCACAAAGTGGTAAATAAATATGCCGCGAATACAGAAAACGTGAATACGGAATGGTAATTAAATGGGATTTCATGGGATATGTTCCTTTGATAAAATAAAGCACAAATATATATAAAAAAAAAAAACAATTTCAAGTGTTCACAAAACAGAAATTCTATTTTGAGTATTATTATCTGTATGACAACTTAACCATAAAACGATATATTCAAGCGAACGTGTTTAATATAAAGGAATTCAAATCGTTGAAATCCCAAAACATTTTATAAGCGCTTTCAACAAAGTTCGGTTGTAGTGCTATCATCCTTCTGCTCTTAAGGGTCATTATGGCGAGAACGTGCGGATAATACCGCTCCAGTCTACACTGAGTGATCGTTGAACTAAACTGCTAATCTGCGAGTATGCTTCTTGTTTGAATTCAGGCAATATTCAGCTTTGAAGCTTATACAATTGAATGGAATGTTTGGTGTAACTGAGAGTAGATATTTTATCAATAATTGGAGCACTTTATGACTGTTTTATTTTTGGGCATTATGAAACTATAATTTTTTGTGTTTTTCCAGATGTTCTATAATTAAAATGCTTGCCTTCATTCTGGCTATTTACATATATAATAAAAACACTTCTACGAACCACTTGAATAGAATATATATATGAATATATATTTTGCTCTTAATAGTGATTTTCATTATTATAACACTGGAAATAAGGGATTGCTTGTAACTAATTCTAGTAGGCTTCATAAGATACATAATAGCTTTAAGGGTATACACTTCTATAATAAAGTCCCAGCCACTGTTCAGGCATTATCTATAAATAAATTTAAATGTTTTATAAAAAAATGGCTCTATCGTAAATCCTATTACTCCACTGCTGAATATCTAAATGATCGGACAGATTGTGATTATTTTATAGTGATAGAAATGACTGTACAATATTGTATATTTTTATTGAAAAGAGCGCAAAAAAAGAATGCTGGGAGTTTTTTGCGCCGCTTCTTCTCTCTCAGAGCGCCATTTGTTTCCGAAGTGGTAGTAGTATCTAGTAGTTATTAGAAATGAAATCAAAAAGAATTCTAAAGGAATCAATTTTGAGAAAATAAATGCCTTTTTTTATATTCAATTATTTCACAATAATCACAACTATATACAAGTAACATTAAATGATTTAAAACAATTGGGCAGTCAGGTGACCAGCAGCAAGCACGTCCGATACTTTCGACTGCTCCAACAAGAGTGCCCAATAGCCGAGAGCAATTCGTAACAGTTACCCTACTACCAACCTTACATTACATTACACATAATTTACACAAATGTACATTTTCCTGATAAAGGCAATATAACACAAGTAATCTAAAGAAATATTTTCGACACTGGCTTAAGGCTTCTATTTAGGGAGATGCATTACAATTTACACATATATCGGGCATTCTGTGTATATGTTACAAAATATAAACAGAGTGAATCCAGTGTCCTGGTGTTTGTTTCTAGTGAACTCCTAAACTAATGAACGGATTCTATTATTGATTACTTCATGGAGTGCAGTTTTGTCTAACTTGAGAGATAGGATAGTTTTAATTTCGATTTGGGACCCATAATTATTTCTTATTTCCAATATTTGTTTTGTATGGCATCATACTTTCTATGAGAGAATTTATTGACAGTGGCTGAGTCTGAGGCAGTCTATTTTGAATGGGTGATAGTTTTTGACGTTCAATAAGTGATTTTAAATCCTATTTTGAATAAAAATATTTGAGTTTGAATTTGACACACGGTTTGACAGTTCTGCTGTGAAACAATTTAATTATAACAACAGGGAGCATATTTTACGAAATAATTCTTGATGTTATGGAATATTATTGACAAATTCATAAAAAAAACAATGTCTTATTTATTATTTATTATTATTATCTTATTTTAATGTCTGTCGGGTCAGCTAGTGTATATATATGTATTATATATTCATTCTTTAAAAAATATGTTCTAGGTTAGTTTTAGTTATAATTTTTCTGTGCTATTCTCATTTTTGTTGCAATGTTATGTTTCATGTGTGTGTAAAAGATATTATTATTATATTATATAAATACCCTATTCTACTCTATAAATTTGTAGGGCTCGGTGTTGTGGACGAAATCAGGTGCGGAAGGCAGTATGCAAATAAATATAGAAAATTCTATTCAGTACTTGGTATACGGT
Source organism: Leptidea juvernica (assembly GCA_949711755.1). Lineage (NCBI taxonomy): Eukaryota > Metazoa > Arthropoda > Insecta > Lepidoptera > Pieridae > Leptidea > Leptidea juvernica. Next base: position 7,373,219 of record CATIXQ010000009.1, on the reverse strand, counting down.
ATATTATACTGAATTGACTGGGCTATATGAAAGCCGTAATCCTGTTAGTATTATCCCAAAAGGAAAACATAATGACATTGCAATGCAGAAAGGTTCAAAGGGCCCTTAGGTACAAAATAAACTCAATGCACTAAAGATCGTAAAGAATGCCTTTTGATAGACTTCTTACGAATAGAAGGAGCCTGTCGGAAGGCCCGAACCAATATTTTACATCATTTCCAGTAAGTTATGGCGATAGTCTTACAGCTGTTTTGACAGGGAAATATATTGGTTATATTCTTACCACTTAACTCTGCTGACTTGATATGCTGAGGGTGGTTGTAAAATAAATGTAATCTCTGATTCATTCAGAGTAAAATTTATTAGCAGTATATGGGTTACCGCGTGGGCGTCTCATTTATCGTGTCGAAGCGAATGCCGCGCCCATTCCTTGTGTCTCACCTAATCTTTGGTTGTGCCTAGCCAAATTAGAACCTTTTAATAATTAGCTTCAAATTTTCCTTCGATGGTTGCGAAACTGAAGTGGCAGTGGGCAGGGCACATAGCTCGACGGACAGATGGCCGTTGGGTCAGTAAAGTCCTCGAATGGTGACCATGTACCGGAAGACGTAGGGTTGGTAGACTATCACACAAGATGGACCCACGATCTGGTCAAGATAGACAAGAAGACAGTAAAGTCCTCGAATGGTGACCACGTACCGGAAGACGTAGTGTTGGTAGAGTATCCTACAAGGTGGACCCACGATCTGGTCAAGATCGCTGGAATAGGTTGGATGAGGGCAGCGCAGGACCGATCGTCATGGCGATCTTCCGGACGACTTCCGGCTGATATTATGATGAAATGTTCGTTCTAGGATGGAAATTATTGCAGGTTGCAATTTTATTAGGTTCTAAAGAGATTTTGCGGGTTTACATATCGTTGGAACCGTAACGTTTCAGTATGTTGATAGACACCCTTATTGCATAAACAAAGCTTAGAATCATGACATAATATTAAAAAAGCTGTAAATTGAGAATAGAAGATAGGATTAATCAAATATGATGATTATATTGTGCTTGGGAAAAAATATATACAGTTTTAAAAAAGTAACTTAATTGTTTTTATCTTAGTAAAGCCCTCCTGTAGGTTAGATATATGACCACAGGGTCCTGGACCATTGCGGTACCTACTGTTATGATATTACAAGCGATTTTCATGGTTAAGAATAAACTTCTTTGAATTTACTGTGTGATCTTTGGATTTATTTCTTTCCTATGGTATCGTGATTCAGCAAACAACGTTTATTTGCTATTTTTTTAAAAAGCAATACAATCCAATCAAGAAGCGCCGTCTATACCTTTATAAGTCAAATGCTTTTGCTATCGCCCTTTGCCCCTTTGTTTCATCGGAGGGGAACACGTAACAGAGGATAGGGAATTACTTTGGCGTTTATCTTTTATGGCCCGTGCTGTGAGGGGAGTGAAAACGATTTGGGAAAAATTAATGCAACGGGGCACACAAAGGCTGCCTTTTGAAAATCGTATTTTGAATTAGCGGTTTAATATCACCTTTATACTTTACACTCGAAGCAGCACCCACGTGTTACAATTTACTTCAGTTTCTTGCTCGAACTGTTCGAATTTAATAAAATAAATAAATTTATATTTCAACACCTTGAGTGGTTTTAAAATTATTACATATAATATAACATCATTTTTTTTACCAGTAAGAGGCTCTTTTGCACTGGATGCCGGCTAGATAATGGGTACCACAACGACACCTATTTCTGCCGTGAAGCAGTAATGTGTAAGCTTTATCGTGAAATTACTGGGCAAATGAGACTAAACATCTTATTTCTCAAGATAACGAGTGCAATTGTAGTACTGCTTAGAATTTTTGGGTTTTTAAGAGCAGGGCGTATCAATTACCATCAGCTGAATGTCCTGTTCGTCTCGTACCTTATATTCATTAAAAAAATCATACACTATATTGCCAATAAATCAGACTTTACGATGTTTATCTCTGGATAGCTGGATTTAAGCGGGTATTATCTGCCAATTATAGTGATACTATAATTTTTATGTTAGTTACATATTGTCGTAACACCTATCATATTGCACTGCCTTATGGGAATATAAATATAAATAATCTGATGGTAAGTGATCTTTCAATCACAACTGGCAAGCCAGACCGAGCAGGTGTGCACACTTTTAATAATTCAAATTCAAAATAGGATGTGGCATCTCTTATTGAAAGTCAAAAACTACCACCCATTCCAAAAAGAATGCCTCAGACTTGAGAAGAATGGGCGCAATAAAATCAGAAATACAAACGAAGTCACCGGCAAAGATATCTTATTGCGGATTTAAAAAGATTTAATGCTTCTTACTTTAAATAATGATATGAAGTTAATACTTCTAGCAATTGTTATCTTTTAAAGAGAAAAATTACTGAATAGGCAGTGTTTCGAAACAGTAGTGCACTTTGACTGATGATGAATGTGAAATACATGAAGTCGGATCAAGTACAGATTTCGACATAAGTTTTTGAAATTAAAAAGCAGGCTTGATCACGTTGCAACCTCAAGCTCTTATAGGAATCGATGCGTCATCCGTTATGAGCAGTAACGTAAGACAAACAACTTAAGTATAATTTTTACAAAAATGAGGGTAGATAAAAATTACAGAAACACTGCGCCCCACTTTATGTGCTCATTTTGTCTTCAACGTTGGTATCTTACCAAATAATTTTGTTCAAAATTCTTATCTTTTTCTTCCGCCGTTACTAAACTTTAAAGTTATATTAAGAATCCCATAGCTGTTAATTATATTCATAAATCAGATGCGTTAAACTTTTTCAGCGCTGATCGAATCAATTTGAAGCGAACGACTTAAATATATGTTAGATGGAGCGCGCGAAATCAACATTTGCCACAAATGATTTTTTTATGCCATTCCAAGTACACATAATTAATGACGGGTTGTCAAACTAAATTGTGAGATAAATTTTACGATATAAATTTATAACCGAAGTGAAGGCGCGTGTGCAGATCCACAGGTATAATTATAAATTAAAGTAAAAAAAATAATATATTGTTGTATATTAATATATAAAATTAAATTTTCTCAGTTTTATCAAAGCTTAATTGCAAAATGCACTCAAACATAAAAAAAATATAACCAACGCCGCCGAAATGAAAACTTTAAATTTTCAAATAACGATAAATAACCCGTTTATGAAACTAAATTCATTTTTGAAACATAGATTGAAATATGCTTTAATATTTTATCTGTCACAACTGCTCTATCTAAAGTTTCATTAATTCTATGTTTTGGCATCACGTGGCGTACACTTTTACCGGTTTTAAGTGTTAAGCTCGCCGGGCCGGGGCTTCGAATTAGCACATTTTAAAGTAGATTTTAGCCCACTCTCATTTTCTATGCAAAGCCTTTGAGCGCATCAAGAGTGTTTAGTGGCCGCTCGTAGTTGCTAAGCGAGGATATCAAAAGCAGATATTTTGCTAATAAATTATCTTCATGCCAACTTGCAACTTATTTGTTCATCAGCCCATCAGTAAGAACAGATCATATTCTTTTAATGGTTTTTTGAAGTGAATACTTCTTTAGCCACATTGGGCACTTTTTCCTCTCTTTTTTCACAAATCTTATGGGTTTGTGTTACCGACATGCTCATGACTGGCGCACGCGATAAATAAATAATTAAAAAAAATATATGAATATATTTTTTTTTTATTTATTTACTCATATTAAAAAAAAGAGTACAATGAAAACTTAAAACTAAGATGCGCCACAGAAACCTGTGTAGGTTTATGTGTGGTGCAAATGCATCACTTCGCTCACAACTACTGTACTTAAGAAGTATTTATATCAATATTTTATTATTATACATAAGAAGGTATATTGTTAAATAACAAAAGATGATATAGAAATATAAAAAATAAAAAAAAAAATAACTTATAAACATAAATATTAAGAACTGTTAACACCAGCCATTACATCCCCTTTTCCTCTTAGTGTAGGTATACTGCATATTGTTAAATGCGTATTTACACGAATTTTTATTTTTGAGGATGATTGTGTATAGATCTTCAGGTAAGTTATTTAATATGTTAGGTAGCATGTATTCCCACGTCCTTTTGCCATACACATTAACATACCTAGGTAAAATATATCTGGTTTGATTAACCCCGGTCCGCAGTTTATCATGCCTAATTTTTTTTACTAACAATTTTATTTTATCATACTCTTCCAGAACTACCGACATGTTTATTTTATCAAAGACAGACATCACTTTGCAATGTTTAAAAACGTCGATTTCATTATTAAATTTATATAAGTATGCAGGTATTATCGTTTTAAGTATACTAAGTTGAAGTTTGTAGATTTGATCTATGTATGTTTTGTATGTTCGTCCGTAACTACTTAGTCCATAAATTATAACTGGATCTGCCAAAGAAAGATATAGTAGTCTTAGTGTATTATATGGTACTTTATGTTTAAGTATGTCTATTTTGGAACGCAGAGATCGTAGCTTATTACATACGTACTCAATATGGGGCTTCCAGTTTATATTTTCATCAATAACAAGGCCAAGGTAGGTGTGCTTGTCATATTATACAGTTAGACACTTTTTGGATGGGTGAAATCTCGTGAGTTCGGGTCAATGAAATGCTTATAGCAGTATATCAGTTCTGTAGCTATACATCTGACACATTGTGCAACTTAAATGTTACTAGCGGACCCAACAGACGTTGTTCTGTACATAATAATGTTTTTTATGAATTTGTCAATAATATTTCCATCAAGTATTATTTCGTAACATATATATATTTCTTGTTGTTATAATGAAATTGTTTCACAGCAGAACTGTCAAACCGTGCGTCAATTAATTCTCTCATAGAAAAGATGTCCATACAAAACAAAATATATATTGCAAATAAAAAAAATTATGGGTCTCAAATTGAAATAATAACTATCTCTCAAGTTGGACTAAAATGCACTGCATGAAGTAATCCCCATTTAAATCCGTTCATTAGTTTAGGAGTCCATCGCGGACAAACAACATATCACGTAATTTATATATATTAAGATAAGTGAAATTAAATGGATTTAGTGAAACGTTCAATATGTATACGTGTATACTGTGCATTGTTGAAATAGTGTTTTTGTTGGATTTTTTTTTGACTGTAAGGGACGAGACGAGCAGGACGTTCAGCTGATGGTAATTGATACACCCTGCCCATTACAATGCAGTGCCCCACAGTGCAGTGCAAAAACACTGAGCAGTATCTACAATAATTGCGGTCGTCACCTTGAGACATGAGTGTTAAGTCTTATTTGCCGAGTATTTAAAAAAAACCCGATTCTCGAAAAAAACCACAGCACAAATTATCGATTGAACAAATCTATAGATAATTATTCATTGCATTCATTTTTGCCCAGCAAAAGGGGCACCGCTAGGTACAGACACACTTATTTTGAAGGCTACGGGTGTGTCGACATGCAAATACTACGTAAGTTGATTTCCCAGTTTTGATGAGCTGCTTGAGGAAGAAGGTTTTTTTTTACGACAGGGTGAAAATATCACCCTCACCATGGATGTATTCCAAATCCATGGTGAGGGTGATATTTTCGTTTGAAAATTTAACTGCAACAATTTAGAATAAATTGCTGAAGATCGCGTTGGATAGCTAGGATGATCCGTTGACCGAAATAGCTGCCAGCGCTGGCTTTCCAGTAGCCCTGTTGAGGCGTGAAGATAGTAACTTTGTACATTCTCCGCGCCTCTGGGCCCCACGGGACAAGTACCTCGACACCAAACGGCACAAACATGTGAGACTGACATTTTTGCGACGCATGCTGTCTCCGGCAGTAGAAGCAGCAGCCTCAGCACCAACTGACGTAACTTGGACATGAGAATGACTATCAACGCAAGTCACGTCCCATACCAGCGCCCTTCCCCGTGCCCAAGCTATAAACTTGAATTGAACTCTCATAGACATGGTTCCGTACCATCGAATAAGATGTAGGTAACACAAGATATACTTAAAAATTACATTTGAAAACTACTCTAATACATTTTGCTGTCTAATTATTACGGTGAGATACAACCATTGACAGATGGACATACAGACCGGACAGTTGAGTGTTAGTAATACTTGTACAAAATCATCATTATTATCAGCAAGGGAATAAAGTTAGAGCGATTCCTAACGGGGCGGAGGGTGCTATTTGTAGGAACGAAACAAAGTCGAGGTACAACCGAGCTATTTCTACTACATACTCATAAATGCTTCAAAATCATAATAAAATAAAATTAATTTTAATTATATTGCGATATAATTAATAATTAATAATTAATGTGTCACATAGTTCGACGGACAGATGGCCGGTGGGACAGTAAAGTCGAAACTCGAATGGCGACCACGTATCGGAAGACGCAGTGTTGGTAGGCCCCCACAAGATGGACCGACGATTTGGCCATGATCGTCGGAATAGGTTAGATGGGGGCAGTGCAGGACTGCCTGATGATGATGATGATGATAATATTAATTACATGCTCACTTACATATAAAAAAGCAGAAGGAACTTGTCATGAGATCGTTAAAGATATTTATACTATCAGTATCTTATAGCTGGCAGTGGATTTAAGGTTTTCTTTGCGATGGTCACGGGCTCGCAAGATATTAACATTTAGGTACTCTTACTTGTGAAAACAATTACACTTTTCCAATTCTTTTAGAGACCTACATTATTTATGAGGTATTTCTTGCATTAGTTAAATAATTTTATAGTTAAATTAATGATGTAATAGACTAATAGACCAGGGTCGATAATTTTTGAAATGAAATAAAATAATAGTAAGATGTAACCCATTGGAAAAGGAAGAAAATATTTTAAAAATAAATTACAGGCGAGCTAAAGTCGGGAAGTGTAAAGAAGGGGGGGTTTAAGGGTAAAAAGTGGTTAATCTGGATTTCCGGCAAAACTACTAGTCCTTTGAAAAAAAGTTAAAAACAAAATTGTAGGTAATAAAAAGATCTACCACTTTTGTATTTACAATTTTTTCACATAACATCAAAATTTAAAAAAATAACCAAGTTTTTGATTTTTTATTTTAATCATAATATATATATAAATAAAATAATTTATGTAATGTTGCAATGGAAATCGAGATAAGCCATTTTCTACCCTTAAACTCCCTCTCCCTTCCACTTCCCGACCTCAGATCACCCATAATTTATTTTACCTTTCATTCTTGTTATATTCTTTTTCCTTTCCAATGGCTTCAGCACTGGTCTATAATTAACTGAAGTTATTACTGCCCATTGCTTGCTCAGATTTCTGATAGATGAAGTTTTAATTGTTTCTACGATGAGTTGAGCATTTCAATATTCTAAGATTACCCTGTTTATATATACTCAAAATATGTAAGTTTGTAAAAGAGCACTTTGACTTTTATACCATAATCTTAGACGCGCCCCGGTGCAACATACCTCGCTATAGAAATAATATTTTGCTATCTTAATCAAAATTCACATTATATAGTTTGACGACCCATATAGCCGAATGGTTAGTGGCCCTGACTACTGAGCTATAGGTCCCGGGTTTGAATCTCGGTAGGTGTAAACATTTATAATATGATGAATATGGATGTTTGTTTCCGAGTCATGGATGTTAAGTACGTATATTGTATTAAATATATCGTTGTCTTGTAGCCATAGCACAGGCTATGCCTAGTTTGGGGCAAGATAATTTGTGTAAAAGTGTGTCCATAAGATATTATTAATATTATTATTATTAGTTCGATTAATAGATTTCTGAAAAGCTGAAACAAATATTTAAAATTAATAAGCTATTTTAGAAAGTTACTTTTGGAAAAAGTTACTATTCTGTTAATGAATACTTTGAGGAAAAATTTGAATCTCTGCCCCTCTGTTATTCATTCCTTATTATGACATGCATGTGATGATAGCTTTGTACTTTAATGATGTGCTTAGTTATTATGTGGGTAGTTGTAGAAAGCCTCCTTAAAGTTATTATTTCATAATATCACATGTAATCTTTGACTGTCAACATAAAAAAGGAAGTGACAGTATTATATTTAATAAAACATTAAGGCGACACTAAATGCAAGCGACCTTGAGCGATATGAGTTCACGGCTTCCGGCCCGCCATCTATGTAACAAAGCCAATATTTTCAAAATTCTTGGGTGGAAAACAGTTTATATGCTTACAATCCACGTTATTCACTACTTATCTGATTAAATGAACCTACACAAAGTACAAACTATAAGAATAACTTTTCTGAGAGAAATACCAAAAAAATGCGTCACGCCATGCCAAAAAACTTGTTTAACTTCAAAGAAAAGTGGTAGTTGAAAAAGGCTCGGCAGTGTTAACTATAACCAACAGCAAGCATTAGAAACCTACAAATAAGACTTAAGCATATGTGTAACAGGATTAAGTAGTGTTCATTGCTCGAAATGCTATACTTTCACCACAAAACTTGTCTAAAAACACCATGTTTGCGTGTTTTCTGCGTAAGCAATAAAGCAATAAATATATGTCGGTCAAAGTTTGTAAATGTAATTCTAAGCACGGTGAAACCGTTGGGCACATTTAGTCGCAGCATATACTGCGCCCTTTGAAACGTGAAATTGTAGTGTCCACACCACTGCTTTGTGTATGACATAAGCCTATATTAAACATAAGTTTATAAAAAAAATCGTATTACAATTTAAAGGATTATTTAGATGAAAAGAAAGCTTGGGTATGTATTGTTCTAAGGAATTTGACCTTTAATTACTCTTAGTAAATTATTATATTTATAATTATGAATATAAGCAAAATGATCAAGCGATAACGAGTTCTCGTGACAGATTCTATCATGCTCGCTTAAATGTCACCGCTTGTGGCGGCGATGTGTAACGGGTCGTTCCCTCCCCTAAAATATGGTCGAGAGACGCGATGGCTCGCCCATGTGTCATGCTCGTGAACGGGCGCTACTTGTTGTGGCAGGACGATCCTATAAACGGAAACTGAACGATCCTGTAAACAAGAACTTCATAATTTTATAATCGCTCATAAAATGCTCGCAAAATACCTTTATTTATTATCATTATAACTTTGGTTTGTATTACTTTACATTTACTTTTTTGACTTAATCGTGTAAGGCATTGACAATTTGACGTTTGACTATTTTTAATACATCACATTACATATATTGTAATTAAAATGATTTGTAAAACGATGAAAACGTAAATGTTGATTTAAAAGAGTGGCAATGAGTTTCTTGCCAGTTCTCCTCGACAGTAACTAATTCTAGTAGGCTTCATAAGAAGTACTAAATGATCGGACAGCCTGGGATTCTGATAATTTTATAGCGATAGAAATGACTGTACAATATTGTATATTTTTATTGAAAAGAGCGCAAAAAAAAAGAATGCTGGGAGAGTTTCTTGCGCCTCTTCTTCTCTCTCAGAGCGCCATTTGTTTCCGAAGCGGTAGTAGTATCTAGTAGTTATTAGAAATGACATCAAAAAGAATTCTAAAGGAATCAATTTTGAGAAAATAAATTTACCTTTTGCCTTTTTAAATCTCTAAATTTGCCTTTTTATGCCTTTTAACAGCCCCCAAGCTCGCAACCCTTTACGAAGTGGCGATAAATTCAAAACTGAAAAATAATTTTTAACATTCATAAGTGTCATTTCTATGACCTACATGAATAAAGTGATTTATTTATTTATTCATATGTTGGGTACTGCCACATTACACACACATTATACATTGGTATAGTTACAGATTTTTACACGCTTTTTATTAGCTTCACCTGTATGTATGTTGTTTGTTTGTAATCTTTCATTTGGGCGCCATTTTGACCCACTTTAAAGGGCCAGATTTCGTTCAACCCTAGTATTTACTCTAAACCCTAATTTTTCTCGAGGATTCATAAAAATACATTAATTTGATAGACTTACTGCATTTTTCAATTTGCAAAATTAGATTTTTGTTAATTCATACTATTTTCATCTATCGTCTTTAAGGCAGGAATTGATGTTAGCGCTTAGTTTCAACATAGCGTGTTTTTAGTGGTTTTTTTAACTACTATTTATTTTATTGTTCTGGTATATTCCGTAGACATTATAGACTAATTGCAATGTTCATTCATAAATTTTGAAACGTAAACGTCAACAGATGTTTACTGTAGTTTGTGAATCTTGCTAGAAACTCTAGGCTTTTTATGGAAGAGTAGGATCTTAGATTAAGGATTGGTCTCCGCTGCGCTCCAAGTAGATACCGCAGGCGTAGTAGTTTTTTTGCATGCATTTTGATGCAGTCCCACGAGATGGTCGGACGAAAAACTATCTTCTCAGAACATTAACTTCCACAATGCCCTTCATGAAGCTAAGGATGGCAGCAAATGGAGGGAAATCGTACGGGAGAAACTGATGTAGTGGGGAAGTCACGACCCTCAGTAATGAGGAAAACGACGCGAGGAGGAGGAGGAGGTACAAGCTTGTGTGACACCATGAATTGAACCCGGGGCTGTTTGTTGATGGGTGGCATCAAATTAATAAAGTTGGTAACTCCTTCATATTTTACTGCTAATTTCTCAGGTTTTACCATAAACTTAGTATACTACCGTAACAGAAGAACCCTGTCTGAAAGTGAGATAGCTATCCTTACATTAAAACTTAGGTGTGAAAACCAAACAATTTAGTCCATTAGTCGTATCAAATTCATTCAAAACATAATGGTGCCGTGTTCTGTATGTTTTTATTAATTTATGGAGCAGGAGGACAAACGAGCGTACGGGTCACCTACTGTTAAGTGATCACCGCCGCCCACAATCTCCTGCAACACCAGAGAAATCACAGGAGCGTTGCTGGCCTTTAAGAAAGGTGTACGCGCTTTTTTTGAAGGTACCCATGTCGTATCGTAACACCGCACAAGGAAGCTCATTCCACAGATTGTGTTGTTATATATTGCAACAATCTAAAACTAAAGAAACAATTTACAGGTAAATAGTGATTCGTCAATACTAATTACATGATGTTCTACGATAATAAACAAGAATTAAATATTACTTCTACTATTATTACATAAGCAGTAAACACTCTATTTTCTTAAGTTTATAATCATTTAAGACAATATGGTTTAGATAATAAAATATTGTACACGTGAATATAATAATAATAATGACACTCTTTTACAAATTATCTTGCCCCAAACTAGGCAGAGCCTGTACTATGGGTACAAAACAACAATATACATACTTAAACATACATCCATGACTCGGGAACAAACATCCATATTCATCATATAGATTGCACCTACCGGGATTCGAACCCGGGACCTCTAGCTTAGTAGTCAGGGTCACTAACCATCCGGCTATATCGGTCGTCAATGATGTCAATATGACGCCATTTATCAATATTTGTCATACGGATTGACCAAAAGTAAAATACTACACACTTCACTAACCCACTAACACATCTTTAAAACTAGTACAAATGAACATACTAAATTTAGTCTCGCCGTAATGAGGAGAGTGTTTGTCTATGAAGCCAGTGTACTGAGTTTATGGGCTTAAATCCACAAATAAATTAATTAATGACACGAGAAAGCTATTCAGCAAGACTTAATATATTGCACGCCTCGAACGCGAAGCTGCGAGGATGTGTTTTATAACCGACCTGTCAAGGTCACACGATTTCCACTCTTTAAACTGCATATTTTTTTTCTATTACTCTTACACATTATAAAAAGCACATGAATATAAAGCTCTGGCACTAATGAACAATCCTGATACTTTTTTTAAGTTGTCGAATACGTATTAATATAAAATTAGTTGATTAAAAAAATGTATCGTGGACGTCCATTAGTCTGTGGTTCAAAAAAAAACGTGGCGTGGTACGGATATCTCGAGAACGACTTGACAAAACGACTTAATTTTTTTTTCACAATTTTCAGAATAAAGCAGAGTAGGTTCCTTTCGAAAACCACAACTGTAGGCCTTCTCGTTTTTTTTTTAAAGCAGGTGATTCGATTTTATTCTATACGTTCGATTCTATTCGTTCGAGGCATCCATTTTTGGAATTTCCAATTTTTTTTATTAACAAACGTTAAAATTAAATTAAAACCACTTTATTTTTTTCTGTACCAAGATTTTAATTGGATTCCATCCACTATGCAATGTGGCAAAAACAACACTAATGTGAATTGCCTCAAATTTATTTCCTGTTATGGAACAGTGCAACAAAACCGTTCTGTAGACAAAACTGAACCGAATATGGTAATAGTTGAACATTTCGCTACCGAAGCAACTTCTCACAAAGTCATAAGTTGATAGTGTATGTAAGTAATAGTGGGTCGTGTTTCATTTTAAATTCAATACAAGTTCTTGCAACAAATGTTACGATGAATTGAGTGTCTATTCGCAACTGCGCCAGTATTATAGGCTTAGGTTTATGATCCACTAAGCGATGCTATAATCTACATACTATAATCGTATTATGAATTTAGTATATTATAAAGGTACATATGGAAAAACAAATTAATTAGAACTGAACTATCTGAACATTTTAAAAGTTCACAACATATCGCTACTTTAACGGCCGCTCCCAATATACTATCTACAGATAAAGATACATTACTACCTTCTACTGTCTGTAATTAGCCGTCAATAATCTGAAGCTGTCCCAACATACCCGATAAGTCTTTCTTATCGCCTTAAATTGGGACGCGGATGGAGGGCAATGTTACTCGCGTCCGTAGGAGATACCATCTTTTCCTAGACCTACCCTACACGTGTCCTCCGGGTGGTGCTAAATGAGTAACAATACCGAGTGTCAGGCGGCAGTAAATAACCAGACCGATTGAATAAGTCCTAACGAGACTTATCTGTGTGGGTAGTAAATGACCTGCACCACCCGCTACCTCGTGGTCATGTTTCGCGAAATCGGTAGTCTTGGCTTAATCGCCCGGGCTAAGAGGATGATAACCTCAATAAAAAATCCCCAAATCCTAAGGTGGGACACGTGCTGAGAGGATGCATGACTGATGGGAAGATCAGCCTCAAACGCCATCTTCATTGGACCTGGCTCACTTTGAAGTGTTGTGCCTTCACACGGGAATAGGCGTAACCACGGGGTTACAATCACACACGGGTGTGACCTGTTTATCGACCTCACTCGTGGGAACAAAAATGAACAAAGACTCAATTAACACAATTTCAACTACACAAGATAAAACAAAAAATAAGGTAACTCAGCAAATAATTCATCCTGGTATATTTAACAGACCCAGGTCGCACTCCATCTCTGAAATTAACCAAACCAATAATAATGCTAATAAGAAAGCTGGAATAACAGAATTATTGTCACCCCAAAATGACTTAGATGGATCCTGGACGCCATCCCTAATAAAAACAAAAAAAGGCAACGTGATAGTCCTATCAATGACAGAGCTCTAAAGCAGTCAAAACTGAATAGATACTGGCTTAGCGATTCTGTGCCTACATCTAACTCTTTTTCTGTATTGGAATATGTACAGGATGATCCAAGCCAAACTCCACAAACCGAACCCAAACCACCACCATTGTTTGTTGATAACGTTGCAAACATACGACCGCTAACTCAATTACTGAATGCAAAAGTAGAAGGACTGTACACATTGAAAGTCTTACAGAACAAAAAAGTAAAAATACAGCCCCAATCAAGCGAAGCATTCAAAATTATAACAAAGGAATTGGACGATAAAAATACAGAGTACTATACTTATAAACCGAAACAAGAACGGAATTTCAAAGTTATACTCAAACATATGCACTCGTCAACAGACACTGAAGACATCAGAGAAGCACTCGCAGCCCTTGATCATACAGTTACTAATATATGGAATATAAAGCAAATGTATACCAAGAAGCCACTAGATATGTTTGTTATCGAACTACAGCCAAAAACGAATAACAAAGATATATATAATATCAAGGGAATCCTTAATTTCCGTGTTAAGTTCGAACCACCAAGGCCAAAACGCAGCTTACCACAGTGCTCCAATTGTCAGGACTATGGCCACACCAAAAAGTACTGTCGTCGTAAGGCAAGATGTATTAAATGTGCTGGTTACCATGCTTCCGTTGAATGCCCGCGGAAAGTAAGATCTGATGATGTAAAATGTGTACTGTGTGAAGGAAACCGTCCTGCAAATTATAAGGGCTGTACAGTCTTTAAAGAACTCCAAAGACAGAAATACCCACCACTTCGTAGCAAAATAGAAGTGAATCATAAGAATGACAAAAGTACCAACTTAGTTAATAATTATAGTAAAATTCTGCCAACACAACTGATTGACAAAACCAAAACATATGCTGAAACAGTTAGACATGAACGGGAAAAACCGAAAATGAATCCATTTAAATATAGCCAAAATAGACAGACTTCAGACGAAGAGACAAACGAACCAAAAGATAACTCTATCGACTCCAAACAGATAATGACAATGTTCAAAGAAATGATGCAGCAAATGACAACTATGACAAACCTACTTATGAATATCATGTCCCTACTGCATTCACATTCAGACCATTAAAAATTGCTATGTGGAATGCCAATGGGCTGTCAAATCATACTCTCGAAGTTATAATGTTCTCAAATACCAACAATATAGACATAATGCTAGTATCCGAGACCCATTTTACGAATCAAAGTTTCTTTAAAGTGCCTAGATACAAAATGTACAATACAAACCATCCTGACGGCTCCGCTCATGCAGGCTCAGCCATACTAATTAAAGAAAATATAAAACACTATGTGACAAATTCGTACTGTAGTAACGAAATTCAAGCTACTAATATTGTAATTGATTCCTCTAGAGGTCCGCTAACAATTTCAGCCCTTTACATGCCCCCTAGGCACAACCTTAAAAATGACAGCTACACTTCGTTCTTTCAAACGCTGGGCAACAAATTCATTGCAGGAGGTGATTATAATGCGAAACATATTGACTGGGGATCACGGATTATAACTCCCAAGGGACGTGAACTCAGTAAAACAATACACCAGCTCAATCTCCAAGTATCATCTACCGGCGAACCAACGTACTGGCCCAGTGATATCAATAGGAAACCTGATCTGGTACTAAAGGCATTCCGGTTTCATCCTTGTGCTGTACATCCAGCTTAGATTTATCTTCTGATCATACTGCAATCATAGCCGAACTACGCAATAAACCAGTGCTAATAAAGAGACATTGTAAACTCCACAGTAAAAACACGGATTGGATTAGATTCAGACAACGATAAAACGATACTATGACTTCTCAAATCCCATTAAAATCTGACTGTGACATAACTAATGCTGTAGAGATATTTAATAAGTGTGTCCAATCAGCGGCGTGGGAAGCTACTCCTACAGTTCATAGCGATAATGACTACATACCGACTTATCCTCAAATTGTAGTGGACCTGGTACAAAAAAAGAGACAAGCTAGGAAAACGTATCGAGAATCAAGATCTCCAGAACATAAACGAATATATAACAGACTGGTCAGAAAACTTAAAAATACGCTAAGTAAAGTTAGAAACGAAAATTTTGAAAACTTTTTGCATAACCTTGACGCCACATCTGCAACTGATTATTCACTATGGAAAGTCATGAAAAGTGTTAAAAGACCTATCACTTTCCAATCACCCTTACGTAAAGAAGATGGAAGCTGGGCAAGAACTGATGCAGATAGAGCAAAATTATTCGGTTTACATTTGTCTTGCGTTTTTACTTCTAATCCCGACTTAGGATCAAGTAAAATAGACGAGGTTAGGGAAAGCATGTCCTTGACGCATCAGCTGTCACTTCCGATCAAATGTTTTTCCAAAACTGAAGTATACCATGCCATTCGTAAACTAGACTCAAAAAAGGCACCCGGCTATGATCTCATAACAGCAAAAACATTAAAAGAATTACCTGACATAGGCATTATATTATTGACACAAATATACAATGCTATTTTAAAACGCGCATTCATTCCTGAACAATGGAAAACAGCTGAAATAATCCTTATCCTTAAGCCTGGAAAGGAACCAGATAAAGTTACATCATATCGCCCCATAAGCCTACTGCCAATAGCTTTTAAACTGCTGGAAACCCTCGTCATGAAAAGACTTCTACCAGAAATCAATAAATCAAATATAATCCCTTCGCACCAATTTGGATTTCGCGAGGCTCATGGAACCGTTGAACAGGTTCATCGACTAGTCAATGAGATCAATTCCGCTTTTGAAAAAAGAAAGTACTGCTCGGCAGCCTTCCTCGATATCTCGCAAGCTTTTGACCGAGTTTGGCACCAAGGCCTGCTATTCAAGATATTGAAAATCCTTCCTCCAAACTTCTATCTATTTTTAAAATCTAATCTTACTCGACGTCACTTTTATGTAAAGCTTGGTGAAAAAAAATCTGACTTATATGACATTAAGGCGGGAGTCCCACAAGGAAGTGTTATGGGTCCAGTCTTATACCTCTTATATACTTTTGACCTACCATTAACAAAAAATGTACTTGTGGGCACCTTCGCTGATGATACAGCAGTGTTATCTACCCATGAAGATCCGGAAATTGCATCCAATATGCTACAACGAAGTCTTGATGAGATATCCGTGTGGCTGCGCGACTGGCGCATCAAAGCGAATGAGTCCAAATCTGCTCATATGACCTTCACACTTAGACATGGCTCATGCCCTCCAGTAAAATTGAATAACATTGAAATACCCCAATTCGAGGAAGTGCGATATTTGACATGGAAAAAACATATTTTCAATAAAAGAAAAGCACTTGGCATACAACTCAGAAAGATGTACTGGCTAATGTCACGACACTCAAAATTGTCTCTCTGTAATAAATTACTCCTATATAAAAGTATATTAAAGCCTATGTGGTCCTACGGAATTGAGTTGTGGGGAACTGCATCAAATTCAAACCTGGAAATACTCCAACGCTTTCAGTCTAAAATGCTGCGGATCATAACAAATTCACCTTGGTATATCACCAACATCCAACTTCACCGCGACCTGAAAGTACCAATGGTCAAACAGGAGATTCTTAATAAACTCAAGTCTTATGCAAAACGTATTCAAGCCCACCCAAACGCACTCGCCTGCAATTTGATGAGTAAAAGTTGTTTCAACAGACTAAAGAGAAAAGCCCCTCAAGACCTCAATATTGTATAAGATATTGGCATTAAAAAAAAAAGGATTGGTCACTGGACTAATACCATTCCAAGACTAATTTGAACTGTGTAACCTCTAGCCAAATGCCAAGTG
Source organism: Leptidea juvernica (assembly GCA_949711755.1). Classification (NCBI taxonomy): domain Eukaryota; kingdom Metazoa; phylum Arthropoda; class Insecta; order Lepidoptera; family Pieridae; genus Leptidea; species Leptidea juvernica. The sequence continues at coordinate 7,355,902 of CATIXQ010000009.1, read as the reverse complement.
ATTTAGGCAGATTGCAAGATAGTCAATATTAAAAAAAAAAAAAATTGGGACGCGTGAATTGCAATTTCCATACAAACTTCTATCGCTGGTAATCTATACGTCGTCCCATTGACAGACAACGTGTACGGATAAGGTGAGTTACCACCGAAAAGTTTATTCGGACAGAAAAGTCAACGATAGTTACGATATTTATCTCAAGTAAGAGATAGACTCAATATTGCAAACGGTCGTAAGTCTATCAATTTAAGCGACATATTTATCCACAAAACGGCATTGCATTCCTTAATGAATTCAAAAATATTATTGACTAATAAAGGAATTTCATCAAATTAAATTTACAATGGACCTCGCAACATATCGCGGCTAACCTATATATTTTTCAGTTTTGAAACGAAGCTTACAAACACTATTTTAACAGTTTAATTTCGCAGCATTTTCTTATTCATATTAATATTCAATTTGGGTATGTTTGTGTTTGAAATAAAATTTTTAAGGATATTGATTTGAAATTTTGCATAACATTAAGGTGTGTTCCTAATATTAAGGATGGATTCTACGCTATCCACATTGTCTTCATTCATAAAGCTCGTAAGCGTTCACAAGCGAAGTATAGCTCTACGTGGATGACCTGCCCAATCGAAATGTTCGAACTCTATGACAAACAACTAACATCTGCTCTGTCTTATTGAGTTTCCAACTTCATATTGAATCCGAGCATACCTTACATTTACACTTCGTTGCAGTGCTATTTTACATCTACCTTCATATTTTTGACAGGTTTTGAACTGAAAATATCTGTAAGTTGTATAGACATTCACAGTATATGATCAAATAGGACGTAAATACTACGTAATTACAGGCGGGACTGCCTTAGTAAAAATTTAGATTTAGTTTAGTATGAAACGTGCAGTGGTTTGACATAAGTTTGAAATAATAGTAATTACGGTATGGCGATTGGTCACGTAGTAAATCCGGCTACGTTTGAAAGCGAACAGTTGCATAAAACGTAGTGGATTTTGGCTATATCCGTTATTTCAAGATTATAGATAGCCGTCTGTCAATCTGTCAATGACTGCACGTTTCATACAATCGAGTGCATCGCTTTTTTCTTAGAGAATTTCGCTAGGCTGGTGTATGATGTACAATGCAGGTACTGCCGCGCCACTGCAGCGCCTCCGCTATGTTCGCGGTAGTTCACACACATGGCTTTGCGGCCATCATGCGCAAGCGGTGTCCCCATGCGCCGCATGCGTGACAGTCCCAACACCATACTGCATGTGCTGTTGGACCGGTGGGACTCCCCGATGCTGGATCGTTGGATACGGCTGCACGCAGTCGTATAGTAATTTACCGTCATCATCGGGAGGTCCACCCGGACCAGCCTGTTATTTTATTTTATTTATTTTCTAAAATTAATATGTGATTTAATAAGTTATTACTAACACTATTTTGTAAGTTTGCAAATTGTACTAACAAATATGGATGTAATCTCATGAATGAATCCGAAATAAATGATTATTATTATTATATTATTATCGGGTATTTAAATACTTATACTGGGTGACTGAAGATTTGAGTGATTATGTCGAGATCGGAAGGGAACTTAGGTGGCTGGCTGTTCGTTGTAACATGCTGAATTTCAGTTTAGCACGGGGTACAAAATCAGTAATCAGTTTCACCGCCATTATTATGGGCCTGCTACAGACTCGAAGAGTGGTATGGGAACGACAGAGACGTAGTGTATCAACATTACCCATCATGCTTCTCTCTATTTTGTCGGTTTTTGATATCGAGTCAAAGGACTGGACATATTTTGTCGCGATGAATTGCGTGAGTAGAGCAGTGTATGGGCAAAATAGGGTGACATCGCGGTGTGTGAGGAACATAGCAATGAGTAGCACAAGGAGTATAGTCTGGCAGGCCCGCGAGACGGCGAATGCACCACAACTCTCATGAGTGTTTTTTTTTTTAAATGTTCACGAGGCTCACGGGATGGAGAGAGGTGAGGCAACCGCCCATGGACATCCGCAACAACAGGTGGTTGCCGGCCTTTAAGTTGGGAGTATGCTTTTTTCTTGAAGCTCCCTAAGTCGTATCTGTTCGGGAAGACCGCTGCCGGTAGTTGATTCCACAAAGTGGCTGTGCGAGGCAAGAAATCTCGAACAAAACGCGCGGTTGTGGAATGCCAGACGTCTACGTGATGCGGATGGTACTTTGCACTTAATGTCCGGTGGTGGAATTCGGCCGCTGGAATCAACCCGAACAGCTCCTCTGAGCACTCCCCGTGATAAATGCGGTAGAAGATGCAGAGAGTGTCTTTGCAGATCGTTTAGAGCCCCCTTTTACAAAAATGGATGTGGCTTCACACAAATTTAATATAATTTTTTATACCATTATATACCTATAATATGTAATATACATACATTATAATATGTTTTTTTTATTCAAAAATATATCCTAGTTTCACAAACAGTGAAAGGCGACAAAGTATAAGTATTAAAAGGTACCATTTTCCCCGCTCCTCGAACACTTCTTCTTTTTACATTTTCATCAGTCTTTTCATACAATCTCACCGAGCTGTATAGAACTTGCCACCGCCGAGTAAATTGCAATCGTGCTGCTGAAATGTCTCGTTCTATAACGGAAACTTACTAACATGTCAAATAACATGTTTCGAAGATTCTTGTTATTTTGAAAGTGCTCCGATTTGCTATAATATAATAAATAATACCTAGTAAAATTACTGGGCAAATGAGAACTAACATCTTATGTCTCAAGGTGACGAGCGCAGTTGTAGTGCCGCTCAGAATTTTTGGGTTTTTCAAGAATCTTGAGCGGCACTGCATTGTAATGGGCAGGTAATCTCTTATATAATATCTATATTTTAAGAATTAGAGAAAAAACCGCCGTTATGATAACATTGCAGAGCTAATGTTAAAAATCAGATAAATTGGACAGGTGTACATACTTTAAAAATGATTTTATATTAATCGTATCTTACCTACATTAATCACAGAAAAATAAATGTGGCGATAAAGAAAAAATTTAAATATAATAAAATGTAGCTGTAAAGAATTCAAGGTATGAAAAAAATTAAGGCTAATCAAATTTTTTTTCTTTTTCGCAAGTAAGATCCATATTTACAGGAAGCGGTGGTGTCGCTTTGGCGTACACTATAAATATAGACAGGATTTCAACTGATTTGTCGTTACCTTCAAAAAGGTAACTTTAGATTTTTCACATTCAAAATCCCCGTTATTCGCAGCTTAATGTTAAATGCTTCGACGCGTCGTGAGATGTTATTTCCTCTTCTAATATTATTATGGCGAAGGGAGCAATGGCTGAACATTAAATCAAATTGAATATATTTTATGACGTATGCAATTTGCATTACAATTGGCAAATGTCATATTTTCATACAACTCGTTCGGAAGGCTGATTTACTTAGAGAAGAACGAGCAAGAAACTCTAAGGTTGCTGGTTCAAATCAGAATGGTGTTAAAAGTTATTTTCAATAAAATTTACAAATCATTTCAATTAAAATAATACAATATGCAAAGTTATGCAATAAAAATACTCACACGTCAATTACTAAATGCCTTACACGACAACGAAGTCAACAAAATTTAAATTAATAAGTAAAATCATAGTTATAGTTCTTGAGTACATACATATATATAAAACAAAGTCGTGTTAGTTACACCATTTATAACTCAAGAACGGCTAGACCAATTTTTCTGTTGTTTGTTTTTTGGATTTCTCTTAGTCCGGAATAGGATAATAAGTAATAAAATATCGAAAAAATCACGAAAAAATATTAATATAAAAAAAATTTATTTTCTGATACATTTTATATGGATTGACATTTTCATGACATCTCGAGAATAGAAAGTGTACACTACATGAGTAATAAAATACAACTGACAGTGCACGTCATGTTATTCAAGTTGACTGGTTGGTGTGTTTGTTTCGAGTGTGCGAGTGACTATTAGCTTATTGTGCCGATATTATCATTAACAATGTCACGACTAAGACGATCAAATGCAGCAAGTACTTCATGAACATTTTGCATGTCGAGTTAGCCCGCACATCTTTAATTTCCGATCCGTCTCGCATTCGCTCTGACCATTCAAATCTTAAGGCCAATCCTTGAAAGTTTGTGGTATGAATCAAGACAATCCATTTCCGAAGTTCAATCTATATATATATATATATAAGTGACTTCCACGTATATAGTCACTCATCACGATATACACGATATCTCTGGAACCACTAGAGCTAAAGACTTGAAATTTGGTTGGAATATTCTTTTCACCGAGTAGAGGTCGGATTTTCCAAAATTCCATCCACAAGAGTTTTTTTTTTATAATGAACAGAACAACGTCTGTCGGGTCAGCCAGTAGTACAATATAGTAGATACATCAATACATACAAACCGTAAATAAAATAAAGGTATTATATGGTCCAAATAGAATTGCGTCGCTTGGAGTAACATTTTATTTTGTACTAGCTGTCCTGACCGACGTTGTTCTGTTCATAATAAAAAAAAAATCTCTTGCGGATGGAATTTTGGAAAATCCGTTCTTAGCTGACCTCTATTCGGTGAAAAGAATATTCCTACCAAATTTCAAGTCTTTAGTTCTAATGGTTCCAGAGATATCGTGATAGGTGACTACGAGTATATTCGTGGAAATCTCTTATGTATATCTATACTAATATTATAAAGCTGCAGTGTTTGTTTGTTTGTTTGTTTGTTTGAACGCGCTAATTTCTGGTACTACTGGTCCGATTTGAATGATTCTTTCAGTGTTGGGTAGTCCATTTATCGAGGAAGGCTATAGGCTATGTTTTTTTTTTTTCAAAATTAGGGATCCGTAATAAAATTGCTATTTTGTAACACAAGGTGTAAAATCGAAAACCTATTTTTGCGTGCGCTGCAAAAACTATTGACAATAGAACAAAATGATGTACAGGCTATAATATAGGCAATATTTTATTACTTATAAAACTATCGCGTGAATTATACTTTATATGGCAAAACAACGTTTGCCGGGTCAGCTAGTATATATATATACCTATAGCTATATACCTATCTATTTTATCATATAACATCGTGTTTAAAAGAATAAATGAAAAAAAAAAGGATAATATAACACTGTATCATTATTTTTTTTACATTTTTAAATAGATTTGATTAATTGCTATCCATATTTTTATTGCTACGAAATAACAGGCATGAATTTTCTATGAAACGTCCGTTGATTAAATTTACCGAACATTTACCATTGTCATTTTCTTACACCATCAGTAGAGATTTCAACGAACAAAAGCCCATCAACTTTTTTGAAAAAGCTGATATTTTGACGGTCAAAAAATGAATATTTCAAATCAAAAAATTACTGTGTATTTAGGGTATTAAAAGCTTTTCACCAAATTTCGTGGGAAAGAACAAGGCTATTTGAAATTTTCACATAAATTTTGAGGTTATTTATGAAAAAGAGTGTAAACAAGTTTTAGATCTTTTTATTGCCTCAAACTTTGCTATTTAACTTTTTTCCATAGGACTTATTAATTATTGTTTCGCCGAAAATCGAGATAAGCCGTGTTTTACCCTTAAATACTCCCCCCCCCTTTTCCACTTCCTGACCTCAGATCGCCCGTAATTTGTTTTTCCTTTTATTTTTGTTAGTTTCTCTTCCTTTTCCAATGGGTTTCATCCTATAATTTATTTTTCACTTTTTATCATTTTCATAGGCTTAATTTATGCAGTAATCCTTCCATAAAATTAATATTTTCGTATTACCAAAACCAAATTATTTCACAATCTTCGTTTTTTCTTAACTATTTTTTATTAATATTTTTACTGTAGGTTATTTGAGAAAGAAATAACTGCTTATATATATAAAGCGCTATATATCATTCGGAAGAAATTGCGATTCCATTACTTGTATGTATTGGGGCCCTCATTTCCACCCCGTGCGTACATATAACATACTTGTAGAAATCACATACATTAAGTAAACAATATACGATTTTTATACGTAATTTTGTATGTGTAAATTTAGAAGCTTGATTTTTTAACAGATTTTGCACGGCACACGTAGTGGCCCTTGACAGACAGACAGACTCGCGGAGACCTATGTAATCCTATTAGAGTGTATATTTTATTTTATTGTAAAACAACATCGCTACTGAAAATAGAAAGAAAGAAATATATTTATTTGTAACAAACACAATATTTACATAATTATATAATAGAAAAATATATATACAAAATAAATTACAAACTGGAGTGTTTGTCGCAAATAGGTCACACTTCAGCATAATGCTGATTACTTTTTTTTTTATATGAGAGGGGGCAAACGGGCAAGAGGCTCACGGGATGGGGAGAGGTGAGGCAACCGCCAATGGACATCCGCATCAATTTTCTTGAAGGTCCCTAAGTCGTATCTGTTCGGGAAGACTGCTGCCAGTAGTTGATTCCACCAAGTGGCTGTACTGTCGCAACCAGCGCTGATCTTCCAGTGGGACGACTAAGAGACGCCACACGCCTTTCTAATTACACTTACTACACGTCATATCTTCGTTAGCAGGTAAGTACTTTCTTAGTTAACCTTACCTCATGTAACTATAGTTCAAACAAGATATTCTACATTAAAAAATTTCAACAAGCAAACTAGATTGCACTGGTGTCTATAGTTACATGATTATTTATTTATTTATTTATTTATTACACTTTAGTGACACCACATTAACAAAATATAACTTAACTACTAACATACATAATTACATGATATGGTGCAAATGGCGGCCTTATAACTAAATAGGGTGTCCCAAAGTTATGGGACACGAAGGGAAAGTACCTTAAATATCGAAGATAGGCTATTTTACTGAAAGAAGACTTCATGTTATTTTTAAAAGTTAGTAATTCTGCATTCAAAGATTTTCTAAAAATTACTTGCCTCGCCTGGTAATCGAACCGACTTAAATGTAAAAAAAAACACCCCTACTCTTATGATGCCAATCGAAAGAATGGCCAAAAACTAATACTATGTTACTTAAGAAGAGTTATAAGTTTTTGGCCATTCTTTCGATTGGCGTTATAAAAGTAGGGGTGTTTTTTTTTCACATTTCAGTCGGTTCAATTCCAGGCGAGGGAAGTAATTTTTAGAAAATCTTTGAATGCAGAAGTACTAACTTTTAAAAATAACATAAAGTCTTCTTTCAGTAAAATAGCCTATCTTCGATATTTAAGGTACTTTCCCTTCATGTCCCATAACTTTGAGACACCCTGTATAGTGATCTCTTCCAGGCAACCATTTGTAATACAATAAAAGAGAAAGACAGTACATTAAAAGGGTGAGAAAAGTGTCAAAAATATAGACACACAAAATATATACTATGCTAAAATATAGATAAATTTATAAGAAGGTAAAATAAGTTAAAAGTAGGAACAATATTTAACATTTCAGAATTGTTGAATTTTGTGGGTGGATGCAATACATACAGATAGATTCTATCAAATAGTAATTAACATGTTTCTTGTTTGTTGCTCAGAGACGAATCTCTAAATAATAAAGTGATCTAAAAATATTTCTTTTTCCGTCCGCTTTCCATTGAATCCGTATAAACCAGGTCAACGATGAATACCAAAGTTTTTCCATTTCGCAGGTTCTCCGCGTAACTGTATATCAGAATTTTTATAGAGGTATAAAGGGTTTCACGTAAACTTCACGTTTTATGACACAAATCCTTGATTTAATCCTGATCTTAAGCATCACGTTCGGTCAGTGAGCTTATATTTTTTTTTATTGGTCTACCAGCGATTTTACATACAAATATTTCTTCAACAATTAACAATTTAAATTACATGTTCAGGGTATAAATCATTTAAAGGTAAACACTACATGCTAATTTCGCTCACAATACATTATTATAAATGTAAAAGTGAGTTCAAAACTAAAAACAGTGAAAAAATAATAGGAACGTCTGTAATAACCAATTGAGAACTGTTTTAAGGATAGCTAGGGAAATAATAAGTGTTTTAATTAACTACATCTAAGTATAACAAAAATCTAAAACTAAGCTAAGTAACTAAAATTTTAAAAACAAAATTTCATGAACTATGCGGGATTCGAACCCACGACCTCCGGCGTTCCGTGCCAGTGCTCTAACCAACTGAGCTAACCGTTCGAGTACCGCCTCGCTATAAAATTCTGTTTGCTTTGTTCAACTCTCAGGTTGTGGCTTCATCTACAGGATCAAATTTACAGTTGATAACCTGCTCAAACCCCAATATTTGCATATTAGTAAATTGACTTGAGATGTCGCTCTTGTAAATCTAAACAATATGTTATGTTTTTTTAGTGATAACCCTCACTTCTAGGATTAATACACAATTAAAATTTGAAAAACAAAATTTTATGAACGATGCGGGATTCGAATCCACGACCTCCGGCGTTCCGTGCCGGTGCTCTTCCCAAATGAGCTAACCGTTCGAGTAAGTAAATATATAATAAAATAAAATAAACTTATCTAAAATTTTAATATATTACCTTTGTTATAACTAACAGAGCAAAGTAATCTATCACACTCATAACTGGCTGACTAGATTTATATATTCGATAATTAATAATATTTCGAGTTGTCCTTTTTAAAGTGAAGGTGCGTTTTAGGAGTTGCAAAATGAAAAGTCCTTGTCAATAATTAATCGTCTGTGACTGTTCAGAAATAGAACCACTTCTAAATTTTTATACGCTTTAAACCTTATAAATTAACTTGGTATAAGGTTATACCTGAGAATAAGCCAAGAATTTGCAAAATGTTTACAAATAGTTTATTCGGACGTATAACTTTACCCGCGTTTATTTGCAAGACTGCTTGACATTCGAAAAACTTCAGAATTATTATTGTATTGACAGTGTTGTCAGGGATTAAAGAAATAACTATTTTGACTGCTTGCTTGCTTCTCAATACATTTTTGATAATGTTCTGTATGTTCATAAGCACATTGAGGAATTTTCTAGAAACTGTGACAAACATAAACTTGTTATGCCTACTACTCGGTTGGGTCGAGTTAGTAAGTCTTTTGTTGGGCGATGTATATGCTTCTACAATATAATCCCAGAAAATGTACAAATCAAATGTGTTACGAAATTTAAAAGAATTGTTAAAAAACGTTTGTGTGGGAAAGGTTATTATAGCATAAACGATTTTCTTAATGACACCACGGACTGGGAATAAAGCGAACACCCTCAGGCTCTTTAATTATAAATGTTTATTGTACGATATCACATTGTAATCCATATTTTATATTAAAAAAAAAGCCCGCTGAGTTTCTTGCGCCCATTCTTCTCAGGTCTGTGGCAGTCTCTTTTGAATGGGTGGTAGTTTTTGACGTTCAATAAGTAATTTTAAATCCTATTTTGAATAAAAATATTTGAATTTGAATTTGAATCGTCAATATTTTCTATATTCTTGGTTTAATTTCAGGTATAACTTAAGCCATGTTTATTTGTAAAGCCGTAAATCAATAAATCTATTTCGGCATATTAATTTTATTTTATTTACTAACTTATTATTTATTTGTTTTAGACAACTATATATAAATGTTAGTGAAACAGTCCTAACCTATGTTAGTAATTCTAATAATAAATTACATATATGTTAGTAACAAACTTATTCTATATTAGTTGATATAATTAATAAACTTACAAACTAAAGCAGACATCCAGTGCACTTTGAATGCGCTATCCTGTCTGTCGGCTATCACCTTCAAAATAATATTGAGACTCCTCTCCAACCTATTCTTGACGGAGGCGATTCTTTTCCGTATGATTGCGGAAAAACCATCGACACGGTTCTCCACAAACATACCAGACGCCCTTCAATACCGAGGCAGTCCCAACATTATCCCGAAGATGTTATTATATTGGACACGGAGAGCATTCATAGATTTTTGGATATAGTCAACCCACAGACTGCAGGTGTTAAAACTCGTAATCTTTACACCTTTTGTGCATCGTGCAAATCTGCGAGCGCACATATTCCCTCTAACCGCCAACGCCTTCCGCTCCCTATCAATGTTTCAATTATCCTTCATGTCTGCTGTAACCACATGCCAAGGTTTGTGAACATGTGCACCCTACGCAGCTCTGCACCGTACAACCTAACTAACATCATTAATATAACATTTTATTTTATAAGAGTGGGAAAACGGACCATCCGCAAAACCATATTATGGGTAAATATCTCTAATATATAAAATTGACACACACTTTTTTTACACAAATTATCTTGCCCCAAGTTACATAAATACATTTAAACATCCATAAACAAACATCCATATTCATCATATAAATGCTTGCACCTGACGGGATTCGAACCCATGGTATTAAACTTTGAACTCCTCCGAAACGGCTTGACCGATTCTCATGAAATTTTGAGTGCATATTGGGTAGGTCTGTAAATCGGACAACATCTATTTATCATCCCCCTAAATGTTAAGGGTGGTCCACACGATTTTTTTATTTTTTTTTTTAATTTGTTTGATTATGAGTTAGCATTAAAAAATACATACAACTTCAAATTTTCACCCATCTACGATCAACAGTTACTTTTGTATTGCGATTTTAATATCGGCAATACAACGTTTGCTGGGTCAGCTAGTATTACTATAATATTTTAGGTATGTATAATTACTTCTTGAGTATTATAATGAAAAACAAGAGTTAATTTTCACAAAAATGTTGGATATTGCCGCTCTACTAAGTTAATTTGCAGTTTCGAACAAGCTCCACACAATATTGGCATGTGCTTTAGTAAGCAGCGACCCAAACAATTTGTACAAGCGAAATGCACCCAACCTACTTTCCCAGCAACCGATTCAAATTCTGTTTAATTTCCTCTCTCACATAAATTCTTTCATTTTAAATTGTCGTCTTAAGTTTTATTAACTCCCTAGGGTTTTTTGTTTGAACAATACGTTGAAGGAGTTTTGAAACAAAAATTATCAGTCGTGTATCGTATTTGATTCTTGCGATAAAATTAGAAAGATATTTTTCCAATACCACAGAATAGAGATAGATTCTTACTGGTCCCAAAGTTATGGGACATGAAGGGAAAGTACCTTAAATATCGTAGATAGGGTATTTTACTGAAAGAAGACCTTATGTTATTTTTAAAGTAAGTAATTCTGCATTCAAAGATTTTCTAAAAAAAATTGCCTCGTCAGGGATTCGAACCGACTTAAAAGTAAAAAAAAAACACCCCTACTTCTATGATGCCAATCGAAAGAATGGCCAAAAACTAATAACACTTCTTAAGTAACATAGTATTTTAAAAGAAAGGAGCAACGTAAAATGTTTGGGTCAAATTTCAAGAAAGTTGTTTATTGCCGACGACGACGTCCGAAAAGTAGAGTTATTATCATTCCATAGATAGCATTGATTATTCGTAAATAATTACCCACTTCATAATTAAAATACTTTATAGCATAGTTTTTTTTTTAGTTTAAAAGCGATACGAGAACGTGGGCGAGTTACAAACAGATTTGTGCCATATCATATCGAGTATTCAACATAAAATGATAAGAAAGTCAAAAGGCAGCGGACTCATTAAAAGATTGGCGATTTGCGTAAGACAGGCAGGGATCACATTTTGAGCATTTAATTAATTAATTTACAAAAAATACCCACTTAATTGACTACTTTCTCATATCTACATATCATAAAAGTAGAGGTGTTTTTTTTACATTTAAGTCGTTTCGATTCCCAGACGAGGCAAGTAATTTTATGAAAAAAATAACAGTCTTCTTTCAGTAAAATACCCTATATACAATATTTAAGGTACTTTCCCTTCATGTCCCATAACTTTGGGACATCCTGTATAGTAAGTTAATGCGGTAAAATGAATAATTTAACAATTAATTAGATTTTTTTTCATATCATTCCATTCATATATCCCTCATATTATGTTTTCTAGTTGTTTTTTTCGCGGTAACGTCCCACCTCTTACTGCGGACTTGAGCTCGTAGAGCGCGGCTGGACATGGGCGTGGGGTGCGCCGGAGATGACGAGCACGGGATCACTGACACTGTATTATGGTTGGTGTCCACGGGTGCACAGAATGTACTCATTATTTCCACTATGTGATCTTCGGCACTATGTGTCTTATTGCGAGACGCGTTTTGTTACACAAGTTTCCAAGTTGGTGGCAGAGCCCGGTGGAGCGGGTCCCGGTTAATCTACCATACATGAGAGGGTAACGGATCAAATTGGACACCTATTACGCCGTAAATATAGCATTAGGACGATTTTCCGCCCCCTGACGCAGATTGGTAGTTTTCTACGATCTCCTAAGGATCGGGACCCTCTGGAGAGCCTTGCCTTTGCGGCAAAAGCTACATTGGTGAAACGGGACGCAACATAAAAACCAGACTCACCGAGCATATCCGCAGTGTTAGATAGCAATACCACGGCAGTGGCAGAGCACGCTCTAAACTCCGACACGTGACATTATATTAGGTTCGATAGGGTGAAAGTATTCCCTCGCAATAAAACTTTGTGTCTCGCAAGCTGCTAGAAGCCATAGAAATTGACCGTCGACCTAACTTTAATAGAGACAATGGTTGGGCTCTGCCACCAACTTGGAAACCTGTGTTACAAAACGCGTCTCGCAATAAGACACATAGTGCTGATGCGATGATCGTATAGAGGACATAGTGAGTATATTCTGTGCACCCGTGGACACCTACAGTGATACAGTGTCAGTGATCTCGTGCTCGTCATCTCCGGCGCACTCCTCGCCCCCCGCACCTCCCGCCCTGTCCAGCCGCGCTCTACGAACTTAAGTCCACAGTAAGAGGTGGGACGTTACCGCGAAACTACCCACCTAGTCGGTACCTACACCGACAAAAACGTGAGTAAAGCCGTTTTAACAGACAATTTAATAATGACTCACGAAAGTTTTAATAATTTATATTTTACTTGTCTTGAATATACTTATTATTGTTATATAAGTTAATTAGACCAATTATATTGATATGATTTAAAAAAACGCAAATGTTGTGTTTTTGCCGATTCGTCTAAATATAAGTGTCCACGCCAATATCCATCTATCCTTGTCCTTCTCTTATCATTTTGGATGGAACACACACATCACACTGGATGCCGGCTAGATTTTGGGAACCACAACGGCACCTGTTTTTGACGTGAAGCAGTAATGTGTAAGCATTATTGTGTTTCGGTCTGTAGATCGCCGTAGCTAGTGAAATTACTGAAAATGAGACTTGACATCTTATGTCTCAAGGTGACAAGCGCATTTGTAGCGCCGCTCAGAATTTTTGGGTTTTTCAATAATCTTGAGCGGCCTTGCATTGTTATAGGCAGCATCAATTACCATCAGCTGAACGTCCTGATCGTCTCGTCCCCGTTTTTCATAAAAAAAAACGTCAACCAGTTTTTCGCTGAAACCTTCACGGTCTGAGCCCACGTTTGTACCAATTACGAATCTGTGGTAGTATTTTAATATGCAATCGACGATTCAACAGTGGCTTTTGTAAATTTACTTGAATTAATTTAAAATGTAGGTAGAAATGTTGATTGACTTCAAGTGCTCCCTGTTCGATCCTCGCCCGCCACGTACCAATACGCTTCCAGTTTTCGAATTAGTCCTAGCGGCACGTTTCTGTTAAACTTTGCTACTAATTGAAACTAAAATGCTGGGTTGCGAGGTAAAACTTTGTAAAAATAATTCTAAAAGAACTAGAAAGAAAGACATTGGGATCACATATCATCTGTAAGTATTTTGTATTTTATTAATTTCAATATAGAATAACCCGAAGCGTATGTTACATAATTTGAAAGATGCCATTGAGTGTCAAGATGCCAGTCAAACAAGCATCTTATAATTGCCGTAATAAAAAAGCAATCGTGTGTTTATTTATTCCACGATGCGAGTGAAACTTTTTTTCACAAATTAACATATTAATATCAGCATAGTAAAAAAAAACAATATATATACTATGCTTTACGTATTCACAAAATAGCCAGATATCTTAAATCTGGTGTCTAAATATTGTGACCGCGCGTCCAAATTGACTTGAAAGCAGTAGTTGAAATTAATGATACTATATATACCAGTACAGAACATACCAGTGGGAGGCTCCTTTGCACAGGATGCCGGCTAGATTATGGTTACCACAACGGCGCCTATTTCTACCGTGAAGCAATAATGTGTAAGCATTACTGTATTTCGGTCTGAAGGGCGCCGTAGCTAGTGAAATTACTGGGCAATGGGACTTAACATCTTATGTCTCAAGGTAACGTAAAATATGCACCCTGTTGTTATAATGAAATTTTTTCACAGCGAAACTGTCAAAGTTCAGTTCTCAGTTTTAAATTAACTCATCGAAAATATGTCCATAGAAAACAAATATAGGAAATAAGAATAATTGCTTAAGATTGTAAATCTCCCACAAAGACAACAGCCAAATCGTGAATTGTGGGTGAATTAAACCTCGTTGTGTGTTCATCGGCAGGTGTTGTGTCAGCTGTCAGTTGCATACTTCATTGTCACTCATTAAGGAAATCAATTCTGACATAGAAATATGACTAGTTTTTGATCTGTCTCTCTCTGGTCATCATTGCGGTTAGCACGTCGCACGTTTGGTTGACTGCGACGACCTAAGACAGGTCGTCTTCTCCTCGACATCGTTAATCAGTAAAATCTGATAGATAGTTAACAACTGTAGTTAATCTACTAACTATAGTTGGCTAAAATTAAGTTATTTTTTTACCTCTATAGAATGTTGGAAAGATATAAAAATTCTAATTAGTTTTTCATTTTAAACTATTCTTTCAATTTGATTTCTGAACGACGGGGGACACATCTAAGGAAAAACAAAATTGTTGTTTTTATTTAATTCCAAGCATTTTCATATTTATTATACCTTTTAAACCTTCTAAAATCTGCTAAATCGGTCCAGCCGTTCTCGAGTTTAGCGAGACTAACGAACAGCAATTCATTTTTATGTATATAGATTTAGTAGTTAACGTTTTATCAAACTTATCACATGTGATAGTGCTCTGTTTATGACAGTGTCATCAAGTTGGAATAGAATTTAGTTAAAGCTCGATGCGCAATTAAATTCTTTTGTGTACAACAATCAGTGGCACACAGCGGGCGGCTTATCACCGCTCACGCTCCGATT
The DNA here is from genome assembly GCA_949711755.1 of Leptidea juvernica. Lineage (NCBI taxonomy): Eukaryota > Metazoa > Arthropoda > Insecta > Lepidoptera > Pieridae > Leptidea > Leptidea juvernica. The sequence goes on along the minus strand of CATIXQ010000009.1, from coordinate 7,340,691 downwards.
GTCACAGGTCAACAATTGTACGCTCGCGAATTCATACCGTTAGTCAGACACAGGCAATATTCATATACAGAACAATTTTGTGAAAGGCCTTTGATAAAATATGCGGTAATGTTACAGAATATTTATATTTACTATAATACACAATGAAATCCAGAAAGATCATTGAAATGAACCATTCTGTGAGGTATTTAACTGTTCCTGAAAAAAAAATAGGATAACGGTTGACCTTAGGCAACCTCTGCAACTTCCCGCTAATTCCATCGCTCTTCAAGCTCAAAAATATAGTTTGTGCTGTTTTGAGCTCTTTCTTATTCTCGAGAGTAAGGCAATCACTGTAATGCTGTGCTTGGCTTCAATTATGACATTTTTTGGCCTTGTTTTGTGTCAATTATATTTGTATGTGTGTTTTCTACATTGGTTCGAATCTTAAAAACGGCTTGAAGATTTGAATGTGGTCGTGACTGGTGTATTAAGGCTAGCTCACAGTATTAGTTTTAGCTTGTACGTATTACACTTCAATTTATTCAATGTTTTTTTTTTATAATAACAAGAAGCGATAAAAGCATTTTATTTACAGTTTAATAATAATAATTTTGATATATTTTTACATATTTAACCTAGCCTAAACTTATTCTATCAGTAAGTACAAGGTACAACAACGTATAATATGTCGGATCGGGCTATATAATAGGACTTTACGCTGAAACAAATTAACAATAATTATGAAAAGTTTTCAAATCAGATTATAATGAAATTAAATTCAAATTAATTCTGTGGATCGAAAAGACACGTGCGCTCGGTACGAGCTCCAGTATTAGAATGCCCGCTCGCTCCTATGGCCATGTCTGAGGTCGACTCGGTAGACGTCCGCGTCGGTAGTTTCCATTAGGCTTCTCCGACATATTATATTTAATACAAATACCTTAAAGGCCAACAACGCTCCTGTGATTCCTATAGAGTTGAAAGAGAATGTAAGCGGCTGTTATCACTTGACATCAGGTGACCTTTACGCTCGTTTGTCCTCCTCATAAAAAAAAACAAAAAAAATGATAAATGTTCTAATATAATACAATAAAACTAGTTCAAAGTGACATGTCTTGTATATTACAATACAGTCACTGCCTCTCATAATTATTCCCATAATTACTTATCGTACAATGATTCGTCACTTTATTATTATTATATTTTTATTCTTAAATTAAAACAATTTAACAACACAGTGTGATAAATAAAATATTGGCAGAATATCATATAGCTTATAAAGTGAACCGTTATTGGTTCGATATAACCTCAAATAATAATTTATAACGAAAACCAGTAAGTTGGAATCCACGCGCTCACAAATTTCACTTAAGGAGGCTTGTGGGATATTTTTATGGCCGTTGTTCAACTATAAAATAAGACTGCAGAGTATATTATAAGCTTACATATCAGCAAGACCTCTCTATCAGCAAGAACTTTGTGTTTTCAGAATTCTTTTGTAAGATGTATTTTATTTGCAGTGTGCTTTCGTTTTTTATTATTTTACCTCTACACTAATAAATAGGGAGCCTTTTTTGTTTGTTCTACTGCGAAAAGTAGAAAACCGATCGGAATAAAACTTATACCATAAGATGCAGCGTGTTTCATAAAAAGTTTTAATATACTCAGTCTGGCCATAAATACGGTTACAATTAAAAATAAACAAATTACATTTGAATTTTTTATCTGTCATTATTATTTGACTGTTCATTGAGGTTTCTCATTTTGGCGCCAATACATTGTATAATATTTTGCGATTTAAAAATAGAGTGGGGTGATAAAGAGAACCGATGTGATTGCAGTAGCAGCAGTCGGTATGGATAAAAACAAATGCTTAGAACATTTTTTTTGCACCAAGCCTGTTTGAAGCCAAGATCAAATATGTACCGGTGTCCAATGTCACCACAATATGGTTAAAAATGTATTGGATGCCTAACGGTTTTTGTATAATAGGCCATCTCGCTCTATTTACATTCAAATATTGCTGAGTGGGATAGGAGGATATATATATAGTAGGATACTACAATAAAATTATTGGATTTAACGCGCCAAAGTGAGTGAGCCCAACCTTCCGAATTGCGGGCAGCCCACCATTGCGGTACTTCAGTGACATTCCGAAATCCGGACGATTCACCATCAAGGGGTTTAGTTACAATTGACATAAAACTATGTGTCAACCATTATAAAATTATGTCGAAACGACTTTAAATAGCTCTGTTTTCAATTCAAGTTTAATTTGTGAAACAGTTTGTTAAATTAATAATCTTCTTAATCT
>CATIXQ010000009.1:7302372-7333395 GCA_949711755.1 Leptidea juvernica | reverse complement strand
ATATTGCTATTCCCGCGTCATCTTGCCACCCCGTACAACATAAACTAGCGGCCTTCCGCTGCTATGTTCACAGATTAATGTCAGTCCCACTGTTCCGTGACAGCTTCGCGAAAGAACTTAATACAATATACCAAATCTTGGTTTCCAACGGCTATACAAAACAGTTAGTGAAAAAATTAATTAAAAATAAACAAAAACATTTAATTAATTCAGAACTTTATCCCGTCCCACCACAATCAAATACTAAATATGTGGGTAGTTTGACATATATTGGTCCAATATCGGATAAAATAGCTAAAATATTTAGGCAAAACAATATTAATGTGTCCTTCCGAACGAATCACAATGTCAGTCGAATATGTAATGGCAAAGATCGATTAAATAATTCCGAAAAATCCGGCGTTTATAAACTAAGTTGTGACACTTGTAACGGGGTATATATAGGTCAAACAGGTCGAAATTTCGAAATTAGATTAAAGGAACATATTGCCGCATTTACGAATAATCATCCCGAAAAATCACACTTCGCGAAACATTTAATTGATACAGGTCACTCACTCGGAAACAATAATAACTTTAATATTTTACATACATGTGAAAAAGGATTTCGCTTAAATGTGTTAGATCAATTAGAAATAATAAAACACAAAAATAACAATATGTTTACATTGTTGAATGAACAAACAAATTTAGTCCCATCACCTTTGTTACGTGTCTCTTCCGGGGGTAATACGTCACAACAGCCGACCAATCACAGCGCGTCATTTCATGGGACGAGGGTATAAAAGAGCGGCTTCCGGCTCATTTGATTCAGTCTCGTGCCAGATTTTGGCGAGACAACACGTCCTGAGGATGCCTCGTGTAGAGGCGAAACACGTGTCGAATTGTTTTAAAGACAAATATTGGCGGAATTAACACTAAAGAAAACTTAAATAATTTGTATAATTATGGATTTCCGCAAAGTAACGCCTAATTCAATAAATTTTTTTTTGTTACTTTAATTGTAAAACATATTTTTGATGAAAAAATAATAGCCCGCTGAGTTTGTTGCGCCCATTCTTCTCAGGCCTGAGGCATATATTTTGGAATGGGTAGTAGTTTTTTGACCTTCAATAAGTGATGTCACCTCCTATCTTGAATAAAAATATTTGAATTTGAATTTGAATTGAATTGCAACACTGATAAAGTGGCTGGAAAGAATGGTCAACAATAAATGTTTTATTTGATATTTCATTTCTTAGGATATAATAGAAATAATGGATACTTACCGTGGTTAGATTACTGTTCCATCATATTTTAATAGGTCCCTATAGTCATGGGCACACTTTAGTCGCGCAACTGGTCATTTTATTTTATTTTGTTATTTATTAATTCGTGCACACACAGCGAGGTCAAGATTTGCACTGAACGGGCCAGAGCGAGCCTGAGCCTGGCGCCAACAGTTGGCGCCACAATATTTCGACGTCAACTTCCTCGTCCATCTAGACATGTATATTATCTAAGGTCAAGTCATTATCAGGATTTTGATTTTCTCTTTTAATGTTATTTATTGTTGAAAGAGTAAAATGTTCCTGGGATTACGCCATTTCATTTAACTGAATAATTATTTTCATTTCGCTGACCCGGCAAACGTTGTTTTGCCATATAGGTAATTTATTTTTAGTGTTCGACGGGTTTTTCTTTTACGTATTTTACAAATACAACTACTATGAAAAAGTATTTTCATTATTTGGGTTAATATATAGTGTATATAATATATGACACTCACTTAATTTTGAATTTCTATTGGTAACAGAATTTTCAAAATCGGCTTAGTAGATCCAGAGATAAAGGCCGGTAATCCTCTCGTGATTCCTCTGGTGTTGCATGAGAGAATGTGGGCGGCGGTTATCACTTAACACCAGGTGGCCCGTACGCTCTTTTGTCCTCCTTTTGTATAAAAAAAGATTACACTCTAGAAAAATGCGATACTGATTTTAAATGAAAGAAAGTATTTTCTTTTTTCGTAAATTTTTCAATGATTAGGTATATATTATTCTGCGATTTGGGACAGAGGAAAATCAGTCCAGCCGTTCTCCAGATATAAGTGTCCGAAGAACTATATTGTATAATAATGTATGTTAATTGGTACTAATAATTTTTATGATGATTTCACCATTAGGTATTATAAACGCTACAGTTTGTAAGGATAGATAGGTACGGACGTATATGATAGTTGATAGTAATGAAAAGTAATAGGTAGTTACTGCAATATATTCCCATATGCTCCTAAATTATGTTAAACTATTTATTTCAGTAAACATGCAGATTTTGCAAATTAAAAACGCGTGAGCAAGTCACGTAGACTTGGCCTTAGGAAAAACATGGCATGCCCAAATGTAAGCCTGCTTTTGTTTGACCCTGCGATTTGTTGATAGTCATTGAAAATGCAAATTAATAGGAACTGCAGGCGTTTAAAATTTACTTTTACCCGCAGCCGTCCGGTCGCCCGCAAGCCCGTCCCACCGCCTGCCCCCGGACCGCACCCGAATATCGCGCACTCGGTTGTTTATCATCATCGTCATAACAATGCAAACATTTGTTCAAATAATGTAGTATAGACGGAGATTATTTACTTTAAATATCTGTTATGTGAGTATGTTTCTGATATGTAAGCTATATTATGTGTCAATAAATTCCATTTAGTAGATTTCGCGTGAAAGAGCAACAAACATACATCCATACATCCAGACGTCCATACATTCCTACAAACTTTCGTATTTATAATATGAACAGATACTTCTTTGGAAAGCCAGAAGGTAGGGGTGAGATTTTCACAGGGCTGTAGATTAAGTTTAGTATGTATCGATGTACCTATTTAGTATTTCTGACCTAAATGACTTGTCGTTCTCACTCTTTTCCTCATGTAGAAATCACGTCACACACAATTGATTTAATATGAGATTCTTAAATTTTAGAATACTTACACATTGTTTTACCAGCAATATAAGGTATCAATTTACAAATTTTACTAAATTAGGTGCATAAGTTGTTGAGTACTAAGCTATAAAAGAAACTATAGTTTTTTTATATTTCCCACGGGAACTCGTTAATTTTCTAGGATGAAAGTTATCCACGATGCTGACCGGCAATATAATTATCGAAATGCCAAATTTTATTAAATTATGTACGTAAGTTATTGTGCAATAAGCAATATAAGTTACTTTAGTTTTTTAACTATCTCACGGGAACTCCTTAATTTTCTGGGATTTAAAGTATTTAAAGTGTTGACCGTCAATTTAAGGTATCAACATGGTAAATTTGAATAGATTAGGTGCATAAGTTATTGTGTACTACGCTATATATGTTACAATAGTTTTTAACTTACCCACGGGAACTCTTTAATTTTCCTGGCTGTAAAATATCTAAGATGTTTACCGGCAATATAAGGTATCCACATGCCAAATTTTAAAAATTATGTTCATATGTTGTTGTGTACTACGCTATTTAAGTAAGTAGAGCTTTTAACTGTCTCACGGGAACTCTTTAATTTTCCGGGATGAAAAGTATCTAAGATGTTGTCTGGGGATATAAAGTATCATCATGCAATATTTTAATAAAATCCGTCCAATAGTTTCAGAGAGTAGCCAGTACAAACAGACAGACAGACAGAGAAGTAAAAAACTCTTCGGGGCTTGTTTCTATTTCTCTTCTTACATCCCCCTGAATCGGTTTTAATAATTTTTTTGTTTGTACAGAAATTTGATCTCTTCAAATTTATTATTGGTGTAGATTGTAGTATGATAAATTTTATTTACGATATATTTGGTAGGTATCAGAATCAGTCCTCATCTATTATTTATACTCCAAAAATTTTAATTATTGAATTTTTTTTTGCTGGGTTAGTTCATAAAATATTGTTATTTATGTATTTGTCAATAATTTTTCATAACATCAAGAATTATTTCGTAACATATGCTCCCTGTTGTTATCATGAACCGCAATACAGCAGAACCAAACCGTGTCAAACCGTGCGTCAATAAATTCTCTCACAGAAAATATGTCCATACAAAACAAATATTGGAAATAAAAATAATTATGGGTCCCCAATCGAAATAAAAACTATCCTATGTCTCAAGTTGGACTAAACTGCACTCCATGAAGTAATCCCCATTTAAATCCGTTCATTAATTTAGGAGTTCATCGCGGACCAACAACGTGACATGTAATTTATATATATAGGTATATAATTAATTAATACCACTTGCACGTTTTAAAATTTTCACTCATTAAATAATAAATTAATGTTTAGAATATTAATTAACACATATCAATATGACATTATTAATGAATATTGATATGGTGACACATGTTCACGAGGATGGATTTTAAAACAATAACTAGCACAGGTATTTTGTACCCGCTGAATAAGATTTTTAGTTCTTGCTATGAGCCAGTGACTAATAACTGTATCGGCATGATTGAATATAGAAATAACTAGACTTTCACAAAGTTTGATACGTGTATGTTTGATACAAACAAGTAATTGCGAATATTGTACAAAATTTTTAGTCGATTGAAACAGTTTCGAACTGTAGTGAGTGTGTGCCTCTCAAATCTTAACTATTCATCCATTATTATACCCAAGATACGTGCTTCACTAACTCTTTTAATACTATTAACATTTATTTGAGGTAATGGATGCTATTGCCCAATAATATCGATCTGATTTTTAGCTACCAATATCATGAACTTCGTTTTATCAGGATTTAATAATAGGGTGTGTGACTCTGACCACTTTGAAATACGTTGTAAGTCTTAATTTAGTTTCGTAACAGTGCTATTAACGTCGTCACGCTGACATGTAATATATAATTGTATTTAGTCAGCATATAAGTGGAATTTACAATGCCTAAAACTTTACTTTCTACGATGTCTGCGCAGTAAAGTGCACAAAGGATGGAACCTTGTGAAACACCTCAATTGACAGGAGTAAAATCAGAAAAACATAACTTGGCAATTGATGGCAATTGAAGTTCCACAGTCTGCTTACGATATTCTTAGTAAGAAACCATTTAAGGGTGTCTAAGGTAAAGCTATAAAATTTTAACTTAGATATTAATAAAGAATAAAAATCTATTTATGGTTTCAAAGGCACGCGAGAAGTCTAGTAAGACCAAGATTGTACACGCCCCCTTATCTTGGGCATCTAATATATTATCTAATACTTCCATTAAAGCAGTTTTCTTACTATACCATTTACGGAAACCCGATTGCAATTTTGGTAGTATGTTATTTATCTCTATATATTCTGTGACTTGAGCATAAACATTTTTTTTTTCACATAAACACTTTCAATACTTATGCTGGTTTGTTACCACGTATCTCCGCCGAGTATGGACCGATTATTTTTGTTTGATAAGTTTTACCCTCAGATTTGGGGCATTGTAAAAATATAGATGGTCATGGAATCTATGAGTAGCTGTGGGAAATCCTTAAATTTTTAATAGTTAGAAATTTATATGACAAGGGCAAGAGGATTAAGAGAATAGTAACTTTCGTAATAGTTCCAACTAGATTAGATTCCAAAAAAATAGATTAAAGGGGAATGAAAATGATAAAATTGAACTTGGACTTGGTGATGAAACCGGTATGATATGACATTAGGTGTTTATATACAAGCATTCAATCTCAACTAACACTGTTCAGGGCACAGTTGCATCGATTGTTATATCGCACTGAATGTTCACTTCGGAAGCTCGTTCACTACTGATCGAAAATCTTTTTTATACCTCTGAGGATTATTCTCGACTGGTTTTGAACAGTGTCGTGTACTACACAGTCCTCTTTCATAAAAGTGTAGTAATTAATAAACAATTCATTCATCTTATTGTATGATGTGTTGGGATTCCGTTACGCTTGTAAAACGAATTTTATGACTCTCGACGTGACATCCACATTCATATTGAAATCAGCTTGTTCGAAGAACGCATAAATCGTACTAAGGTCCGCTTTTGGACTACTTTTGAGGCCTCTGTTTGACTGTAAAATAACAAAGCGCGATACATTATGTGCTTTCAAAATAGAAGGAGTTATTTCGTATAAAATTTTATTCGTGTTAACCGCAACAGCCTTGCTTTATTATAAAAGCTTTGAGAATAATTGTTTTGTTTGAACTACATACGGAACAGCAATTACAAACTTCTAGCTCAAAACCGATAACTATAATGAAGTAAAAACCTGGGAGGCTAGTCCTTTTAAACCGACTCCACTCATTTTTCGTAAGACTGGGTGGATTAACTCTCAGATTGGCCCCACTGTAAAAAATGTTAGGTAGTCTTTGGTAAAAATTACTTGTGAGGAATAGTGAGGAGACAGTAAGTGAAGTCAGAATTTCTAAGCAGCATAGAAATTGTGTGTGTCACTTTGGGACATTTAATTTTAATTCTCATTAAGCCAGTAATTTCATAAGCTACGGCAACCTTCCAAACCGAAACACAATAATCTTTGTATATTACTTTTTAATAGTAGAAAAAGGCCCCGCTGTGGTACCCACCTAGCTGGCATCCTGTGCAAAGAATCCACCCACTGGGGAGCTCTGATGATAAAGCCACGAGCAATTCAGGATAGTCCTCAAATCGTACACGAGTAAATAACTAGCGTTAATGTTTTCTCCTAAACAACTAAATAATAATTTGTATGCAGAAAGTATTACATGGTGAGGTTGAACAGATGATGAATAATATCACAAATGCACATTTGTGATCTTGTGGAACTTTGTAAAGTAAGTATTTCTCGTCGACAAGAAAGTAAATATAACCAATCAAAAATAAGGATAATGAAAATAATACCATTGAACTGATCTAGTGAATTAACTGGAAGAATAGAATTGAATCGATATAATATACACACATCAAAAAATTTTGTAGCCTCAAACTAAACGCTGGCGTCTTGCAGTCAGTTGTATGTACCGGTCTTGCCGAGTGGTTGAACTCCTTTTACGGGCTGAATGCTGTTCAGCGGGTTCCCTTGTATTATTGTAGCGCTGCTAAAGACGACAAATAACACTTATATGAATGCCAAAATGCCGAGATACCTGAGATTGATTACTTCCCGCTTGCAACATCCCTATAGCTCTTTGCATTTCATTTGCCGTCAAATGACGTCGCTCCATGACGTAAAGAATATCTAACAATTCAATTTTGTCGCTAACTTTATTTAAATCGTTGGTAAAATTATAAAATCAAGACTAAACGTAGCAATAAAAACGTACTTAAATTCAAACAAAATCCCTTTCATTAAAAAGAAAAACAAAATAAAATCGTTTTTTTTTTACAATCAGCCAGTATGTCATCAATAACATAAATTTGTAATATCATGCATGTTGCTTAGACTTTTTTGATGTGTGTATTTATTGATCATAGGGAGTGACATTAACATATTACAACAACACTTGGTAAGCGTCATGAAGCAACTACAGGCACCACTTCCATGTATTATTCATAATTAAAGTTATAGTTTATATGGATGTAAATTAAAGGTTCTACCGCTTACTACCTTTTACCATTAAGTTATACTTCTTTTGAAGTGTAAAAGATATATAGAGTTAGGGTGATCTACCGAGAAAAGATGCAGGACTGCCAGGCACAACCAAACTGTAAAATGAGCTTCAGTGTTGCCAGGACCATTCGACGTGGTAACCTTCAAGTAAAGCCTGTACACCTGTGTTAAGGCCTGTAATCCGAATATTGTCGCAAGAGAATTGAGCGGTGGTGATCACTTAACATTTGCTGACCTGTTTGTTCGTTTAACATCCTAAGTCCTGTCTTGACACTGGTTAGCTCTGTGGCGTTAAGCACGCCTCAATCATTGTCTTATTAAATTTTCTCAGTGAAACTAGATAAGGAAACATTATATAATGATCATTAATATAATATATTTTAAACAAGACTTTATGTAGTTTAATTTCGTTAAAATGTCATGTAACATGTCTTTTACATATTTTTATTTAAGTGGTGCTCCTGTGTTGTTTCCAAATCTATACAGGTTGTCCCAAAGTTATGGGACATGAAAGGAAAGTACCTTAAATATCGAAGATAGGCTATTTTTCTGAAAGAAGATTTTATGTTATTTTTAAAAGTTAGTAATTCTGCATTCGTTCTCGTCTGGGAATCGAACCGACTTAAATGTAAAAAAAAACCTCCCCTACTTTTATGATGCCAAAAACTAATAACTCTTCTTAAGTAACATAGTATTTTAAAAGAAAGGAACATCAACAACACAACACAACGTAAAATGAATGTTTTCCTACTTGGATTGGTACGAATGGACCGATTAGATGGCCGGCCAGATCCCCGGACCTTACACCATTAGATTTCTTCTTTTGGGGATATTTGAAAGAAGAAACACTCAAAAATACAATGTTTGTTTCCAATTGACCTCATTTGGGGCAGACATCTAAGAACGAGGATTTAATCCGACATTGAAGGTATTTATTTATTTACATACTTACACACAATACAGGAGAAGAATAACATACCTACTATACTTATTCCTATGTATTGTGTATGCTAATTCTAAAAAAAGTGTTTATAAATCAATAATACGGGTTTTGCTTTTGATATTGTAGATATAAGGACATATTCACCATCGTATTGGACCACTGCAACCTCTCGAAGATTCACAGCTTAAATTTTTACAATTATACTTCATGGGCAACATGGACAAATAACTTGATCGATGTCAAGAGATCAATGCAGCAATGATAATAGCAATTCTTCAGATCTGCAGCAACTACTTAATGAACATTTTGCATGTCGAGTTAGCCCGCAAATCTTTAATTTCCGATCCGTCTCGTATTCGCCCTGACCATTCAAATCTTAAGGCCAATCCTTGAAAGTTTGTTGTCTGAATCAAGACAATCCATTTCCCATGTTCAATCTATATACATATAAGAGATTTCCACGTATATAGTCACTCATCACGATATCTCTGGAACCACTAGAGCTAAAGACTTGAAATTTGGTAGGAATATTCTTTTCAACGAGTAGAGGTCAGCTAAGAACGGATTTTCCAAAATTCCATCCGCAAGAGTTTTTTTTATTATGAACAGAACAACGTCTGTCGGGTCAGCTAGTATATAAATAAATACGTCATTAAAAGAGACTTCCAATTCTAAGTATTTGAGGAAGCGCGGTGCGGCTTATTTAATCTAACATCTTCCCAACTAAAGTTAAGCGAATGAAACTACAATGGTTCAATTTTGTTCGCCATCAAGAACAAATTTATAAAAGATAGACGTAAGCTTCTGTCAGTTTTTAATACTTTTGCAGATGCCTGTGCGAGGTCAGCTACTGCAATAGGTTCCAACTCCCACGACTTGCGCACCATACTGAAACCCAAGATGCATGAGAGTTGGTCCAACATATGGCAAGTTTCAAAAACCTCTAAAGGCATTTTATGGAGATCTACAACCTGTAATTCCTCAGAAACCTTGGTTCTCCAAATTTAAAATTACCAACAAGTCAGTGGTATCAATAATTTGTCGTTTACATTTTAATCATGCTTCTACTCCAGTATATTTAGCTAAACTAAGAATTAGGGAAAATTCCCTTTGTGAATGTGGTCTAGATGAGGGAAATGTGGATCATTTATTCTTCAATTGTCCTTTAACGCAACCTTTTCTGTACAATTTTATACCTCCTGAAGTTCCCCGCCCAACTTTCTTTAAATGTCTTCTCTCCCTAGTTTTCACACCTTTTGTATATATTTTGTATAAATACATTAAAATAAATAAGATTAAGTTGTATATATCACTATATTTAATAATTTAAGAAATCATATCTGTGTATGTCTTTATAGTCTTAACAGCATGTTTATTTGTTTCAGGTATAAGAAAATAAAACTTGTTTCAATCTTTAGCACCGATCAATACCATTAAAATTAGAAAACAAATACTCTAAGCTTGGTGGTCTACCTTAACGTGACATTGGCATACTTGTGGTATAACTTCCACAGAAGCCACAGTAGGAAGAATAGAATAGTCACCTATTTTAAGCGAATAATTTCTACTTATAGTCTTGTTTCTATTTTACGCCACATTATGCACTTGGTTGAAAAATATACCTACAAAATATAAAGTTAATTCTGAAATGACAAATATTGAAATTATCTGCTGTAAATTAATCTATCAATCGAACAAAACCTATTACTAAATTTCTCATTACTTAATGTTTGTAACGCGTGACTCTTTATGCTCGATCAATCTACACGGAACAACTGCGTTGAACGTGTACAATACATGTTTAAAACCAAAATGTGCTCCATTTTTGTCGTCTTTATTAACTTCTTGCTTATTATGCAGTTAATGTGTGGCATGTATTATAAAAAGTTCTTCAAACATACTATTTCGAAGATTATTGGAAAACTTTATTGCTTAATTCAAAGTAGTTTCCTCATCTGGTGTTCAGCCAGTGTGTTTCACGCGAGTGGTTTGAATTCTACTAAATTCATATTTGTGTTTCTTGATTGTATTTCAATGATTCTGTTAACTGGTTTTAATCTAAACGATCGTGTTGACCACTTTTTAGAAAAACTCTCGCTAGTGGAATCCGCTTTAGAAGTTTCTGGAAATGGTCGCCCTGTTGCATTTCATGTAGTTGTTTTTATAATACTCGTGAGTGCTAAGTGCTTTTACCTATTTCATATGTCTAGCAAACATAATCTTGGCATCTCAATATTATTTTGGGGCTCGTGTGTCATTAAGATTGCACTTTTTATGAACACTGTATTTAGAAATGTGCCATTTCATCTGACTTGGCATAGAATGAGAATCCTACGTAACAATTTTGACAAAGTCTTCTCGCAATCAAAAATAGCAAGGGGTGATGCTGATAAACAAATCAGTAAGATAAAGCAGACAATGCTTTTATATGGAGCATTACTTGACAATTTGAATTCACTGGGATTGGTATTCAAATGGTTGGTAAGTACCTGCGACGGTTTCAATTTTGATTAAGTATTCTAGACCACATCTAGTTTAAGCGACAAATTTTCACAAAAAATATAATTGGTATCAGAGGGGGCAAACGGGTAAGATACTCTGATGGTTCCTATCCCATATCTTACCCTCTGAGAAGGGTTAGATATGATGGGAAGATATGCGTTGCTGGCCATTAAGTTGAGAGTTTGCTCTATGATTGAAGGTCATGACTCGTATTAGTTCGGGAAAACTGCAGCCAGTAACTGATTGCAGATAGTGTCTGTTCAAGCCAAGAAGTTCCACGCAAAACTCGTGGTTGTAGAATGCCAGACGTGAACATGATGCGTACATATAAAACCAGTACTCATTGTGTAATAATTAAAATTAAATTAATTTAACTTCTTATTGTTTTTATGGAATTAATCATCACAACCAGCAAATAATGCGCTTCATGTTAAGCGGCATCATCAGCCCTTAACAGTTATAATAACATATTCAAGGTCGTTATTACCCCAACGACTCTAGCTCCATGATCGCAAAGTACTGCAATTCTGTATGTAATTATTCCCACAAGATTTCACACCGAAACGCAAAATGACTTGGCAATGATGTGAAGAGTATGATGAATACAAATATAAGATGGTACTGCTACGGACGAATACTGCAAATACAGTTTGGCTTCAAAGGCTAAGTAACGCTTGTTTTATCTGAAGCCAAGGTTGTATTTCCTCATTAGAACTCTACAGTTAGGATTCTCGTACTCAACACCGCAATCCAAGACAATTCTGTTGTTTGCAGTCAGTGGTTTTACCAATGCAATTGAACCAGAGCTGTGAACGCTCGGAGAGAGTCTCTTGCAGATCGCTATCATATTTTGATCGAAGAATGGTTTGAAGATGGGAACCGGTGTTCGCCACCAACCTATGCAAATTATAGCAGTGGTTAGGTACTTAGCTCTGATTTTCCACGAGAGTGCAGTGTAGTTTTTTGCGGGCCGGGGTTGCACAAGGAAATTTAAAAGTTTGTTATAAACAGCAAAGGTCAGGTGTCCCTAATTAATTTTTTGTTGCAGATTATTCGTGACATCATACATGTCACCTTATACGTTTTGCTCATAACCGTAGAGACATCTTATTCGCTGACTCGGGTGAGTGATCAAAATGTTTTTGTTTGGAACCATTATCAGAATCCAAATCGATCTTTGACATTGTTAAATAATATATTTATTTTCTTTTCAAATAATTTTACTCTCACAGACACATTCTAACGTAAAAAGAGTGATTCAACCCAGTGATAAGTGAACCTGTCCACTTAGCCAGAAGTACCGAGTTCGAATCCCGGTAGGTACAAACATGTACCTAGTCTAGCCATAAATACTGAAACAAAGAAAAAATTTATATTGCAAATAGCATTTATTACATTTACTGTGTGATAGTTTAATACATAAATCTTTTGAGCATTAAGGCCAGTTATCAATAGAAGCACGCACTCTTTCCATTAGAAAATTTTCTACTGCCTATTGTATGGATTCATAGCGTTTAGAGCAATTTGTACTCTCCAAAACTGACCATAATTCATAATCCACCAGAATAAATAATAATAACAGCCAGTCTTAATCTCTGGTGAAGTCCGAAACGCTCGATTCCAACTAAGACTGCGTAGACCGAGCATTAGGACCCAGCGCTGCGTCTTGCTGGAAGGACCATTCTTGGTTATTGAACATGGTGTTGTTAAGAGGCTTCAATACCTTATCAAGAATGGTATCTTTATAGAATTGTACCAATGTTTTGATACCTTTTTCACAAAAGTATGGCTCAATCACTCCTTCATAGCCAATACCCCACCAAACCATCACTGAAGCCTGATAGTGCCCACGTTGCACTCTGTCGACTAATTGGGGAGCTTTGAGCATAAAAACGGTCGTTTTGTTTCATAAAATGTTGCTCAATCGTAAAAAAATTCTCATCCGTATACAAAACTTTTCTGTGACCTCCCTTTGCGTATCGCTTCAGTAGTTGTTTAGATTTTACCACTTATGAGTTAAGAAATGACCACTACTTCTCTTATAAGCTGCAAGTCCTAAGTTATCTTTTAAAATACGCGACATGGTTCTAGGTGCTATCTCAAATCTCTCGAGATAAAATCTTTTGCTTTCTGACAGGATTTCCTTGAATTCTTTCCCTTACTGCTTTGACCACCTTTTTCGTGCGAACACTACGTGGACGGCCAGATCATTTTCTGTCACAAACAGAGGAGGTCTCATTGTACCTCTAATTAGCCCGGTACCAAAGATTGTACTAATACCAAGCGTATGGAGAGTTTCAAAAATTGCATTTGCCTCCATACCTACTTGTGTAATTCAATCACAGTGATTAAGTTCTCTTTATAACCCCACTCAATTTTAATATAGCAAAACACAATGTTATTGCAAAACACAATTCAAATGTAATATTTTGTTCATAAGTAATTGTAACAGTATTTATGGGCAGACTAAGTATATAGCCGCGTCCAAACCGACCGAGCACGGCTCGCAAGGCAGACTCAACCAAGCGTGACCTCGAGGTCGAGCCGTCGGCTGTCGGTAAACGGAAGGCGCTCAAAGGTGCCTCAGAATGTGCGTTCCCTCGCTGAGGTGTTTTGTTCGAGAGCGCTATTTCCACAAATTAAGTTAAGGTTAGCTAGTACCATGAACATACCTGGTGGTGCGACATACGTGTAAAATTATGGACGTTTTTAAATAATTATAATGTTTTAAATCCTGAAACATTCGATTTCCATATTAATTGCGACGCTCATATAGTCATTTTCTACCCAAGCGTATTGATCTTTTCTTTAAATTTGACTGTTTCTTTCTTCTTACAAATAAACTACTAGAAAAATGGCTGCAGTAATAACTACAAAACCATACATATGAATGCTCGCGAGTTTCGCCTCTGTGTTTCGGGGGTGCATCTTGAGTCTATCTATATTCGGTAGGTCTGAGAAACGGTCATAAACTATTTTTTATAACCCAGTTATTTTATTAATTTAGTAATACAATGTTTGACAGGTCAGCTAGATATATTATAAAATATTGTATTAGTAAACTTTTTTGAAGTTATTTGAAAATTAAAAGTAAGTAGTGTTCCGCACCATTGCTGTTAGAAGATTGACGCTTGAAACGCATGCGTTCTACACAAGAAAAAGCATCCCAACATGTTGTTAAAATTACATTTAATTGTCCATAATTTGTAGGCTCATGTGCTGTCTAGATCTTCTGAAGCATTGTGCAATATAATATTACTCTTGATTCCGTGTTTGATGGTTGAACTGACTAAAGCAGAAGTGAAGAAAATTAGACTGAAGCTGACCGAAGTTTATTCACAATGCGAAGGTAATAAATAAATAATATTATTTTATTGTGTGTTTTTTTACTACCAATAGTGAGAATTTATGTTCTACTTTTTACTATACGTAGTTCAGGGTATATATTCAATATAAAAAAGGTGACAAAATATAAAATCATTTAGATAATTATAGATCTGTAAAGGATAACATCTGGATTAATTAACCAACAGTTATATAAATATGGTGAAAATCATACTTCTAGGACACACAAAGTTCAGTATATCTTATTTTCGGTAAATATTCTAGAAATTATCGTGTACTATTTGACTTTGTAATGAAGAGCTCAAAAATGACGCAATATCATTTCCGGTGTTTTCTGCATTACATGTGTCAACAAGTCTCTGTTAGTTTTGTTAATTCAATAAGGTGTAATTTGTGTTACTAGATGTTTATCATGTAGTCTTGTTTCTAGGATAATTATATATTGATGCTTTCGACTATATTCACCACAAAACATGCTAATGATAATGATGGTATCACTTTGGTGATTATATTAAACATTTGATGGTTGCCGAGCCAAAAATTTCCATAGCAATTATAAATTAGATTGATTAAAAGAACGAAATGCAATATTGTTTCCACATTAAATTGACATTATAGGTACACCACTATTGTGTTGGATCGAACTGGCCTTCACAATTAGCTGTACCACAACATACTAGGTATAATTATATACTATTTTGTAACTATGCATTAGATGATGAAAAGTTATTGACAAAATATGAAGGTAATATACATTTGTGGAATAGCTAAGCCACTTATGTAAGTAGGGGTCTTACGTTATTATTCCTTTATTAAGCTGTGCAGGACTTTCAACATTGTTATATTTATAATTTCACACCCACTTTGAAAATAGTTAAAACAGCCTCGGATGAAAATAGCATAGTATAAGGCAAGGGAAAAGGCATTTATTTTGTCAAAATTGATTCCTTTAGAATTCTTTTTGATGTCATTTCTGATATACTAGATAATACTACCGCTTCGGAAACAAATGGAGCTCTGAGAGAAAAGAAGCGGCGCAAGAAACTCTCCCAGCATTATTTTTGCGCTCTTTTCAATAAAAATAAACAATATTGTACAGTCATTTCTATCGCTATAAAATAATCACAATCTAGTCCCAGGCTGTCCGATCATTTAGATATTCAGCTGTGGAGTAATAGGATTTACGACAGAGCCATTTTTTTTATAAAACATTTAAATTTATTTATAGGTAATGCCTGAACAGTGGCCGGGAGTTTATTATAGAAGTGTATACATTTACCCTTAAAGCTATTATGTATCCTATGAAGCCTACTAGAGTTAGTCACAAGCAATCCCTTATTTTTAGTGTTATAATAATGAAAATCACTATTAAGAGCAAAAAGGTGACGATTTTTGTGAACGTATATTAAATTTTCATAAATGTTCTGACAATGAACAGTCATAATATTCATTTCTTTAAATTTTTCTTTGAGAGACTGTCTATAACCAAGCTGATTTATACGAACAGCTCTCTTTTGCAGAGCAAACACTATATCAATGTCAGCATCATGACCCCATAGTAAAATACCGTACGTCATGATGCTGTGAAAATAACTAAGGTACACTAATCTAGCGGTGCAACATTCGTGTACTCTCTAATCTTTCTAACGGCATATGCCGCAGAGCTGAGTCTATCTGTTATATGGGCAATATGTGGACCCCACTGAAGCTTTTTATCTAACGTGATACCCAAGGAGACCGTAGTGTCCACAAGTTCTAATATCGGAGCATTTATAAGTACGTTGGTTTGTATCTTCGCTGTGTTTGGTGTAATAAACCGTAAACACTTTGTTTTTTTTCTGTTTAAGTGCAGATTATTCGTCTCAAACCAACGCACTATCTTTGAGAGTGCATAGGTAAAACAAATATAATATAATGTAATAATAAACCTTGATAATCATAACTGTATACAGATGGCTGAAAAATGCACACATAACTTCTGAGGAACCTACGCCTTTAGATCAATTATACGTTTAGATGGACTGTGACAGATAACATCTATTTTGAGCAATGTACGCACACTAACACACAAATCAAGAGTGTAAGACGTAGCTTGTCACGCACACTAAAGTAATAAACCAGGCCTGTTTACTGCAGGATATAACAATAATTAGTTTTCAAATTTTATTTCTGTTTACATCGATTATCTAACAGTAAGAGGCTCTATCTAGACATATAAATTATCAAAGCCTACGCTAGTTAAAAGCAGAATTTCTCCATGACAGTTTATCCCATAATGTTGGAAATATTGAAAGTTCCCCTGGTTCAGAGGATGTGATTTAAGTATAACTTCGTGTGATCTTAAGTTTCTTTGATTAATTCTTTGATTAACTGCCGCGATTTCCATAACTTCGAAGGTATAGGGTTAGAAACCTAAGGACTTTCACAGGAGAAACAGGAAACAAAATAGATCCCCGTAATGAAGCTCTTTGACCTTATATTTCTGTACATTATTATAATACACATATTAAATTATTTTGATAAACTGAACTATCAATTCCTCGTGGAATTCTATGCCAGCTACTAGTATTCCCTAATACGATACAACTTACATGCCTTTAAGTTAAAACAACATTCTACTCTCCCCATGTCAAAGTTACTTTACGAACTGATGTAGCTTCATCACGTTTACAGAGTGTTGTTGTAATAATTTATATTATTGTCACTCCCTATGATAAATAAATATATATTTATATTCTATTACATTATACAAAGGCTTTGCTTTGCAGGTATCTATAAAAACGCATTTATTTTCTCAAAATTGATTCCTTTTGAATTCTTTTTGATGTCAATTCTAATATACTAGATGCTACTATGACGGACGTTTTGACTTTCCATCTTATGAGCCACGTGGACATTTCCATGCTAACAAAGCCTTGTTATAATATTAATATCGCATTTTTTGATGAAATACGAATAAATTGTAACATCGAACTTATCACAAAAAAAAATGTTTGTTCAAATTAAAAAAAATAAATACGGAATGAGGTTTTACATATTTTCAAGCGGATGCATATTTACGTACTTTTAATAATAAACTGTGGTGTTCAATTTAATTAGCTGTCAAATGTGTTTACAGATGAAAGAGTCAAAGAGAAGGTGGAAGATGCGATCATGTTTTTGGAGTTGCGCCCGTTTAAATTTGTTATATCACGAATTGTATCAATCGATATTCATCTGCCTCTTGCGATTACAAGTCTTATGACTACCTATGTTATTGTTGCAGTTCAATTTACGCACGTTTATAAAAAATATAATGATACACACTAGTACGTTTTCAGAATTCGCTTGAAGTACAAACTATAAGTATACGAGTGTAATAATATAGGTTTATTGTGACACTTCAGATGTGTTGCAACATTTCTTACTTTATGATTTATCATTTAAATGGTTTATAGTGTGCTTAAAGCTAGTTAATATAAGTATTGTAAGTTCAGTACTATTGTTTATGTGGAGCCGTTGCGGGTAAAATCCTTCTCAAATTTTATAAAGCTATTTTTCTTTTGGCCCGCTTTGGAAAAATGTTGCGAGTGATTTTTTGCGCGCGCACAACGACATCTAAAAATAACAGGATGAAGTTGGTTTCTAAATGTCTCTTTATCTTTGTGACAATTATTATGGAGAATATACGCTATTATGGAGTGATGTATCCGTCTATTTATTGAGACCTAGACTACTATACTAGAGACTAGATTCATTGTGTTATTTAAAAAAAAAATATATATTTGTGATTGTATTCGCAATTGTAATTTTTATGGCAATTTAAATGATAACGTGCAAATAGTAAATTATAAATATCAATCGAAAAGTGACCCACCCACATATGGTCCTCTAAATAAAATGAACGAGAGACTATGTTAGAGAGATGAAGAGTCTAAATTAATTCAATACTTGCAGAAACAAACCAACCTATGTCTGTACTGTGTCCCAGCATACTTGTGTATCTGTTGCTATACCTATATTGGTTTTATGATATTAAATAACTAGACGAAGAATACGTACACTAAATCGTAAATGATACGCCCCGTCGCTACAATTCAATGTCTCTAATTTTAAAAATCCTTAGTAGCGACTACGCTTGTCACGTTTAGAAATAGAGAAAACATTATCATCAATTTTTCCGTTCAGTAATTCTTGACTGTTTTCTTCTATGTTTTTAGCCCTTGATTTTGAGTTTTGAGCCATTTTTCTTTGAGATTGGTTTAGCTTTGGAGGAAGAAATAGTCAAGAACGAAACCTTTATTTTTGAGAATTATAATAATAATGTTTGTTCAGAGCTGTGTTTGTCCTGTTCACACTAATGTCTGTCTCACCCACGGAACAGAAAAAACTAGGTCTCACCCGCGTTAGCGCGACAGAAATATTTTTAGTTTGTGAAAGATTTTACCTCTTACCAAGCTCTATAGTATCAATAACCAAGTTTTTACATCATGTACGGCGCCTCTAAAACATAGAACAAATAGGAATTTTGTCACTTGTATTTGTGTGTATATTTGAAATTATTATATCAGTAATCTATTTGTAAGTAATTTTAATATCTAACAAGTGATTTAAAAATAATTGTATGACATATTTAAGAAATTTTATATTTATCACTAAATAGTTTGTGATTTGACAGCTTAAAGAATTACACCAATGTATTGTTTAGATTAAATTAAAACGATTAAAACAATAATTATTATTTATTTTTATCTTATTTAAGTAACTTAACAAATTTAAATCATATTTTATGTATTTTAATACTAATTGAATATGTAGATATCTTTTATATTCTCGTTACAAATGTTTTTAATATCACTGCGTTTTCAATTAATAATGTATTTTATGCTTAATATTATGGGATAAAGTATGAAATTGCCGATTTGTACTGAAAAATTGAAACACTTTTTTTTTAATTAAACATATTTATTTAATTGAAATAAATACCATTATTATCTAAACATCGCTGCTATCTAATAGGAAGGTCATTAATGCCTTTGCGATGCCTGTGGTGATCTAGATTCGACAAACTGTGTGAAAGCATTTTGTACTGCCTCCTGAAAAGAAAACTTTTTATCACGTAGAAAATTGTCCAAATCACGAAACACATAGTCTATTTGAGCAAGATCTAGCGAATACGGAGGGTGACGAATGGTTTCTAATTGCAGTTCCTGTTGGGCTAAAGCGGGTTCTCGCGCTGTATTAGGTCTCGTTATCATGGAGCCATTATGGTAAAGATCGAATCATGAGTCGGGGCTGTTTTACTTCTAGTTTTGCTGTCATTGTTCGGAGTTCGGCACAGTAAACATCTGCCGTTATTGCTTGACCAGATCGGAGAAAGTCATAGTGAGCACACCATGCTGAGACCACTAAACAGTTACCATTACATTTTTGATGGTAAGCTTTGCTTTAGGACACTGTTACGGAATTTAACATGTGGTCAGTAAAATAAAAAGTGGTCACCTACCTACGGTCGACAAAGACAGTATTCCATTACAGTGCCCCGGGATCTATAAAGTTGACTGCTGCTGCGGAAGCTTATGAGCTTCCGCTGGTCCGTCCGATATATGTATCGGACAAATGAAAAGAGTTATTTCTCAACGCTTTAAGGACAACATCGAGCTGCATAACCCATGGGTGATTTCTGCTGGATGCCAATACATCCCACAGCTTGTTAGAGATAAAAAAATTAAAAAACATCCTAAAAATTTTAATAAGGAGGGTGGTTTTAGACTACCGCAAACATGGAATCCCGTGGTCTAACTCTGCAGTACAAATGCAAAAATAAGACCCGAAAGAATGGATGACGTCAGTAGAGACGAGACAAGCAGGACGTTTAGCTGATGGTAATTGATACGTCCTACCTATTACAATGCAGTGCCGCTCAATGTATGTGTGTCGTGAATTATGGAATCAAAGATCAAAACGAATTAGACGCCACGTGCACAGTTTAAAGGTGTCGCCGCAGTTCCGCCGCGACCACGATTCATGCAATTGAATTGAAATATCGGCGTCAAATTAATAAAATATGTATGGTGAGTACCCGTCATAATAATAACTATGATCTCCACATAAAATAGAAAGTGGTAAAATGGTAGATGTGGAGTTATTAATTTAGCTATCGTAAATTATCGTCATCTCTCAGGCTACAATTGTGCCGGACTTGTCAGAGACCAAGCTAGGCAATACAAAGTCAGCATCTACAAACGTGATAAGTTTATATATCGCTCGTATTATATTTCCATCACAAGAATATTTCGTTATCGCACAAGTTTTGTCTTCATTTTAGTTCAATATAGAAAATTGTATAGACGAGACAATACTTGAGCATTCCCCGAGAATATAAAACAGGAATCTTGTTAATTTTAGGTTGAGTTCAGTATTTCGCCGATTTCTTCCTGGAAACATATCGCAAGAAAGGTCGTACTGCAAAATGGCTGTAGGTTTAAGAAAATTAATTAAAAACCGCACTGTAAACAAACGAAACATGTTATTGGTGGTGTTTGCTTGAATTTGTTGGCAGGGGTCAAATATCTTTTTGGAATACAGTCCGTAATAGACGCTCAACAAAGTGAAGTGTTAAAGAATCACCACCAGTCCACATCGTTCACAGAGTACTGGATGCTGTCAGGTTAAGCAGCTCTAAACTAACGGCCGTTCCCAATATTCAGTCTATCTGTTACTTGAGATAAATCTTAACTATCGATGACTTTTCTGTCCCTATAAACATATCGACGGTAACTCACCTTCTCCGTGCACGCTGTCGTCCAATGGGACGAAGTATAGCTTACCAGCGATATAAAGTTTATATGGAAATTGCAATTCACGCGTCCCAATATAAGGCGATAAGAATGACTTATCGGGAATATTGGGACAGCTTCAGATTATAAACAGCTAAGTACTGACAGTAGAAGGTAGTAATTTATGTAGGTCTACCTGTAGATAGTATATTGGGAACGACCGTAAGACGTCTACAGACGGCGGGTTTAAGCGTTTTATTAATTTGTACAAATCTTCATTCGGCGAGACTCAGCAGGCTTATAAACAAAAATTTCCCTATATTGTTCCGGATTTTAAACGTTTTTAGTAAAATTCATGGCAAGCTCATTGGATTACTAATTAACCATTGACCGATGTTATTTCTGGTTCAACTGACATCTCAGTGAAACTCTGGTAGTGCAAGACAGTATGTGTATAGATCACAAGTTTAAAGCCCTCCCATTAAAAGTTTAACTTCAATATTTTTTTATTACAAGATTTTAACCTTAGATAATTTATACGTCTAGATAGAGCCTCTTGTTGTTGTGAGACAACGCATAACAACAGGCCAGGTTTATTAGTTTAGTGTGAATGACGGCTATGTCTTACACTTGCAATACGTAAGTCACTCTTTTTTACTGTGCGTGCGTTGCTAAAATAGAGGCCACTATTTATTTCGACGTGTTCACAGCTCGCACAGTCTCACTAGATGCATGAATTAACTAAGAATTTAATCAATTCCTATTATTATGTTAACGATATTAATTATGGGTTTTAGCTTTTGTTGATATTACAAAAGATATTAATTAGCTTTACACATTTATTTAACCTTAGTATTTTGCAGTAAATTTAACTTCTAAATAATGTTTTAGCCAAGAAATTTTATTAAGAGTCGTTCAGTTAATTTGGCTTATTAATTTGTAAGATCAAACACATTCCATGCGGTGTTCTTAAACTCATTGTGTTCCCAGAAGATAATGGTTATTCCAATAATAATAGTAATTAGATTCCCTGGCGTACGCACTATATTAGCATTCAAGTCGGTTAATGTAGGTTTGAAATTAGTGGATCCATGATTATTGATCTAATTATAACCAACCTTCAACAACTGTCCTGCTAATGTTATTTAAGTGTGAAAGTTAATGATATTATGCGTGGAAGTTTATTACTCAGTCAAACAAAAACACAGTAGCCAGTGATGATTGCAGTTTTATAAAATAAAATGATTTCACTAGCTACGGCGCCCTTCAGACCGAATAACAGTAATGTTTACACATTACTGCTTCACGGCAGAAATAGGCGCCGTTGTGGTACCCATAATCTAGCCGGCTTCTTGTGTAA
Organism: Leptidea juvernica; assembly: GCA_949711755.1. Taxonomy (NCBI): domain Eukaryota; kingdom Metazoa; phylum Arthropoda; class Insecta; order Lepidoptera; family Pieridae; genus Leptidea; species Leptidea juvernica. Next base: position 7,310,948 of record CATIXQ010000009.1, on the reverse strand, counting down.
AGGAGCCTCTCACTGGTACAACGTACCAATACAGTATACTCTATTGACGAGAATACAACACTCTGGGCTGCGGTGATCACCTACCATCAGATAACCTGAATGCTCGATTGTCCTCCTCACAAATCAGTAGGGACAGCTTACCACACATTACGGTGACGGTAATGTTTAACAAATCAGATGATAGCGTATTTGAGAAAAAATAAATACAAGTAAGTCCAAAGTTTTTCATTAATAACAAACAAATAAAAAAACCAGTAAAAATAGGCAATAGGCTGATAATTTTTTTTTATGAATCCGACCGATGATGATGATGATGAAAGGACGAGACGAGCAGGACATTCAGCTGATGGTTATTGATACATCCTGCCCATTATAATGCAGTGCCGCTCAGGATCCTTGCAAAACCCAAAAATTCTGAGCGGCACTACAATTGTGCTCGTCATCTTGAGACATAAGATGTTAAGTCTCATTTGCCCAGTAATTTCAATATCTACGGTGCCCTTCAGACCGAAATACAGTAATGTTTACATATTATTCACGGCAGAAAAACGTACGTAGGTACATACTTGGTAAGCATAATCTAGCCGGCATCCTGTGCAAAGGCGCCTCCCACAGATGAATAAATACTTGAAAAGGCTTTTTTGTATCCGAATAATTTAACTTTAACAGTAATTTAAAAATATTAAATACAAGACGAAGAAAAAAAATATTTTGTACGAATATTTAACTACATAAGTTTTATATATATATTACGTAGTCAGATCGATCGAATTAGCGGATATAGCCTTTAATAACAGGCTACTAATGATAGAAATGTAATAGCTATCAAAATGTAACTTGGCTGGGCCTACAGTAGCCCTATTCTCGTAACACAACGAGAAAAGGATCGAAGCGACCTTATGTCAAAAAGTTAAATTTCGTATTCTTGTTACAAAAATTAACGGTTCAGTTCCGATTTAGAGAAATCGTAGGATACGTATTCCAGTAACAAGATCTAACGTCAATTGTTGGGAGATGCTTAATCTGCAAATTGACATTTGTTTTAGTTGACAAGTTAAAACATGACGCGTGGCTCCGATACAGTTAAAAATTAGTTAACGTTCTAGGGAAATCATAGGAGAATACGAATCTAGAGCGAAACGTGAATAAGATCGGAACTTAGCGTCAATGATTTTGATATTAAGTGAATAGCACCGCAGGTATACAGGTCTACCTAATTAAGAATTTTGTTGAAGAAACACCCAACTCCATAAATAGTTCTACAACATTTGCAGTATCAATAGAAAATAGGACAGATCCTATTTCGAATAAAAATATTTGAATTTGCCTAATGGTTGAAAATTTACATATTGTTACTTCGATGGGTGTACCCAAAGATGTATATGAATGTAAAAGTAAACTTTATTGAAGAAAAAACAACTCCATAAAAAGTACAAATATATTAGTATCAATATAATCAATCAATACAATCATAAAAAAAGACCAATTAATTATAGCTAGTAAATTTAAAAAGATACCTAAAAAAGATAATTTTGTGTTATTCATCTGTAATTATTTTAATCTTCAAAATAATATGCCTTTAACCCCTTTTAGGTTAATATATCAATTTAATTAAGACTATTACGAACGGCTAAGCTAAACTAAACAGAATGCGACGCTGACGTTCAGAACAGAGTTAATTAAGGAGCTGATGTTGTCCTGTTTGAGGTAGCGACTTGAACACGTGGCAATTAAGTTGCGGGGAATTGGAATGCGAGACTATCATACATACAACTAGATTAGTAATATTACATTCTAACGCTACTCGTACGTTATACATATATTAAAAAATCAATAGAACTACTTCAAAAGTAGCATCCGTCGATTGAAGCTATAAAGCATAAGGCTGCGTGTATATTATTTTTTTATGAGAATAAGGGACGAGATTACAATATTACAATTACAATACCAGAAAATGAGGACATCCGTAGGAGAACCAAAGTTACCGACATAGTCAAAATGCAGCAGGGCACATAGTTCGACGGGCAGATGGCCGTTGGGGCAGTAAAGTCATCGAATGGCGACCTCCACAAGATGGACCGACGATCTGGTCAATATTGCCGGAATACGTTGGATAAGGGGCAGCGCAGGACCAATTATCGTGGAAATCTTAGGGAGAAGCCTTTGTCCAGCAGTGGACGTCTTCCAGCTGATAATGATGATGATGAAGAAGGGACGAGACGAGCAGGACGTTCAGCTGATAGTTAGTGAAACGCCGTGTCCGTTCATTTGATGGTAAGTGATACGCCATGTCAGGTTTCTTAAAAAACCCAAAAATTCTGAAGACACATTGTGCTCGTCACCTTGAGACATAAGATGTTGAGTCTCATTTGCCCAGTAATTTCACTAGCTACGGCACCCTTCAGACTGAAACACAATAATGCTTACACAGTCATTATTCACGGCAGAAAAACGTACGCACGTGGTACCCATAATCTGGCCGGCATCCAGTGCAAAGGAGCCTCCCACTGGTAAATAAATACTTGAAAAGTCTTTTTTGTATCCGAAAATTAATAAGTTTTTAAATTATGCCATTGTAAAATATAAATATGTAGATTGAACAGTAAATTAAAAATATTAAATACAACGCAAATTTTATTCAGCGGCTCTTCAGCTGAAACTGAAACATTTTGCTGAATGAACTTACGAAAATTTTAACAAACTATAGAAATTTATAACATGAAAATAAATTAAATAAAAGGCTTTTAATCTCACTCAACTGAGAAGTCCAAAAAGCTACGTTTTTAGAATTAATTATATAAAATTTTTGTTTCTTCTTGGAATCTTTCTTATTTGAATGTACGAAACTTCTTCGGAGATGCCCCTTATTCAGTTGCTTCTTTAGTCCAAAGTTTTAGACCAACTTCTATAATGTCATCAGTCTCACATTCTATACTTTCAGTTTTTTTGCCTTTTGTTTATTTTTTTTAATTTTATGATTTTCTTTTTTTTATGGAATAGGAGGACAAACGAACGTACGGGTCACCTGGCGTTAAGTGATCAGCGCCGCCCATATTCTCTTGCAACACCAGAGGAATCACAAGAGCGTTGCCGGCCTTTAAGGAAGTTGTACCCGCTTTTTGATAAGGTATTCATGTCAAATTCAAATTCAAATTCAAAAACACTTTATTCATGTAGGTCACGGAAATGACACTTATGAATGTCAAAAAAATAAATATATTTTTTCTTATTGAATTTACCGCTACTTCGTAAAGGGTTGAGCTAATGAGAAGAAGTAGCAAGAAACTAATTGCAACTCTTTTAAGTCAAGATTAACATTTTAATTGTTTTATAAATCATTTCAATTACAATATATGCAAAGTGACGCAACAAAAATACTCAAATGTCGTTCTTTACCGCCTCAAAGAAAAAAGGTTTTATTTTACAGCCTCAAATTTCTTTGAGGCTGTAAAATAAAACCTTGGATTGGATTATTTATGTTCAATTTATTACATTGTGCTTTATTTATTATGTTAATAAAGTTTAATTTTGATAATACATAAATGAACGGTATTAACAATAGAACTTGCAGTCATACCACATAACACATGTTTTTTTTTCATATAAGGGAGGGCAAGAGGGTCACGTGATGGGAAGTAATGAGGTAACCACCCATGGACATGAAAAACCAGAGATAAAGAGATGCTCTATGCTTCAAGATTAATAAATAATAATGAATATTCTCCATGATTAACCAGTGGGAGGCTCCAATGCACAGGATGCCGGCTAGATTGTGTGTAGCACAACGGCACCTATTTCTGCCGTGAAGCAATAATGTATAAACACTATATTGTGTTTCGGTCTGAAACACGCCATAGCTTGTGAAATTACTTGGCAATTTGACTTAACATGTTATGTCCCAAGGTGGCGAGCGCATTGTATTGCCGCTCAGAATTTTTGTGTTTTTCAAGAATTGAACTGCATTGTAATGGGCAGGGCGTCAATTACAATCTACTTAACGTCCTGTTCGTCACGTCACATATTATCATTAAAAAAAAAGACACCACATAAGCCATGTTATTTTACTATAAGGGAGTGCAAACTGGCAAGAGACTCACTTGATGGGAAGTGATGAGGCAACCAACCATGGATATCAGTAAAACAAGAGATCAATAGATGCTGTAGGGTGGGAATATTCTCTATGCTAGGTCCCTGAGTCGTATTGGTTCGGGATTACTGCAGGGGGTAATTGATTCCACAAAGTGGCTGTGGAATGCCAGATGTCAACGTGCTGCGGATGGAAAATCACTTACGTGATGCCCGGTGGTGAAATTCGGCTGATGTCATCAACCCGAGCCATTCCTCTCAGCACTCCCCATCATATATGCGATAGACGATGCAGAGTGAACCCACATATCTACGCAACGCCATAGAATCAAACCGATCAGAGATGACTTGATCGTCTACTATTAAAGCTGCTTTTCGTTATATGCGGTCAAATGAAAGAAGCTGGTACTGGGGAGCACCCGCCCAGAGGTGAAAAGAGTACTACATTTGAGATTGATTTTGCGCCTTATATAGTTACCGTATATGTACCATGACTTCTTGGTAAGTTGCTTAGTTCAGAGGCTTATATCAAGAATTTTTAATGTGTAGGTAATAGGTTCCACACCTTATTTCACTCGTAGATTCTTCATGTGCATTCTCATGTAAGTAGTTAAGAAAACTACTTCTTCTTCTTCGCGTGCCTGACCGTTTAGGTCTTGGGAATAAATAAAACTCGCAGGACGCCAGGTCAGGGCTGAAGGTTAAAGTATGTATGGTGGATGACTCATTATCTCGACACCTGCCATGTGAAATATTCAACTGTCCGTTTTGCGGAGTGCGCTGAAGCATTGTCGTGGTGAAGGAGGATCCTGCTTCGAGGGCGCTGCTGTCTAATTTTTTCCTAGACAATAGGCAAACAACGATTGACATACCAGTCTGCAAGTAGCTGTCCTACCCTCTTCTAGCACAACTATCGCGAAATGACCTTTCCGACCAAAGAATGAGGCAATCATCTGATTTCCTTGACTTTGAAAGGAAACATCCAATGAGCTGATTGTCTTTTGGTTTTAGGGTTCGTAACAATATTGTAGCAAGCTTTCATGTGACGATGCCAAATACAGCATTTGAGTCACCGCCGTTGAACTTATCTAACATTTGTCGACACCAGTCCATGCGAAGCTGTTTCTAGTCGTCGGTTAAAGTATGGAGAATCCATCTGTTACAAAACTTCCTGACGCCTAAATGTTCGTGTAATATGTTTTGAACTTCACTCATACAAATGCCTATTCTGGTATCTACTGATAGGTCACTCTCTTATCTTCCTCTATCCTGCGTCGCACAGCACTGATGTTATCTTCAGTAGTCGCTGTTAAAGGACGTCCCTCACGCGGATCATCTTAAACTCGTTAAACTAATTGTAAATAGTGGCACAAGATTGGGTTTCATTAAGAAATGCTAATCGCAGCCTATCATAGCTTTGTTGTTAAGTAAGCTCATAACGAAAGTCATAATAAATCATTGACCGAAAATTTTCTCGCGTTAGGTTCTTTTTCACGGGTAACAAGAGTTTAGATTTGCCGCCAATTCACAAAAACAATTGACAAATGAATGCAATATGCTACATTAGGTTACCAAAGAGTTCTAAAATTGAAATAAAAAAAAATTTCATTAGCAATGTTTCTAACTGGCCAGTTCTAAACACTTTCAGTGTTACCCACTTATCGTACCATAATTTAAATATTTATTTTGCATTAAAATATATGAATGTATATAAAAGTGTAATGTAAACTGTCGCCTACTTTAACCTATATAGAAATGACATTAAAAATAAAACGAGATTAGATTAGAGAACAGTTAGAGTAGGGATGAATACTTACACATTTACTGTTACTGAGTGGTAACAGTGTTTATTTTAACATTTATTTATAATTTCCCGCCCGCAAAGTTTTAAGATCTAGCTCAAATATTTCTCTCGACATTCAGTAACATATTATAAATATTCATCGGTTGGTACTAAATTGGTTTGCTCGGAATGCTATTATACATTATTTTACAAAGGTAACTTTAGTTATTAGAATTGCTAGTTATTTGCAGATATTTCGAAATACCCTCTTTTTTGTATTCACGTTAAGTAATCAAAGAACTGCAGACGCAAGTATTTGATGACAATTTTTTTTTTTTTTATGGAATAGGAGGACAAACGAGCGTACGGGTCACCTGTTGTTAAGTGATCACCGCCGCCCACAATCTCTTGCAACACCAGAGGAATCACAGGAACGTTGCCGGCCTTTAAGGAAGGTGTACGCGCTTTTTTTGAAGGTACCCATGTCGTATCGTCCCGGAAACACCGCACAAGGAAGTTGATTCCACAGCTTTGTACAAAACCCGAAAAAATCAAGTAAAGATATACGTCATGCGTATGAAATTTAATAAGCCCGACATCTGACCATCTTTATTAGTGGTTATCCACCATCTGTACTAGTGGGAGGCTCCTTTGCACAGGATGCCCGCTAGATTATAGGTACCACAACGGCGCCTATTTCTACCATGATACAGTTATGTGTAAACATTATTGTGTTTCGGTCTCAAAGGCGCCGTAGCTAGTGAAATTACTGGGCAAATGAGACTTAACATCTTAACGTCTTATTGTAGTGCCGCAAAACAAAATTGTGTTTCAAGAATCTTGAACGGCACTGCATTGTAATGGTCAGGGCGTATCAATTACCATCAGCTGAACGTCCTGCTCGTCTCGTTCTTTATTTCAAAATATATATACATAACACTCATGTGATACTATTATCACATTCGTGTTTTTATACCCCTTATTACACAACAGTTACATAAATAACTATTATACGTACTGACACGAAAAAAACAATATACATATAGTGAACCTCTTTCTATATGCTTTATGAAATGGTGTCTATGGGATACTAAATAATATCGATACAAAAAGTATAAAAGAAAATCATTTTTCTATAGTTATTACGATGTAAATTAACAGTTTTCATTAAAAATACTAAAGAAATTGATTTGACAACACGACATAAGTAAAAATTCAACAAAATTTTGGTCTTTATATAGTATACTAGTATAGTAATGGCATTTACAATATTATATGTAAAAATAATTGAGCATGAATTACTCTAGTAATTTACTCTGACTTATCAACTAGAGCCGACTCTACCCGGACTCTGGTACCTGGCTCATGCGTCATGCTCGTGAACGGGCGCTGCTTGTGGTGGCAGGATGATCCTGTTGCCGGAGGCTCGGCTTCAGATTCCTAAAAGTTATTATATATATAACTTTAATAATAAGCGATTATATATATATATATATATATATATATATATATATAAATAGTTGCTGCAGATCATGAATAATTGCTATTATCATTGCTGCATTGATCTCTTCATGACGTTGTTCCACCATGGTGCCCATGAAATATAATTGTTAAAATTTTTGGTGTGCATCTTCGAGAGACTGCAATGATCCAATTCGATGGTGAATCTGTCCTTGTATATATATACAAAATCAAAAGCAAAGTCCGTATTACTGATTTGTAAACACTTATTCTTAGAATTAGCATATATAATACATAGGAATAAGTATAGTAGGTATGTTATTCTTTTACTGTATTGTGTGTAAGAATATAAATAAAATAATACCCTGAATATCGGATTAAATCGTCGTTTTTAGACAATGTCTGCCCCAAATGAGGACATTTGGAAACAAACATTGTATTTTTGAGTGTTTGCTAGAAAATGTCGTGTCCAGCCAGTCTTTATCCAGCAAAGCTAAGTCCTAGGCTTAATTATTATTATTAATTTCTTTTAATTTTGCATACTTTATTATTATTAATATTATTTACTAATGTGCAAGTGTACAACTTAACTATAGTTGTCCACTTAATTATTATATTCCCCCTCTGCCTGACTCGGGCAGCGGGGGTTGTTGCCCGCTCAACCTAGTTATTAAATATGACAACCATGGCTTCAGCAATGGTTGCCGACGAGGGCCTTCTAAGCGCCCTACTAGATAGGTTATTCACGGAGAAGATCGCTCCGCTAATGAAAGAATCAATCAACGAGACAGTGGATGCTGCTATTAAAGCGAAATCCAACAAATATAACACGTCGTCTGACGTTTCGGGTTCCGACGGGAAATCCGAAATGGATTTAGGAAATGACTCCGACGCGAGCTCCGTGGCCTCGGTCAAACCGAAAAAGGTGATCACCCGATCAGCCCGCCCGCCTGTCCTTCAGGCGTACTTTGACGCGCCTAAGGTCCCCGCGGTCAGTCCTGACCGCATGGAAGCCCCTCAGGCTTCCAGTGCTTCACCGGCCCAGCCGGAAACCGCTCTACCGTCGAGAGCGGAGAGTGTCGCGTCGGATGATGACGGCTTCATCACCGTCAGTCGCAAGAAGAAGCGCGGTCGCGAATCGCCTTCTCTTGATGGCCACGACTGGCTCCACTCCCGCGTCCGCGCCCGCGCCCGCTAAAGCCCGCGTACCGCCTCAGACCAAGCGCCCGCCTCCTATTTTTATAGG
>CATIXQ010000009.1:7271833-7297372 GCA_949711755.1 Leptidea juvernica | reverse complement strand
TAACTTAGTCAGGAATGATCGCACCACCCGTATGGGCGGCACCCTCATTTATTTTAAAAGGTCTCTACACTGTATACCTATAGATCCTCCGGTCCTCACTAACATCGAGGCCTCTGCCATCCGGGTCAGTATGGCGAATCACCAGCCGATCACTGTTATTTCAGCTTATCTTCCGCCGAACAAACAAATATTAGACACAGATATAGAAGCATTACTCGGCCACGGGGCCGCAGTCATAGTGGGCGGCGATCTTAACGCCAAACACTCCAGCTGGAACAGTAGAGCCACAAATAGAAACGGAATTTTATTAGATTCTCTCACAGACACGCTGAACTTTTCAGTAATAGCACTCGACGAACCAACACGTTATCCGGATAACGTCGCGCACCGACTCGACATTCTAGACGTTGCGTTACTTAAAAACGTAACGCTCAATGTAAATTCAATCGAGGTTTTTCACGAATTAGAGTCAGACCACCGGCCCGTCGTCCTAAATCTAGGCCCACCGGTTAACTTTCAACCACCGACGAAAACAGTGATCGACTGGCAACGGCTGGAAAAGGATCTCGAGTCTATCAAGTCTGACGACCTTGACCGTATACCGGACGTCATCGACTCGGTCGACACGGCTCGCAGTGCTATCTCTCATGTGACGTCACATATACAGAATAGGATCAAGGCCTGCTCCAGGCAGGTTCCGACGATGCAACCGCATCGCCTAAACCTGCCTCCAGAGGTCAGGACTCACACAGAAGCACAGAGCCACTAGACTTTACGACAGGTATCCGTCGGTCGAGAATAGGCGCCACCTCTGCTACCTACAGCGGGTGGTACGGGAACGTATCGCGGAACTCCGCGGCGAACGTTGCGACCGCTTGCTCGGCAACCTTAAGCCATCACATGTGGCTTTCTGGAAGCTGCCTCGCGCGTTCAAACAGGAGCCGCCCACTGTCATGCCTCCTTTGGACAGACCGGGACTGCAGCCGGCGTTCGATGACGATGAGAAGGCTGAATGCCTCGCCGATAGTCTCCAGAGTCAGTGCTCTCCAAATGCAGCAGCCGACCCGACACACGTTGACGAAGTTGATCGTGAAGTTGAACGTCGCTCCGCTCTGAGCCCTTCAGGCGATGTAATAAAACCCACCTCTTACGAAGAGGTGAAGCTAATCATTAAGGAGCTTCACTCCAAGAAGGCCCCGGGGCCCGACACTATAAACAATAGGGTTCTTAAAATCCTACCCTCAACTCTTATTACTTTATTGGTTACCATTTTAAATATTCTATTGTCTAATAGCGCGTACCCCGAGCAATGGAAGGATTCCATTGTTATCGGTATCCCAAGACCCAATAAACCTAAAGCTAATCCGAGTAGCAATAGGCCTATTAGCTTAATTAACTCGATCGGGAAACTTTACGAAAGATTAATTCTCGCGCGTCTTAATCATTACATCGCGGAGCTTAACCTGATACCCGACATACAGTTCGGATTCAGAACCGCTCACTCGTGTCCCCAGCAGGCTCACCGACTCACCGAGTACATTCTCATACGGCGTCAATTTCACGCTACCACTGCAGCCGTGTTTTTCGATGTCGCGAAGGCCTTCGACAAGGTATGGCACAACGGCTTAGTATTCAAACTGTATCAACTGGGAGTGCCAGACAGGCTCGTGCGTATCATTCGAGCCTACCTTACTCATCGCTCCTTCCGATATCGAGTAGAGGGCACCCTATCCTCACCCAGACCCATCAGGTCTGGCGTGCCACAGGGTTCGGTCCTCTCTCCCATTCTTTTCTCGCTCTTCACGAGCGACATTCCCAAGTTTCCGAGTGTCCAGCTCGCTCAGTACGCTGACGACACGGCACTCTACTTTGGCTCCAACCGCTCAACCTTGAGCAAGAACATTAAAGTGCTTCAAGCCGCCGTCGATGAACTAGGCAACTGGTTCAGAAAATGGCGGATTGAAGTGAACCCCACCAAGAGTGCAGCGGTACTCTTCGGTAACGCGAAAAGCATCCGCGCTAAGAAACAACCGACCGACGTTATTAAACTGTATGAAACACCCATACCGTGGGTGAAGGATTACAAATACTTAGGAGTCACGTTCAACAGCAATATGAACTTCAAGAAACATATTGATACGGTATGCAATAGAGCCCGATTTGTCCTCAGTCGCCTTTATCCACTTGTGTGTGGGTGAAGCAAACTTCCGCTCAAACACAAAGTGACGCTGTACAAAACCATCGTACGGCCCATACTGTCATACGCAAGCGTCGTTTTCGCGCACACCCGACCGAGCTACTTACGTCGTTTGCAAGTAGTTCAAAATAAATTCACGCGCATGGCAACCGGAGCCCCGTGGTTCATCCGAAACGTTGACCTTCACCGCGACCTAGAGCTTCCGACGATAGCTCAACACTTTAAAGAGATCTCGCGACGCTTCTTTGACAAGGCGCCTAACCATCCCAACATCTTGGTTAGGAAGGCATGCGGGTACACCCCCCTTCACCATAGTCTCAACCCAATAAGACGTCCCAGACACGTAACGGTAGACCCGGATGACGACATCACCATCGCGAACGCGACACCCACACAAACACCGACACAGACACGCACACACCGCCTTCGCAGGCGTAGGCGCGGTCAACCATCGCAAACCACTGGCACTCGTCACTCTGACGATGGCCAGCGGCCCGCACCCTAGATACACCACACATTGTTTTGATACCCGACGAGACGTTAGTCCTCGTCCTGTAATCGCTTCACTACACTCACTCACACACGGACTGACTGACGGACTGACATACACCACTTACACAATCACAAACACACTCCACAAACAGACACAAACATACATGCACACTAACATTTACACTACTTACTTACATACATACAAACAAACATACACACAATCATAAACACATACATACACACTTACATACATTACACAAAACATCACCACACTTGCCGGCGAGTGTGTTCTTATCACCTTTCCATCTTTCATCTTCATTTCATCTTCATTTTCATTCTCTCTCCTTCCCACAAGCACACAGCCGGTCTGAGGTTCGAGTCTCCTTAGGAGACGCCCCACGACTGTTGCGTAGTCTTTGCGGCCTCCACGGCCCACGTCCTACTTCGCTGTGAAAGCCAGAGCTGCTAACAGCACAGAGGAGGTTTTAGTCGGTATGGGGTGTCCGCTTGCGCGGACACTCGAGTCCGACATATAGCCCGGAACGGGGCGTAAATACGTAAAAGTATTTCCTCCTCTCAAAAAAAAAAAATGCACCCACCAGACAACTTAACTACCATGACGTGCACTTGTCAGTTGTATTTTATTACTCATCTACATGAGTAATAAAATACAATGCATGACTACTCATGTAGCGTGAAACGAACAAAAAACTTCATTGAATTCTTTCTATTCTCGAGATGTCATGAAAATGTCAATCCATACAAAATGTATGAGAAAATAAATGTTTTTTTAATAATATTTTTTTGTGATTTTTTCGATATTTTATTACTTATTATCCTATTCCGGACTAAGAGTAACCCAAAAAATCAAACAACAGAAAAAATGTTCCAGCCGTTCTTGAGTTATAAATGGTGTTACTAACACGACTTTTATAAATATAGATATTGTCAATATGAGTACTCTATAATGTCCTTAAGAATTACGTTTTATATTATTGTTTATATATTTACTGTAACGCTGTTGATTACCAATAAATAAATAAAGATAGATTATTCGCGAAGGTAACATGATTGCTAGTAAAACTAAAGAGAGTTATAAATATTATTACCCTGAAGAAAGTAAAGAAATAAAAGTTCTCCGTTTTCCGATAATGCATTTTACAGCTTGCCAATAAAACTTATTACTGGTTGGCTTGTATTTTGTTGCAAATCTGATATTTAATCCATTTATTTTGTTGCATTCTACGATGTTAGCTCTGTATGTCTTTAATCAATCGTGATGTATCAATTTCTATATTATTCGAACGCAATAAACTATATATTTATTCATATAATAAAAAATACTTTACAATATTTTTTTTATTGAAAAGACTCACTAATTTTTGGAATGATAAAGACAAAAACGCCAGCATATCTCTATTCGAAACTGTTATGGGCAAATGAGGGCAGGGTGTTGAATTTTATAACAAGGAACATTGTAAAGGCTAAGCTTTGTCCTCCCAAGCATCACACTGCAGCTTTCAGGGGAAGTTTCAAGTACAATGCCACCAAGTGCTGGAATAATTTACCACCGCCGCTACGGGGTTTATATACAGTCTCCAATTTTAGAAAAAAATACAAATAATACCTATTAATGACCAATACCTCCCTGCATCTCCTGCCTTGGTGAGCACTGTTTAAATTTTATTGTATTATATAAAATAGCTACTCGTATTTATTCGTCTTTTCTTCCTTATATATTTACACACATACGTTATTTATTATTTTTGTTATTGTCTTTATTTATTTTTAGTAACATTTTTTTGTTAATCATTTTTTTTTATCTAATAATTATTTTAGTGCCACTATTAATTATATTTTTCTTTTAAAATATGTCAGTTCAGCTCCAAACTTCACACAATGGGGTCACTGAAAATCAGTGTTGTGCTCATAATGTATGGACACAACTATAACTGAGTGGACTCCAGTTTTGGAAGACCACTGCCACATCAAGTTTTGCTTTTGTTTCTGTTGTATTAAGTTAAGTATTAGATTAAGCATATATTTTGTTCTCATTAACTTTTTTGTGTTAATGTGTCAGTTTTTCTTCCAAAATAGATTCATTTTCATTTCATTTCACTAAGATTTTAAATTATTAAAACGCTGATTAAGGGAGTGATAATTTGTAAAATGCTTAGTCTGGCCATAAATATTGTTGCAATTAAAAAAAAATATTACAATTGAATTTGGAATCTGTCATTTTTATATGATTGTTCGTTGATTTTTCTCAATTTGGTGCCAATACAATTTTGTGATATTAAAATGGAGTGGGGTGATAAAGGGAACCGAATCGCTGTGATTGCATTACATTACACAAAGTAGGAATGGATCCAAATGGAATTTTAAAAACTCTCTATACACTTGGTATTAGTAAAATGTTTATGTACCGGCCTGTTAATAGGTACAATGAGATATCCTACTCTGTTTGTGACAGACACCTAAAGATCTGGTCATCCACGTAGTGTTCGTACTGTTATATATGCACATATGTATTCATTAATTAGACATAACATTAGCGTCAGCACTTTAAGATCAAGGCGTCACCTATTAAAATATAAAGTCATTCAGTCTCCTTCCGAATCCTGAGCCACTCATACATTTCAATTATATTTTCTAGTTCTAAATAAATTTCGTTAAAAGTTCGTTTTTAATGTTCCGTCTAACAAATGGTGGCAGCGCAAGGGATTTAAAATTTTATAAATCCGCGGTAAACGCCTCAAGTGAAAATTTATAGTGATATAGCAAAAAGTGCAAAAGTGAAAATAATATCTGTGTTTGTTGGTTCTAATAAGTGTTTAACAAAATAGTATTAATCCAGAGTACTATACAAATCTTAGTGACCGCCTGAATCCAATGTTTGCGAACTGCTAACAAGCTTCGACCTGCTATACCGGAAAGAAATAACTATCTACGTGGTGCTCTCCAACATAGCTGAATCTTCTTCTCTTCATCAACGCCGAGTCCGTCTAACAGTACGAAAAAGGTGGTGAAAGCAGTAATGGAAAGAATTCGAAGAAATCCTATCCGAAAGCAAAATATTTTATGTCGGGAGATGAAGATAGCACCTAGAACAATGTAGCGTATTTTAAAATATGACTTAGGACTTGCATCGAATCCAATCTGCAATATTTCTAGCTTACGTACACCAAAACAATCAGCCTAGCGAAACTCTATAAGAAAAAAGGGATTCACTCGATTGTATGAACCGTACAGTCATTGACAGGTGACGGCTATAATCTTGTAAAAAACAGAGATAGCCGAAATCCACTACGTTTTAAGCAACTGTTCGCTTCCAAACTTAGCCGGATTATACTTCGTCGCCAATCGCCATACTGTAATTACTACTATTTCACACTTATGTCAAATCACTGCACTTTCACACTAAACTAAATTTTAATTTTTACTCAGGCAGTTCCGCCTCGTATTACGTAGTTATAACATCCTCTTTGAAAACAACTCTATAAATTGTCATACTAACGGACAAATAAAGAACTTCGTTTTTTTATATTAACATGCTGAAATAGATTTTAAGACCAAACTGAAGGAGCATTATATTATTTTATACATTAGTTCTATCTAATAGCAAACGTCTTATCTAAAATAAAATCTTTTCTCGCGCTCCTTGACATCGACTTGGTCTGAAGTGCTCTTGTAGAAGTTTTATTTGTAGTCACTCTTGTCCTCCAAGATTGTTCGACGTCGGTCTGTGTCGCACAAGAACATAATGGAAAAGTGTGATACGCTACCTATTCGAACAATTTAGTATTGAGTTATCTTTTTTCTTTTTCTCACACGCCACCCACATTCTCTTGCAACACCAAAGGAATCACAAGTACGTTGCCGGCCTTCTAGAAAGGTTCACGCACTTATTTTGACGGTACCCATGTTGTATCGTCCCGAAAACACCGAACAAGGAAGCTCATTCCACAGCTGGGTTGTACGTGCAAGAAAGCTCCTTGAAAACCGCACAGTTGAGGAGCGCCACACATCCAGATGGTGGGGATGATATTCTAATTTGTGGCGTGTCGTGCGAAGGTTGAATTAAGTTCTTAATAACCAAATAATTTCTTAAAAGACTTACGAGTGATTGGAAGCGTAGGTGGAAAAAAAACAGCCGTATTTCGTTATGCCATACGTTACAAATGATGCAGTGATGACCACGTACCATCAAGTTATCCCTATGTATGCTCGTAATAAATACAAAATATTACAAGCATGAGGTACAATAAAAGTGATACTGTGGTCATTTAATATTACTGCAGCCACAACATTACCTTATTCAGGTTCGCCTTTCCTTACTATTATAATTTGGTTTTATAACCCAACCATAAAATCGCATTGCTAGCCCAACTTTAGCCAGCATCCGGCTACTATCCTGAAAACGTTATATGCACTACTATTCTAATATAGAGTTTATTCTTTGTATCTCTAGTTACGGATAAATTGCTGTCAAGAAGTTTCACTGCTGACATGTGTACTTTGTATGCACGCCATTTATTTTTAATAAAACTGCAATGCAATCTATTTTTGAATCATAACTATGTCAGCAATATAATATTGATTACTTGATTCAATGACGTTTTATACAAATAGACAATGCACTTCATACAAAATCAAAGCCGAAATATGACACATGGCACTAATGACACCATAATATGCTTCGACTGATATGTCTATACATTTCTGCGTTTACTCCAGTTGCTTAAAATATTATTGGTCAATAGGCAGCAATGTAAATACATTTTCAGTTTAAGCTACGTATTTTGAAATTAGAACTCTAATTGGACAGTGACAACAGTGGAGTACAAGTAAGATATTTTTTTAAGCCCTGACGAAAAAGAGGGTTACTATAAGTTTTACGTTTGTCAGTCTATCCCTATTTTCTGATCCAGATCTGTTCAGTCGGAGGTTTTTTTTTCAGTTTTTAATCAAAAATCACACTCATAATATAAAGGCGAAAGTATGTATGTTTATTTATTGGTTTGTGCGAACATTTGTTACTCATTAACACTCTAAATGTATTTGGATCGAATAAGTTAGGGAAACCTATAATGAGAGAGACAAATACTCAAATATAATATTATTACTTAGGTACATGAAATTATTCGGGAAACTAGTATTTAAAAAATTAAGTTAAGATAAGTTAATTTGTTCAATGTTGTCTTTGGGACATAAACATCATTTCCAGGGTATCTTTTTGGCATTTGTAGTGTAAGCGGACAACAACATATCTTGGTATGACAGCTTTTGTCAAATTATAAATATGGGTACTAGGACTTTTGTATGTCACACGCAAACAAAATATATTGACTTTCAAAAGAGATTTCAATACTTTTAATGTTAAAAAAGTCTCATCACACTTTATGACCTCACTTATTAAATAAGAGATTAAAAGTTACATTATAAATGATTAAATATCTATATGACGTTGTTATTGAATCTTAACGAATTTGGCTGTATGGGCGCTAACCCTTTGCCTGCTCTAATAATCGACGAAGATCCCAAAAACTGGATGGTACAGAAACGTGCCGCCATCTTGCCATAACGGACATCCGGTTCCGTCAGTTTCAATATATCTATACTCATGGTCAGATTGCATCTCTCACTTTTTATGTTTTTAATCACTCTTTATAGTCAAGTTTAGTTTCTAAGTGCAACCCACGTTATGTAGAAAAGCATAGGCATAATTAAATACAGCCATTATGCAAATATATCATCTGTGTGATATACTCGTGTATGATTTGGGATCACGCTCGTTATATTAGATTATGTCAGCTTAATTTGAAGCATTGCTTTACCTTGAGACTAAGAAGATTGTAATGGAAAATGGTCTCTAAAAGTGAAGTCTTTTCGGCCTACTTTAGTGTGTCTTAGTATTAAAGGATAAATTAAATCTTATCATGATACTTTTGATTTATGGAACCATAATTAAATCCAGATTTCTTACATGGCTTATATTTTATAATATTGTCTTACTAGAAAAACAGATTTAACTGAAACCCAAGATGTTAGTATTTTACGTTTTTTTATTAACATAATACAGCGGGTGTACTCAGACAACCTCCGAATGTGGAAGGGTTCCATAGAGCTTCCTAATCGTAATTGAATCTTAAATAATCATAACTGAATCATCGCTATTGGCATTTAAGCAAGAAAATTCTTATTCTTCTCGCAAAATGGACAACGTTAAATTCGGAAATACTCTACTCTATCAAATGTTCGAATTCCTTATCGTTTATCGTAACCATAGGCTAAGTTACTTTTTAAGTTATTTTTTACTATGTTAGAGTGAATGAATTAAATGCTATATATTATAATATTGAGTTTTAGTTTCGTATGAAACATGCAGTGATTTGACATAAGTTTGAAATAGTAATTAGAGTTATTGGGCGACGAAGTATAATACCGCTAAGTTTGAAAGCGAACCCTTGCTTAAAACGTAGTGTATTTCGGCTATTTCCGTTTTTAACAAGATTATCATCTGTTAATCTATCAATGACAGTACGTTTCATACAATCGAGTGAAACGCTTTTTTCTTTGTTTGTTGTTTCGCTAGGCTAGTTAAGACGTTTAGGCGCGTTAATTGAATTTGTTTTTTAACTAAATTTTTACCATTTTTACCATTTTACCACTTTATATTTTATGTGAAGACCATAGTTATTATTATGACGAGTACTCACCATACATATTTTGTTAATTTGATGCCGATATTTAAATCCAATTGCATGAATCGTGGTCGCGGCGGAACAGCGGCGACACCGAAAAACTGTGCATGTGGCGTCTAATACGTTTTGATCTTTGAATCCATAATTCACGACACATACATTGAGCGGCACTGCATTGTAATAGGTAGGGCGTATCAATTACCATCAGCTAAACGTCCTGCTCGTCTCGTCTCTACTAACGTCATCCATTCTTTCGGGTCTTTTTGTTGCATTTGCAGAGTGAGACCACGGGATTCCATGTTTGCGGTAGTCTAAAACCATCCTCCTTTTAAAAAATTTTAGGATGTTTTTAATTTTATTTTTTTTATCTGTAACAAGCTGTGGGTTGTATAGGTAAAAAAAAAATATTGAATTAGGCGATACTTTGCGGAAATCCATAGTTATACAAATTATTTAAGTTTTCTTTAGTGTTAATTCCGCCAATATTTGCTTTTAAAACAATTCGACACGTGTTTCGCCTCTACACGAGGCATCCTCAGGACGTGTTTTGACACACTGACACACTTTTTACACAAATTATCTTGCCCCAAGTTAAGCATATATAGCCTGTGTTATGGGTTACAAGACAACGATATATTTAATACTATATACTTACTTAAACATACATAAATTCATATAAACATACATATCAACATACATAAATACATTTAAACATCCATGACTCGGAAACAAACATCCATATTCATCAAATGCTTGCACCTACCGGGATTCGAACCCGGGACCTCTAGCTTAGTAGGTAGGATCGCTAACCACTCCGCTATTCAGGTCGTCGAAATTCCGCTATTCAGGTGTTGTCTCGCCAAAATCTGCCAGATTTTGGCGTCATCATCCGTGGGTTATGCAGCTGGATGTTGTCCTTAAAACGGTGAGAAATAATTCTTTTTGTTTGTCCCATATAGGAGTTACCGCAGCTGCAGTCAACTTTATAGACACCGGGGTACTGTGCAGAGGTCTCAGCATGGTGTTAATCACTATGACTTTCTCCAATGTGGTCAAGCAACAACGGCAGATTTTTACTGTGCTGATCTCCGAACAATGACAGCAAAACTAGCAGTGAAACAGCCCCGACTCATGATTCGATCTTCACCATAATGGCTCCATGATAACGCGAGACCTAATACAGCGCGAGAACCCGCTTAAACTCTACAGGTATGAACTGATAAACTCTACATGTACTGATATTTAGAAACCATTCGTCACGCTTCGTATTCGCCAGACCTTGCTCCAATAGACTACTATGTATTTCGTGATTTGAACAATTTTCTACGTGATAAAAAGTTTTCTTTTCAGGAGGCAGTAAAAAATGATTTCACACAGTTTGTCGGATCCAGATCACCACAGGCATCGCAAAAGCATTAATGACCTTCCTATTAGATAGCAGCGATGTTTAGATAATAATAATTTCGATTAAATAAATATGTTTAAATAAAAAAAAAATGTTTAAATTTTTCAGTACAAATCGGCAATTTCATAGTTTACCCGAATGATATTATAGTATTAAAAGAGGTAAATATGTGACAAGCGCGCCGAAAATCAATCGCCTACATTGAGTCAATTGGTTCCTTTGGTCGTAGTCGCTCTCTCGATACGAAAACGGTATACACGCGTTTGTTGTTAACAGAATTGCTTACAATTTGATATAGGTACAACATTAAAATGCCGTGTTATGGGAAGATGCACTAATTTCGAAAGTGAAAAAAAAAAAAATCAAAGAATTAAATAACACAGTTAAGAAATCATGAATTATAACATTTTATTTGATTTCATTATTTATCTAACAAAATAAATATGTCGCCATGATAACGCCGATCGCCGCCAAGCCGATCATAGATTAACGTACAGATATGACAAAATATTGATGCTGATGTAATGATGTAAAAAAGTCGTTGTTGCAGTAAATGTACTACGAAATGTAATAATTTTTAATTAACAAGTGCGTATATAGGTAGCTGAACTATCAAACTACTAAAACAAGTTTTAGGGTAGGTAGCGGATGTAGACAGTGAGTGCTATTTGTTTACGTAGGAGTTTTTTCAGTAACACTGTCCCTTTCAGTATATCCCTTGCTAACTGCAAAAGAATCACTGGATCATTTTCTTCTTCTCCCGTTACCTTATTGTAATAAACCCTAAACAAAAAGACATTCTTAAATAATGTAAGATAACAAAATAATAATTGTAATATTAATACTTTTTGGGAGCCGTCGTTAGTAAAATTGTAAAAATGGGACCCTTACTGTAGATACCTTTTGGTTTTGTTATGGTGTCTGTATGTTTTTTATTATTTTATGTATAATAATAATAATAATATCGACACACTTTTTACACAAATTATCCCCCAGTTAAGCATATATAGCCTGTGTTATGGGTTACAAGACAATGATATATTTAATACAATATACTCACTTAAACATACGTAAATTCATATAAACATACATAAATACATTTAAACATCCATGACTCGGAAACAAACATCTATATTCATCATATAAATGCTTGCACCTACCGGGATTCGAACCCGGTAGGTGCAAGCATTATAATAAGCAAGGTATATGTATAAATAATAGATATCATCAATGTGGGTATATATTATAATAAATATGTATTTTTTTTTATTAAATCAATGACACATTATCTACCTAATTTCAATGCAGTTTTACTACTTTATAGCTTTTACTACATGAACTCATGAATGAATCGTATTTTAGGCATAAATAACGGTGTACGGTAAAAAATCATATGTGATGAATTAACTGTATTTTTTCTATACAAATACGAAGCAATTAGCAAATTGGAGTTATCTCTTTTACGCTTGCGATAATTGCATTTACTGTCCTTCTTTGACGTGTAATCGTAATGTAGTGTGCTATTCCAATGTTCATGTGTGCGTTAGTGTATCATTTTCAAACACCGAATGTTGTCTACGTAACCTATCTATACTTTTAAATACCATTGCTTTACCCCATAATCTATACTAATATTATAAAGCTGCAGTGTTTGTTTGTTTGTTTGAACGCGCTAATCTCTGGTACTACTGGTCCGATTTGAGTGATTCTTTCAGTGTTGGGTAGTCCATTTATCGAGAAAGGCTATAGGCTATGTTCAATCTATTTTTTCAAAATTAGGGATCCGTAATAAAATTGCTATTTTGTAACACAAGGTGTAAAATCGATTGACAATAGGACAAAATGATGTACAGGCTATAATATAGGCAATATTTTATTACTTATAAAACTATCGCGTGAATTATACTTTATATGGCAAAACAACGTTTGCCGGGTCAGCTAGTGTTAAGCATAAAATACATTATTCATTGAAAACGCAGTGATATTAAAACATTTGAAACGGGAGTAGAAAAGATATCTACATATTCAATTGATATTAAAATACAAAAAATATGATTTAAATTAGTTAACTTACTTAAATAAGATAAAAATAAAAAATAATTATTGTTTTAATCGTTTTAATTTAATCTAAACAATACATTGGTGTAATTCTTTAAGCTGTCAAATCACAAACTATTTAGTGATAAATATAAAATGTCTTAAATATGTCAAACAATTATTTTTAAATCACTTGATAGATATTAAAATTACTTACAAATAGATTACTGATAAAATAATTTCAAATATACACACAAATACAGGTGACAAAATTCCTTTACGTTCTATGTTTGATAGGCGCCGTAAATGATGAAAAAACTTGGTTATTGATACTATAGAGCTTGGTAAGAGGTAAAATCTTTCACAAACTAAAAATATTTCTGTCGCGCTAACGCGGGTGAGACCTAGTTCTTTCTGTTCCGTGGGTGAGACAGACATTGTGTGAACAGGACAACCACAGCTCTAACAAACATTATTATTATAATTCTCAAAAATAAAGGTTTCGTTCTTGACTATTTCCTCCTCCAAAGCTAAACCAATCTCAAGGAAAACCGGCTCAAAACTCAAAATCAAGGGCTTAAAACATAGAAGAAAACAGTCAAGAATTACTGAACGGAAAAATTGATGATAATTTTTTCTCTATTTCTAAACGTGACAAGCGTAGTCGCTACTAAGGATTTTTAAAATTAGAGACATTGAATTGCAGCGACGGGGCGTATCATTTACGATTTAGTGTACGTATTCTTCGTCTAGTTATTTAATATCATAAAACCAATATAGGTATAGCAACAGATACACAAGTATGCTGGGACACAGTACAGACATAGGTTGGTTTGTTTCTGCAAGTATTGAATTAATTTAGACTCTTCATCTCTCTAACATAGTCTCTCGTTCATTTTATTTAGAGGAGCATATGTGGGTAGGTCACTTTTCTTATCATTTGAATTGATATAAAAATTACAATTTCGAATACAATCACAAATATATTATTACTATTTTTTAAATAACACAATGTATCTAGTTGGTAGATCTCAATAAATAGAAGGATACATCACTCCATAATAGCGTATAGTCTCCATAATAATTGTTACAAAGATAATTTAAGAGACATTTAGAAACCAACTTCATCCTGTTATTTTTAGAAGTCGTTGTGCGCGCGCAAAAATTCACTCGCAACATTTTTCCAAAGCTGGCAAAAAAAAAAAAAGGTTTATAAATTTTGAGAAGGTTTTTACCCGCAAGGGCTCCACATCAACAATAGTACAGAACTTACAATACCTGTATTAACTAGCTTTAAGCACACTATTGATAAATCATAAAAGTAAAAAAAGTTCCAACACATCTGAAGTGTCACAATAAACCTATTTTATTACACTTATATTTGTACTTCAAGAGAATTCTGAAAACGTACTAGTGTATATCATTATATTTTTTATAAACGTACGTAAATTGAACTGCAACAATAACATAGGTAGTCATAAGACTAGTAATCGCAAGAGGCAGATGAATATCGATTGATACAATTCGTGATATAACAAATTTAAACGGACGCAACTCCAAAAACATGATCGCATCTTCCACCTTCTCTTTGACTCTTTCATCTGTAAACACATTTGACAGCTAATTAAATTGAACACCACAGTTTAATTGTAAAAGTACGCACATATTTAATCGCTTAACAATCTGAAAAACCTCACTCCGCATTTATTTTTAATAAATTCAATAATTATATTTTTTTGTGAAAAAATCCATGTTAATAAATGCCACAGGATGCCGGCTAGATTATGGGTACCACAATGGTGCCTATTTCTGCCGTGAAGCAGTAATGTGTAAGCATTACTGTGTTTCGGTTTGAAGGGCGCCGCAGCTAGTGAAATAACTGGGCAAATGAGACTTAACATCTTATGTCGCAAGGTGTCGAGCGCAATTGTATTGCGCTCGATTATTGGGTTTTTCAAGAATCATGAGCGGCATGGCATTGTAAATGACAGGGCGTATCAGTTACCATCAGCTGAACATCCTGCTCATCTCGTTCCTTATTTTCTTAGTTTGACATAATAACTAGGCATTGTTTGAAAGGAAAACGATCACGTGGCTCATAAGATGGAAGGTGAGAAACTCCGTCTATAGATATCTGCAAAGAAAAGCCTTTGTATAATGCAATAGGATATAAATATATTTATTTACCATAGGGAGTGACAATAATATAAATTATTACAACAACACTCTGTAAACGTGATGTAGCTACATCAGTTCGTAAAGTATCTTTGACATGGGGAGAGTAGAATGTTGTTTTAACTTAAAGGTATGTAAGTTGTACCGAATTAATATAAATAATTCAATGTGTGTATTATAATAATAATGTACAGAAATATACCTTATATTTAGAGCTTAATTACGAGGATCTATTGTGTGTCGTGATTTGTTTAACTCCTAAAGCTTCGAAGTTATGGAAATCACGGCAGTTAATTAGAAACTTGAGATCACACGGAGTTATACCTACCACATATCCACAGGTGTACGCGCTTTTCTTGAAGGTACCCATGTCGTATCGTCCCGGAAACACCGCACAAGGAAGCTCATTCCACAGCTTCGTAGTACGAGGAAGAAAGCTCCTTGAAAACCGCACTGTGCAGGACCGCCACACATCCAGATGGTGGGGATGATATCGTAACTTTTGGCGTGTCGTGCGAAAGTGAAATTCGGCGGCAGGAATCAGGTTGAACAGCTCTTCGGAACACTCCCCGTGATAAATGCGGTAGAAGACACACAATGAAGCGACGTCTCTACGCAACGCCAAGTGATCCAGCCGTTCACAGAGCACTGGCTCCCCGACAATTACAAACTAGACGTTGCACGCGGTCAATTGTATCGAACTTATACTGGGGTGCGCCAGACCAGAGATGACAGCAATACTCCTTGTGAGGCTGGACCAGCGCTTTGTAGAGCGCTAGAATGTGGGCCGGCTTGAAGTATTGCCGGGCTCTATTTATGACGCCCAGTTTCTTCGAAGCCAATTTGGCTTTGCCCTCCAGATGGCCACGGAATTGGCAGTCGCTCGAGATTTCGAGACCCAGTATTCCGATACTAGGCGAGGCTTTAAGGGAATTGTTCTCGAAGAGCGGTGATACGGCAAATGGGGTTTTTGTAGTGGTAAACGCGCAAACTTGAGTCTTCTGGGGGTTAAATTAGACAAGGTTCAACTTACCCCAGACACAAGACACAAGTTTCTCACGGCACTGGTCGACGTTTTCCCGAGAGAGACCTGCATGGCCCGTGTATACGGCATCACCAGTGCTGTCGTCTGCATAGCAATATATGTTGGCGGTGTCCAACATATCATTGATATGCAGAAGAAACAGCGTGGGAGACAGCACACAGCCTTGGGGCACTCCAGCGTTCACGGGCTTGGGATTCGAGCAATAACCGTCGACAACGACCTGTATGTTGCGCCCAGTGAGGAAGCTGGAGGTCCACTTGCATAAGCTCTCGGGAACCCCAAATGATGGAAGTTTTGCGAGGAGCGCCTTGTGCCATACATGATCAAAGGCCTTCGCTATATCCAGGCTAACTGCCAGGACTTCCCCCTTGCTTTCAATAGCCGCCGCCCATCTATGTGTTAGGTATACCAGAAGATCGCCAGTCGACCGACTATGGCGAAAGCCGTACTGCTGGTCGTTGATCATCTGGTGACCCTCAAGGTATACCAAGAGCTTGCGGTTAATTATGCTCTCCATGATTTTGGAGAGTAAGGAGGTAATAGCAATAGGCCTGTAGTTTGCTGGATCCGAACTGTCTCCTCTTTTTGGGATCGGATGGACAACTGCTTCCATGAAACAGGGACTACGCCTTTGTTTTAACTAGCGTAGGCTTTGATAATTTATACGTCTAGCTAGAGCCTTTTGCTGCTAGACAACCGATGTAAACATGATTTATACTTTAGTGTGTGTGACAAGCTACGTCTTACACTCGCTATTTGTATGACCCTTTGTGTTAGTGTGCGTACATTGCTCAAAATAGCGTTTAACTGTCACAATTCGTCTAGAAGTATACTTCTATATACATATATTTATAAATGATCTAAAAGCGTAAGTTTCTCAGGAGTTAATCTTCTTTCTTTCGTCATCTTTGGATTCTTCAGTCATCCGTTTACAGTTATGATTATCAAGGTTTACTGTTGGGTCACAGTAATGCTCAGTGTTACATTATATTTGTTTTACCTAATGGTATGCTGTTTTCATCCTTATCATAATAGTCTTATAGGCCGTTTTGACTATGTTCAGAGTGGGTGTTAACTTGTAAGTATATAACAATGATGAAAATCCTGCACATCTTAATAAAGGAATAATAACGTAAGACCCCTACTTACATAAGTGGCTTAGCTATTCCACAAATGTATATTTCCTTCATATTTTGTCAATAATTTTTCATCATCTAATGCATAGTTACAAAATAGTATATAATTATACCAAGTATGTTGTGGTACAGCTAATTGTGAATGCCATTACGATCCAATACAATGGTGGTGCATTTATTATGTCAATTTAATATAGAAACAATATTGAATTTCGTTCTTTTAATCTATCCAATTTATTATTTTTATGGAACTTTCTGATATGTCAACCATCAAACCAGTCGGAGGCTCCTTTGCACAGGATGCCGGCTTGATTATGGGTACCACAATGGCGCTTATTTCTGCCGTGAAGCAGTAGTGTGTAAGCATTGTTGTGTTTCGGTCCGAAGTGCACCGTAACTAGTGAAATTACTGGGCAAATGAGACTTAACATCTTATGCTGCTGAGAATTTTTGGGTTTTTCAAGCATCCTGAGCGGCACTGCATAGTAATAGGCAGGCGTTTCAATTACCATCAGCTGAACGTCCTGCTTTTATTATTTTCATTAAAAAAAACAAAGTGTTACTATAATCATCATTACCATGGTTTGTGGTGAATATAATCTAAATCATCAATACAATTGTCACGTTTTTTAATTTTGAACATACCCTGAACTAGGTATATTAAAAAGTTGTGCATAAATGTGCGATTCTCGCTTTTTATAATAATATGAACACACAGTACATTAAAATTATTTATTACCTTCGCATTGTGAATAAACTTCGGTCAGCTTCAGTTTAATTTTCTTCACTTCTGTTTTAGTAAGTTCAACCATCAAACACGGAATCAAGAATAATATTATATTGCACAATGATTCAGCAGAATTAAACAACACAGCACCCTACAAATTATGGACAATTAAATGGAATTTTAACAATAATATGTTGGGATGCTCTTTCTTATGTAGAACGTCAAGCATTCGATTCAAGCGTCAATCTTCTAACACCAATGGTGCGGGAGAACACTACTACTCTTGTATTTAATTTTCAATTGACTTCAAAAAAGTTTACTTATACAATACTTAAACTTTATATAATATATCCAGCCGACCCGTCAAACATTGTATTACTAAATTTATAAAATATACATATTTTATTTATAAAAGAGATTATAATTTGGACAATATTCGCAAGTTCAGGGAATGCTTAAACAATTTATCCTGGGCGCATATATATATGCAAAATGACGCAAATGCATTCAGTGAGTTTTATGAACTATTATGTCTATTTTACAATCTTTGCTTCCCAAAAGTGAAAGTAAAAATAAATAACAAAAATAAAAATAAACAAAACTGGATAAGTCAAGGCTTAAAAAAAAGTTGTTTGAATAAACGTAAACTAAGATGTAAATACTATAAAAATAAAAATACTAGTAATAAAAATAGATATAAGACATATTCTAATATTCTAAAAAAATGTATTGTGAATTCAAAAAAAAATTAAAACATTAAGTATATAAACAAACATGATAATAAATGTAGAGCCACATGGGCAGTAATTAAAAATGAAATACGAGACACAAACTGCAAAGGAAACATAGAAAAAATTATAGTTAACAACACGACAATAACAAAACCCGTTGATATTGCTACTGCCTTCAACAATCACTACATTAACTTAACACATAAAACAACACAAAAAAGTATTAAAAAATCATATAATATTAGTGCCCATGTAAACTCAATGTTCCTAAAACCCATGACAGAAAATGAGGTTAGACGAGAAATAATGTCTTTAACTAACTCCAATTCTGTAGGTTATGATGAAATCAACACCAAAATAATTAAAGAGTGTGCTAATCAATTAACTGCCATTTTAACACATTTAATAAATACATCGTTTGAGACGGGCACTTTTCCTGACGCCCTGAAATATTCATTGGTTAAGCCATTATTTAAAAAAGGTGAAAAATGTAATATTAATAACTATCGTCCAATAACTTTGATACCCATATTGTCTAAGATATATGAAAAGTGCATGTACAGAAGATTAAGCGACTATTGCGAAAAATTTCATATAATTAGCAACGAACAGTTTGGCTTTCAAAAAAAAAGTCCACTTCATTAGCGGTATTCACTCTTGTAAAGTCTATAGTTACAAGTATCAACAATAGCAATCTAACTACTGCTCTATTTTTTGATATCTCGAAAGCCTTCGACTTAGTCTCCCACAATCTGCTACTAGATAAGCTTGAATTAATCGGTATCAGGGGTCCTACACTTCAGTGGATAGCATCATATCTTAGCAACAGGCAACAATGTGTCGTTATTGATAAGATAGATGACAATGGAGATATGGTCCCTTTCTTGTCCGAATACAAGCACAATAAATGTGGCGTTCCACAAGGAAGTGTGCTGGGCCCTATCCTATTCTTATTATATATAAATGATATTATTAACATAACCACACATCAATGTGTGTTATTTGCTGATGATATCACAATCGTTGTAGCGTCTGAAAATAATTTTGTTGTAGAGATTGAAATTAATAACACTATAAATAAATTAATACAATGGCTTGATATAAATAATTTGAAAATAAATCTTAATAAATCCGTATATATCAATTTCAATAAATGTTATAATCCTAAATACAATATACAACTAAAAATAACGACGATGAAAGAATTACATACAAAGTTTCTAGGAGTAATAATAGATGAGAACTTCAATTGGAAAGAGCAAGTAGATAATATATGTAAGAGAATAAATAAGTTCGTATATGCGCTTAAGCAAGTCAAAAGAGTAACAAGCTTAAAAACTGCTATAATGACTTATCACGCACATGTAGAATCGGTACTGCGCTACGGGCTTATATTATGGGGACACAGCACAGATATCAAAAGAGCATTTATTGCTCAAAAAAAGTATATTAGGGCAATGTACGGGATGCATCCTGAGCAATCGTGTCAACCCATATTTAAAAAACTAGGATTGTTACCTTTGCCGTCGCTTTACATCTTCGAGATATGTATCTTTGTAAAAAAAAATAAAGAATTGTTTAAACCAGCTAATGATCTAAATCCGCGGAAACGACGTGATCCACAAAGACTCGTTCTTCATGATGTTCCAAAAATTACCAAATATAATAAAAGTTGTGTATGTAATTGTGTTCGTATTTATAATAAGTTACCGAGTAGCATAAAAAATTTAAATTCTAGATTATTCAAGAATAAGCTATATAGTTGGCTAAATGATTATAATTTTTATAGTATTAAGGAATTTATGGAAATGAAATTCTGATTATATTCATTGTGTTTAAATATTTGCATGCTAGGAATAGTGCTGGCAAAACATGTAAGCTCTTATTATTTATTTAAATTTAAACACCATTGTATACTATGTTTTTTGCAAATAAATATATTATTATTATTATTATTATTATTATTATAAAAAAAAATTGGGTTATCAAAAATAGTTTACGACCGTTTCTCAGACCTACTGAATATACATATAAAATCGATCACCAGCTAACTTTAACATAATTTGTGCAAATAGCGCTCGCGAGCCAAAACCACCGTTAACAGCTAGGGAACGCACACTCTGAGGTACCTTTGAGCACGTCCCGTTTACCGACGGCCGACGGCTCTACCCCGAGGCATGCTCGGTCGAGGCTGCCTTGCGAGCCGTGCTCGGTCGGCTTGGACCATAAACTTAGTTACTACCAAAGACAAACCCTTTGTGGAAATGAGATAACTGTGCTTACATAAAAACCTAGGCGTGAGAATGAGATGAGATAGATGAAGACCATGAAACCGTTTCAAAACAATTTAGTGCCCATTAGTCTCCTGTCAAATTGGACCGCATTTTAATTTGAGTGTTTTTATCGTTATTGTTTTGTGTTTAATTACGCAAATGAAACTGAAAACAAAATTTTATGAACGACTGGGCCTCGAACCCGTGACCTCTCGCGTTTCGTGTGAGCTCTTTCCAACTGAGCCAACCGTTCGAGTGACGTATTGGTTATAAAATCTTGTATGCGCTTTGTTCAACTCTAATGAAATTGAATTTGCTATGTTTTTAAAATAATAACCCTTACTTCTGGGATTAATTACACAAATAAAACTCTTTCCAACGCGCGCTTAAGAGCGCTCACACGGAACGCGAGGTCGGAACAGAGGTCGCGGGTTCGAGTCCCGCATCGTTCATAAAATTTTGTTTTCAGTTTCATTTGTGTAACCAAGAAGTGAGGATTATCACTTTAAAAACATAACAAATTGTTGTGTGTTTTAACGGATACAAAAAAAAATAATGGTGTCGTGTTCTGTATTATATTTTGTTGTTACATATTGCAACAATCCAACTAAAGAAACGTTTTACAGATAAATAATGATTCTTCAATACTACTTTCGTGATGTTTATTTTCGTAGAACATATGCACTAAAATACTAATATTACACTTAAGATACGCAGTAAACACTATTTTCTTAAGATTTTATATTAATAAAAACAATATATGATAGGAAATAAAATATTGTATACGTGAAATGAACGCCATTAATCAATATTTGTCATAGAGATTGACCAAGGAAAATACAACATACTTCACTGACTCACTAACACATCTGTAAAACTAGCACACATGTATATTTAAAATTGAGTCTTGCCGTAATGAGGAGATTGTTGATCTATTACGCTAGTATACTAGTTATGGTTTGGACGCGGCTATATTATACATGTTTGCACCTACCAGGATTCGAACCCGGGACCTCTGGCTAAGTGGACAGGTTCACTAATCACTGGGTCATCTCACTCTTTTAACGTTAGAATTTGTCTGAGAGTAAAATTATTAATTAACTTATATTATATTATTATTATTACAAATTAACAATGTCTAAGATAGATTTGGATTCTGATTAAGATCCCAAACAACATATTTTGATCACTCACCGGAATCAGCCAATAAGATGTCTCTACGGTTATGAGCAAAACATACAACATGGCATGTAGGATGTCACGAATAATCTGCAACAAAAAATAATTAGAGATACGCCTTACCTTGCTGTTTATAACAAACTTATAAATCTCCTTGAGCAACCCCGGCGAGCAAAAAAAATAGATCGCTTCAGGTACATGGCTGTCCTTAGAGGCGACCAAGGGTTCTTTGATGTGAGTGAGTCTCTCTGTCATCAAATGACGACAACATAAACGGTTTACTACTACACTGCATTCGAATGCAAAATCAGAACCGTCGCAGGTACTTACCAACCATTTGAATACCAATCCCAGTGAATTCAAATTGTCAAGTAGTTCTCCATATAATAGCATTGTCTTCTTAATCTTACTGATTTGATTATCAGCATCGGCCCTTGCTACTTTTGATTCCGGGAAGCTTTTCTCAAAATTATAACGTAGGATTCTCATTCTATGCCAAGTCAGATGAAATGGCACATTTCTAAATACAGTGTTTATAAAAATTGCAATCTTAATGATACACCAACCCCAAAATAATATTGAGCTGCCAAGAAATTTTTTGCTAGACATATGGTATAGGTAAAAGCACTTAGCACTCGCAAGTATTATGAAAACAACTATATGAAATGCAACAGGGCGACCATTTCCAGAAACTTCTAAAGCGGTTTCCACATGCGAGAGTTTTTCAAAAAAGTGGTCAACACGATCGTTTAGATTAATAGCAGTTATAAGAATCATTGAAATACTATTAAGAAATACAAATATGAATTTACTCGAATTCAAGCCACTCCCGTGAACCGCACTGGCTGAACACCAGATGAGGAAACTGCTTAGAATTATGCAATAAATATTTCCAATAATCTTCGAAATAGTATGTTTGAAGAACTTTTTATAATACATGCCACACATTAACTGCATAATAAGCAAGAAGTTAATAAAGACGACAAAAATGGAGCCCATTTTGATTTTAAACATGTATTGTACACGTTCAACGTAGTTGTTCCGTGTAGATTGATCGAGCATAAAGAGTCACGCGTTACAAACGTTAAGTAATGAGAAATTTAGTAATAGGTTTTGTTCGATTGATAGATTAATTTACAGCAGATAATTTCAATATTTGTCATTTCAGGATTAACTTTATATTTTGTAGTTATATTTTTCAACCAAGTACATAATGTGGAGTAAAATAGGAACAAGACTATATGTAGAAATTATTCGCTTAAAATAGGTGACACAAGAAATGGAAAGAGGCGATGCGATGAGAGCAGTCCTGAGTTGAACTAGGTACCTCATTCAAAAAGTACAGGTAGGTTGGTAATCTTATTGTTATGTAAATTTTTAATTAAAATTTAATATTAAAAACTGACAGAAACTTACGTGTGACTTTTATAAATTTTATCTTGATGACGAACAAAATCGAACCATTGGAGGTTAATTCTCTTAACTTTAGTAGGGAAGATGTTAGATTAAGCCACCTTGCTTGCTCAAAAATCGGAAGTCTCTTTTAATGGCGTATTTATTTATTTATTTATTTGGAAACAACACAGAAGCACCACTAAAATAAAAAAAGAAAGATGTGGTGTCGTGCGACACCAGGTAGGAACGAAGTTCCTTCGGCTAATGTAGAATCGAACAATTTGTAAAAAAAAATCGTGTTCATTTTTATGTAGGTTTTCTTGATTTTTCTCTAAAATTTTGCAGATTAGTTTTTATTTAAGTACAGGAAAGTATTTAGGGAATTCAGTATTTTTGGAAATAATAAATTACGTAAAATAAAAAACAAACGTAGTCCAAATTATCAATTGAAATAACAAAATATGTCTCTTTATTTTTGTTTGACAACATAAAATTACATAGAAATATATTCCACGGACTTTTTCTTACGGTTTTACTATTACATTTTTTTCAGTTCGGTCCCGCAGCAAAATCCCTATCTCCTCCAAGCCTTCGTTCTTCTTTCGTTCCAATATGGAAAACACATGTTACGTGACATTTTAACGAAATTAAACTACGTTGAGTCTAGGTTTAAATCTATCATATGAATGATAATGATATGATGTTTTTAGATTCACTGAGAAAATATGTTAAGTGATCACCACCGCTCAACTCTCTTGCGACACCAGAGGAATCACAAGAGCGTTGCCGGCCTTTAAGGAAGGTGTACGCGCTTTTCTTGAAGGTACCCATGTCATATCGTCCCGGAAACACCGCACAAGGAAGCTCATTCCACAGCTTCGTGGTACGAGGAAGAAAGCTCCTTGAAAACCGCACTGTGGAGGACCACCACACATCCAGATGGTGGGGATGATATCGTAACTTGTGGCGTGTCGTGCGAAGGTGGAATTCGGCGGCAGGAATCAGGTTGAACAGCTCTTCGGAACACTCCCCGTGATAAATGCGGTAGAAGACACACAATGAAACGACGTCTCTACGCAACGCCAAGTGATCCAGCCGTTCACAGAGTACTGGGTCCCCGACAATTCGAGCTGCTCTGCGTTGCACGCGGTCAAATGGATCGAGCTGATACTGGGGTGTGCCAGACCAGAGATGACAGCAATACTCCATGTGAGGCCGGACCTGCGCTTTGTAGAGCGCTAGAATGTGGGCCGGCTTGAAGTATTGCCGTGCTCTATTTATGACGCCCAGTTTCTTTGAAGCCAGTTTGGCTTTGCCCTCCAGATGGCCACGGAATTGGCAGTCGTTCGAGATTTCGAGACCCATTATTCCGATACTAGGCGAGGCTTTAAGGGAATTGTTCTCGAAGAGCGGTGATACGGCAAATGGGGTTTTTTTAGTGGTAAACGCGCAAACTTGAGTCTTGTGGGTGTTAAATTGGACAAGGTTCAACTTACCCCATTCCGCGACCTTCTCGAGAGAGGACTCGATAGAAGACACAAGTTTCTCCCGGCACTGGTCGACGTTTTCCCGAGAGAGACCTGCATGGCCCGTGTATACGGCATCACCAGTGCTGTCGTCTGCATAGCAATGCATGTTGGCGGTGTCCAACATATCATTGATATGCAGAAGAAACAGCGTGGGAGATAGCACACAGCCTTGGGGCACTCCAGCGTTCACGGGCTTGGGATTCGAGCAATAACCGTCGATAACGACCTGTATGCTGCGCCCAGTGAGGAAGCTGGAGGTCCACTTGCATAAGCTCTCGGGAAGCCCAAATGATGGAAGTTTTGCGAGGAGCGCCTTGTGCCATACACGATCAAAGGCCTTCGCTATATCCAGACCAACTGCCAGGCCTTCCCCCTTGCTTTCAATAGCCGCTGCCCATCTATGTGTTAGGTATACCAGAAGATCGCCAGTCGACCGACCATGGCGAAAGCCGTACTGCCGATCGTTGATCAACTGGTGACCCTCAAGGTATACCAAGAGCTGGCGGTTAATTAT
>CATIXQ010000009.1:7242292-7271433 GCA_949711755.1 Leptidea juvernica | reverse complement strand
GGAGGGGATCTGAGCAAGCACGTCATCAAATGCCGCTTGAACGCAGCCCATGAGGTGATCCGTTTCTGCGTTACCACTATGGGACCTATAGACACACGCATAGATGCGGACGCGGTCCTCTAAATCTACGCGGAGCCAGAGAGTAGACAGGCCCTTACCCTCAAAATTGCCGAGACGGCGACAGCAGATATCCTCCCTAACGTACACACATACCCCGGCATGAGGCATGAAATTATGCTCAATTTTGTACCCGGGGTACGTTAAATATGACGTATCGCTAGGTCGAGATATCTGCGTCTCCGTAAGGAAACACAAGGCCGGCTGCGCCGTCTCAAGGTGGTGGTGGACGGCGTTTAAGTTGGAGTGAATTCCCCGGATGTTACAAAAGTCCACATTAAGCGTGGAGCGGGGTGCCGTGGTGTTGCTATCCTGTTTGTCCTGTGACATACGCGGTACTGTGCCCTCCCCAGAATACGAGGGGCAGCCCGAGCGCGAATGCTCGGGGAGGGATTCTCCGGCTCTACAAGTACCCTCCTGGGGTAATTTCTTTTTTAGGACCGCTCTCATATTTTGTTGGGGCGGGGGGGGGGGGGAAAGGACTGTGCTGACGTCATAAGACAGCAGCGTGACTCTCCCACTTTCAAAAAGCCCGTAGTCGCCTCTTACGACACCCTTGGACCTGGGACTACCCTATTCTTTTTACGCCCCGGGGCAGCACAGGGCATCTATATATCTTTTACACTTCAAAAGAACTATAACTTAATGGTAAAAGGTAGTAAGCGGTAGAACCTTTAATTAACATCCATATAAACTATAATTTTAATCATGTATTTAATACATAAAAGTGGTGTCTCTAGTTGCTTCATGACGCTTACCAAGTGTGGTTGCAATATGTTAATGTCACTCCCTATGATCAATAAATACACACATCAAAAAGTCTAAGCAACATGCATGATATTACAAATTTATGTTATTGATGACATACTGGCTGATAGTAAAAAAAAAAATCGATTAGATTTTGTTTTTTTTTTCATAAAATTTAATGAAAGGTATTTTGTTTGAATTTAAGTACGTTTTTATTGCTACGTTTAGTCTTGATTTTATAATTTTACCAACGATTTAAATAA
Source organism: Leptidea juvernica (assembly GCA_949711755.1). NCBI lineage: Eukaryota > Metazoa > Arthropoda > Insecta > Lepidoptera > Pieridae > Leptidea > Leptidea juvernica. The sequence goes on along the minus strand of CATIXQ010000009.1, from coordinate 7,270,306 downwards.
AGTTAGCGACAAAATTGAATTGTTAGATATTCTTTACGTCATGGAGCGACGTCATTTGACGGCAAATGAAATGTAAAGAGCTGTAGGGATGTTGCAAGCGGGAAGTTATCAATCTCAGGTATCTCGGCATTTTGGCATTCATAGAAGTGTTATTTGTCGTCTTTGGCAGTGCTACAATAACGCAAGGGTACCCGCTGAACAGCATTCAGCCCGTTAAAGGAGTACAACCACTTGGTAAGACCGGTACATACAACTGACTGCAAGACGCCAGCCGATGTTAACCACTCGAGAGATAAGTTTGAGGCTACAAAATTCAAGTGGTGTTGATGTAAGTCCCCAAACTGTGCGAAATCGACGAGCTCGATGCCCAATTAGGTGCCCACCGATACGTCACGGGAATCGCGCTCGTCGAAATGAATGGTGTAGAGAACTCAGAACATGGACCCAGGAACAATGGGATAAAATTATGTTTTCCGATGAGTCGCGATTTGGGTTTAGGCCTGATAAATTAAGGGTGCGAATGTACCGTCGGCCCGGAAATACTGAAAGGGTCAGGTGTATTCAGGAAGTTCTTTCATACAGTGGCTCAACAGTTATGGTATTGGCGGGTATTGTGAAGAACAGGCGAACTGAGCTCGTTTTTGTAAATGGAAACATGAACGCTGTTAATTACGGTGAGGATATTCTCAGACCTTATGTCCATCCATTTTGCACAAACCTTTGGCTCCGATTTTACGTTGATGCATTACAATGCGCGTCCACATACAGCTCGGCGAACCAGTCAATACTTGGCAACGGGGAACGTCCGGATATTCCCCTGGCCTGCACAATCGCCAGACCTCAACCCCATCGAGCACACATGGGACGTGCTCCAGAGACGTGTTTTGAAGGACTTGGATGGAGTGACAACAACCCAACAGCTGAAGGATTTGCTACAATTCCATTGGGAGCGAATACCGCAAGATTACATTAACAGTCCCATTAATTCAATGAATAATCGTTGCCGACAAGTTCTGAATAGCAGAGGAGGCCATATTTTGTATTAAATTATCCTATTCTTTCACAATAAATTCATTTTCTTTAGAAATTTCATTTTGTTAAAAAAATGTTCAGTTGCTTATTTATGTACCTTTGTTTCTGCAGTATATTCTAATATTGTTAATTTCTGTTATTAAAATAACTTATAAAGACGACAGCTGTTATTTTTACATCATAGAACCCCAAAAATATTATTTTAAAAATAAAATACAACGTTATAATGTGAAAAACCATCCTAAACTTTAAATTAGTACATGTTGCTTAGACTTTTTTGATGTGTGTATATTATATCGATTCAATTCTATTCTTCCAGTTAATTCACTAGATCAGTTCAATGGTATTATTTTCATTATCCTTTTTTTTATTGGTTATAGACGCGAAATACTTACTTTACAAAGTTCCACAAGATCACAAATGGGCATTTGTGATATTATTCATCATCTGTTCAACCTCACAATGTTATTTATTTATTTATTTAATTCAGAGAGATCTCCATATATATTAGTAAATGTATTAGTAACAATATTTCTTATGTACTACGTTAGTATTATTAGTGGAATATCTTTATAAACCTAGAGCTGACTGTATCCAGTGTATCTGGAAGGAACAGTCAGCTCTGGCAGCAATCATCTTTAGGATGCTGTTACTGCTAACACGAAGACGCTGCTAAGACGACAAAAGTGGAGCCCATTTTGATTTTAAACGAAGACGCTGCAACATGGAAACCGCTTTATTGCACATTATGGCATGGAAACCATCCACAGATGCCTCAGCAAACATTCCAGAAGCGCTACAACGCCATGGTAGGTACAATTTCGTGACTTGTGTTTTGGAGTTCGAAATATCATAAATTCACTCTTTGAGGAGTTATATTTTAAGCCGTGAGCCGCTGCATATGTCTCGCAAATGGAAATAAGCTTCCTAAGTCCTCCGACTGAGGGACTAAGCAGTACCATATCATCTGCGAAACTAAGATTATTACAACAGGTTTCATCTATGTGGCATCCAACGTGTGTGCTGCTCAGTTCCTCAATCAAGTGATTTATATAAAGATTGAAGAGTAACGGAGACGTTAAACCTCCCTGTCTCACACCACATTCTAATCGATATTCTTCTGACAGAGCATCCATCCACCTAAGCTGATTTTTTTGATTGGTATACCAATACTTGATTAGGGCAGTGAACTGTTCTGGCACTCCTGCACTTCTCATCTTGTCCCACAGTACTGGATATGATACCAGGTCAAACGCCCTAGACAAGTCAAGAAAGCTGGCAAACACTGAGGTTTTCCTATTGGTATAGTACCCAACAGTATGCTTTAACGTTAATATGGCACTTTCCGTTGACGTACCGGTTCTAAAACCAAATTGCGCATCATGGATTTGAATATAATTACCAAGTGGCTTATTGAACAAGCTGTCAAGTATCTTAGCCGCGGTTGTAGCAAGGGATATGGGACGGTAGTTGCTCATGTCTGAAGTGTCACCTGTTTTATTCTTCACAACAGGGATGACAATAGTTCGCATTAATGCTTCCGGTAAATATGAATGACCTATACACAAAGTGTAAAACAGAGAGAGAACACGCGGAAGATGATCACCAGCATACTTAAAGTTACCGTTACACTTTCTGCATACAAATTATTATTTAGTTTCATAAGATAAAACATTAACGCTAGTTATTTACTCGTATAAAATTTGAGGACTTTCCTCAATTACTCATGGCTTTATCATCACATCTTCCAAGTGGGTGGATTCTTTGCACAGGATGCCTGCTAGGAGGGTACCACAGAGGGGCCTTTTCTATTAAAAAGCAATATACAAAGATTATTGTGTTTCGATTTGGAAGGTTGCCGTAGCTAATGAAATTACTGGCTTAATGAGAATAAAAATTAAATGTCCCAAAGTGACGCACAATTTCTATGCTGCTTAGAAATTCAGACTTCACTTACTGTCTCCTCACTTTTCCTCACAAGTAACTTTTACCAAAGACAACCTAACATTTTTTACAGTGGGGCCAATCTGAGAGTTAATCCACCTGGTCTTATGAAAAATAAGTGGAGTCGGTTTAAAAGACCTGGCCTCCCAGGTTTTAAGCCGACTGCATTATAGTTACCGGTTTTAAGCTAGAAGTTTGTAATTGTTGTTCCGTATGTTATATGTTTATACGAAATAGCTCGAAATAAGTTTATACAAAATAGAAATTTTGAAAGCACATAATTTATCGCGCTTTGTTATTTTACAGTCTTCTTCTTTACAGTACAGTTTTTTTAGAGCGATTTATGGGTGCATGGAGTTCTTCGAACAAGCTGATTTCAATATGAATGTGAATGTCACGTCGAGAGTCATAAAATTCGTTTTATAAGCGAAACGGAATCCCAACACTTCATACACTAAGATGAATGAATTGTTTATTAATTACTACACTTTTATCAAGAATAATCCTCAGAGGTATAAAAAATATTTTCGATCAGTAGTGAACGAGCTTCCGAAATGAACATTAAGTGAGATAACAACAATCGATGCAACTGTGCCCGGAACAGTGTTAGTTGAGATTGAATGCTTGTATATAAACACCTAATGTCATATCATACCGGTTTCATCACCAAGCCCAAGTTCGATTTTATCATTTTCATTCCCCTTTAATCTGGTTGGAACTATTACCAAAGTGACTATTCTCTTAATCATCTATCACTTGTCATATAATATTCTGTGTATTTAAAATATAAGGATTTCCCACAGCTACTCATAGATTCCATGACCATCTATATTTTTACAATGCTCCAAATCTGAGAGTAAAACCTTTGAAACAAAAATAGATTGGTCCATACACGGCGGAGATATGTGGTAACAAACCAGCAAAAGTATTAAAAAAATTGTTTATGTTGAGCATTGTCACAGAATATTTAGAGATAAATAACAAGCCACCAAAATTGCTATGGGGTTTCCGTAAACGGTATAGCAGGACTACTGCTTTAATGGAAGTATTAGATAATATATTAGATGCCCAACATAAGGGAGCGTGTACAATTATTTTGATTTTACTAGACTTCTCGCGTGCCTTTGTAACCATAAATAGAAGGAAGGTTGAATGTCGTATCGTCCCGGAAACACCGCACAAGGAAGTTCATTCAGCTTTGTAGTACGTGGAAGACGGCTCCTTGAAAACCGCATTGTGGAGGACCGCCACACATCCAGATGGTGGGGATGATATCCTAACTTGTGGCGTGTCGTGCGAAGATGGAATTGGGCGGCAGGAATCAGGTGAAACAGCTCTTCGGAACACACATGATAAATGCGCTAGAGTACACGCGATGTCTCTACGCAACGCCAAGTGATCCAGCCGTTCACAGAGCACCGGGACCCCGACAATTCGAGCTGCTCTGCGTTGCACGCGGTCAAATGGATCGAGCTGATACTGGGGTGCACCAGACCAGAGATGAGAGCAATACTCCATATGTGGCCGGACCTGCGCTTTGTACAGCGCTAGAATGTGGGCTGGCTTGAAGTATTGCCCTGCTCTATTTATGACGCCCAGTTTCTTCGAAGCCAATTTTTGCTTTGCTCTCCAGATGGCCGCGAAATTGGCAATCGCTCGAGATATTGAGACCTAGAATTCCGATACTAGGCGAGGCTGTAAGGGAAGTGTTGTCGAAGAGCGGTGATACGACAAATGGGGTTTTTCTAGTGGTAAACGCGCAAGCTTGTGTCTCCTCGGGGAGTTAAATTAGACAAGGTTCAACTTACCCCATTCCGCGACCTTCTCGAGAGAGGACTCGATAGAAGACAAAAGTTTATCCCGGTACTGGATGACGATATCCCGAGAGAGACCTGCATGGCTCGTGTATACGGCATCGCCCGTGCTGTCGTCTGCATAGCAATGTATGTTAGAGGTGTCCAACATTATACATGCATATCATTGATATGCAGAAAAAACAGTGTGGGTGATAGCACACAGCCTTGGGGCACTCCAGCGTTCACAGGCTTCGGGTTCCAGCAATAACCGTCGACAACAACCTGTATGCTGCGCCCAGTGAGGAAGCTGGAGGTCCACTTGCACAAGCTCTCGGGAAGCCCAAATGATGAAAGTTTTGAGAGGAGCGCCTTGTACCATACACGATTAAAGGCCTTCGCTATATCTAGGCTAACCGCCAGGCCTTCCCCCTTGTTTTCAATAGCCGCCGCCCACCTATGTGTTAGGTATACCAGAAGATCACCTGCCGACCGACCATTGCGAAAGCCGTACTGCCCGTCGTTCATCAACTGGTGACCCTCTAGGTAAATCAAGAGCTGGCGGTTAGTTATGCTCTCGTCCCTTATTATCATAAAAAAATTAATGCAGCCTTATGTATCTGAAGTCAAGGATCTTGGAGTGATTCTTGATGCCAACTTGACATTTCGTGGTCATGTCACTAAGGTTTGTAAGAAAGCTTTTAGGAATCTGGGGTTTATATTACGTATGGCTCGTAGTTTTTCCAATATTAAGGCAATTATTAATTTATATAACTCTTTGGTTAGAAGCCAGTTAGAATGCAACGCCGTTATCTGGGCTCCTCATGAAGCCAAGTACAGTATAATGTTAGAGCGGATACAAAATAAATTTATACGGTACCTGTATATGAGGCTATACGGGGTTTACCCTTTTTATCCACTTATGTACCCGATATTATTTATTTTAGGTATGGTAAGATACAGCGAGCTGAGGGTAAGAAGGGACCTGGGGCTGATCTCATATCTATTCAAAGTACTTAGAGGGAAGGTGCATAATGCGGATATATTGAGTAGACTGTATTTTGTTGTTCCGGATAGGTACGTATGGCGCCGACGTCGGCCGCCGTTGCTGATGGTGCCGTCCGCGCGCACCAACTTGTTAAGCCAGGCTGCGGTGACGCGTGCCCTTCGTACTATTAATGATATAGCCTCACAGACGGATCTGTTTTGTTGCACTCAGGGTGAATTCACGAGAGTAGCGTTATTTATAATATGTTATAAAACTTAAGGATGTACAAAAGTGAAATATTGTATGTACCTTTATCGCATTGGAATATACTGTAATGATAGCGTGTATTTTGATAAAATAAATAAATAAAATGTTATTTTACGTCAGTAACGACGGATGCTACTTTGAAAATAGTTCCAATTATTTTTTATTATATGTATGTATAACGTACTAGTAGCGTTAGAAGGTAATATTACCAATCTCGTTGTATGTATGATAGTCTCGCTTTCCAAGTCCCCGCAACTTAATTGCCACGTGTTCAAGTCGCTACCTCAAACGGGACAACACCAGCTCCTTAATTAACTCTGTTCTGAACGTCAGCGTCGCATTCTGTTTAGTTTATCTTAGCCGTTCGTAATAGTCTTAATTAAATTGATATATTTACCTAAAAGAGGTAAAAGGCATATGATTTTGAAGATTAAAATAATTACAGATGAATGAACACAAAATTTTCTAATTTAGGTATTTTTTTAATTTAATAGCTATCATTATCCTTTGGGTCACTCATTGAACTAACTATATGTAAATTTTCAACCACTAATGTTTTGCCTAAGCAAATTAAAATATTTTTATTCGAAATAGGATCTGTTATATTTAACAATTTACGGAGATGGTTTTTTCTGCAACAAAATTCTTACTTGGGTAGACCTGTATACCTACAGGCATAGCCAAGTTACAATTGTTTGATAGATATTCTTTTTCTATCTTTAGGAGCGTGATAGCAGCAAATATAGCCTATAAAAGCTATATTTGTTAATTCGATCGATCTGACGTAACATAACGTAAAACTTATGTAGTTAACTATTCATACAAAATATTTTTTTTATCAGCCTATTGCCTATTTTACTGGTTTTTATTTGTTTGTTATTAAAGGAAAACTTTAGACTTACTTGTATTGAATTTTTCTCAAATACACACTATCATCTGATTTGTAACAAAAACATTACCTTCACCGCAATGTGTGGTAATCGGTGTTTACTGATTTTTGTGAGGAGGACAATCGAGCATTCGGGTCATCTGATGGTAGGTGATCACCTCAGCCCATACTCTTTTGTAACACCAGAGAAACCACAAGAGCGTTGTATTCTTGCCAATTGAGTAGGTTCCTTTGCTCAGGAAGCCAGCTAGATTATGTGTACCACAACGGCGCCTATTTCTGCAGTGAAGAATAATGTGTAAAAATTACTGTGTTTCGGTATGAGATTTAACATGTTATGCCTCAAGGTGACGAAGCACAATTGTAGTGCCGCTCAGAATTTTTGGGTTTTTCAAGAATCCTGAGCGGAACTGCATTATAATGGGCAGGGCGTATCTATTACCATCAGCTGACCGTCCTGCTCGTCTCGTCCCTTATTTACATAAAAAACTTATTGGTTTTAATCCGGATATTGCCATTTGTATCTAGTGTCGGGTGTTACGACAGTGCATCAATAATATTTCATCAGTCTTCAAATTGCTAGTGTTAAGAAAAGAAAACACTTGCGACAGCGCCTTTGATCCATATTTTCCGGGTCCTTGTGGAGAAACTGCGTATATGTTATATTATGATGGAGGGATGGAAAGATGGGCTCTAGTTTTCGACACTAACCTAAGCGAAACATAATAGTGCCAGGCCGCTACGTCGCACCGGTCTTCTGTGCGAGCTTGGTATTAGATCTAGACGAGACTGACTCGTTGATGTCATCGTCATAGGATAGCATCGTGATTCTTTCACATCGATAAGCCCATAGCCGCCTCTTACCCTTGGGCCTGGTACTCTCCGGGGTAACATAGACGAAATTACTTGCGAGCGGTGAAGGGATCCTCACAAGAAATATTGTAGACTCTGGCTCTCTCTCTGGGTTATATACAGTTCATTAAATTGCCGGCGAGGACGCTTGTACTTATCATACTCAAGAATAGTCTGGCCTTACCCTTGTCATCTACGTGGTATATTAATATAATTGAATATGTCAGAGGTAAGAATAGAACTGTGGCAACAATTAAAGCTCGGCAATTGGCAAACTATGTATTTTGTCATAAATTTCCAAACATAATATCATATTTTTTTTCTTTTTTTTTATGACATAGGAGGACAAACGAGCGTACGGGTCACCTGGTGTTAAGTGATCACCGCCGCCCACATTCTCTTGCAACACCAGAGGAACAAGAACGTTGCCGGCCTTTAAGGAAGGTGTACGCGTTTTTTTTTTAAATTAACTTTCACACTTAAAAAACACTAGCAGGATAGCTGTTATTGAAGCTTGGTTATAACTGGGACACCAGTGGGAGGCACAGGATGCCAGCTAGATTATGGGTACCACAACGGCGCCTATTTCTGCCGTGAAGGAGTAATGTGTAAGCACTACTGTGTTTCGGTCTGAAGGGCGCCGTAGCTAGTGAAATTACTGGGCAAATGGGACTTAAAATCTCAGGTCTCAAGGTGACGAGCGCAGTTGTAGTGCCGCTCAGAATTTTTGGGGTTTTTCAAGAAGCCTGAGCGGCACTGCATTGTAATGGGCAGGTCGCATCAATTACCATCAGCTGAACGTCCTGCTCGTCTCATCCCTTATTTTCATTAAAAAACATTTGATCCATAATCATGGATCCACTATTTTGAAACCTATATAAACCGCCTTGTATGTTATTATAGTATGTATGCCAGGGAATCTAATTGCTATTATTATTGGAATAACCATTATCTTCTGGGAACACAATGAGTTTTAGAACACCGCATGGAATGTGTTTGATCTTACAAATTAATAAACCAAATTAACTGAACGACTCTTAGTAACATTTCTTGGCTAAACATTATTTAGAAGTTAAATTTACTGCAAAATACTAAGATTAAGTGAATGTGTAAAACTAATTAATATCTTTTGTAATAGCGTCAAAAGCTAAAACCCATAATTAATATCGTTAACAAAATAATAGGAATTGATTAAATTCTTAGATAATTCATACATCTAGTGAGACTGTGCGAGCTGTGAACACGTCGAAATAAATAGTAGCAAAGTGTTAGCCTATATTATAGCAACGCACGCACACTAAAATAAAGTGACTAACGTATTGTAAGACATAGTCGTCATTCACACTAAACTAATAAACCTGGCCTGTTGTTATGCGTTGTCTCACAACAAGAGGCTCTATCTAGACGTATAAATTATCTAAGGTTAAAATCTTGTAATAAAAAAATATTTAATTTAAACTTTTAATGGGAGGGCTTTAAACTTGTGATCTATACACATACTGACTTGCACCACCAGAGTTTCACTGACATGTCAGTTGTACCAGAAATAACATCGGTCAATGGTTAATTAGTAATCCAATGAGCTTGCCATGAATTTTACTAAAAAAGTTTAAAATCCGGAACAATATAGGGAATTTTTTGTTTTATAAGCCTACTGAGTCTCGCCGAATGAAGATTTGTACAAATTAATAAAACGCTTAAACCCGCCGTCTGTAGACGTCCTACGGCCGTTCCCAATATACTATCTACAGATAGAGATAAATTACTACCTTCTACTGTCAGTAATTAGCTGTCTATAATCTGAAGCTGTCCCAAAATACCCGATAAGTCATTCGTATCGCCTTATATTGGAAGGCGTGAATTGAAAATTCCATACAAACTTCTATCGCTGGTAAGCGTCCATTGTCAGACACCGTGCACGGATGAGGTGAGTTACCTTCGATAAGTTTATTGGGACAGAAAAGTCAACGATAGTTAAGATTTTTATCTCAAGTAAGAGATAGACTGAATATTGGGAACGGCTGTTAGCTTAGAGCTGCTTGACCTGTCAGTATCCAGTTCCCTGTGACCGATAATAATAATAATAATTATTCTTTATTTGCATAATGTGTGTATACAAGTTAACAAAATAATTCTATACGAATCAACACATTAGCCAAAAAGGGCATGCAAATTACATTACTGCCAACAAATTCAAGCAAACACCACCAATAACATGAGTTTCGGTTATTTACAGTGCGGTTTTCAATGAATTTTCTTAAGCCATTTTGCAGTACGACCTTTCTTGCGATATGTTTCCAGGGAGAAATCGGCGAAATACTGAACTCAACCTAAAATTAATAAGATTCTTGTTTTATATTCTCGGGGAATGCTCAAGTATTGTATCGTCTATACAATTTTCTATATTGAACTAAAATGAAGACAAAACTTGTGCGTTAACTAAATATTCTTGTGATGGAAATATAATACGAGCGATATATAAACTTATCACGCATGTAGATGCTGACTTTGTATTGCCTAGCTTGGTCTCTGACAAGTCCGGTACAATTGTAGCCTGAGAGATGACGATAATTTACGATAGCTATAATAACAACTCAACATTTACCACTTTATATTTTAAGTGTAGATCATAGCTATTATTATAACGGATACTCACGATTATATTTTATTAATTTGATGCCGAGATTTCAATCTTATTGCATGAATCGTGGTCGCAGCGGAACTGCGGTGACGGCGAAAGACTGTGCACGTGGCGTCTAATTTGGTTTGGTCTTTCATTCCCTAATTCATGACACACAGTACTGACGTCGTCCATTTTGGGTCTCTTTGTTGCATTTATACTGCAGTGAGAGACCACCGGATTCCATGTGTGCGGTAGTCAAAAACCATCTTCCCTATTAAAATTCTTAGGAGGTTTTTTAAGTCTAATTTTTAATGTTTTCTAACAAGCCGTGGGTTGTGCAGCTCGATCCAGTGGTTGGTACCGGCTCTAAGCAAGTTGTCGGCTATTGCGGATTTTTTAGGATCGTTATGTTTGACTGCGCTAATGTTATCCTTAAAGCGTTGAGAAATAGTTCCTTCTCGTTTGTTCGATATAGGAGCTTCCGCAGCTGCAGTCAACTTTATATACTGTCTTTGGTGAACATAGGTAGGCGACCACTTTTCAAATCAAAAATCCTCCTCAGTATCCTACCTATTTTATCAGTTACCCCTTTTTACGTATGGTAGAAATGCCACTTGCCGTTCCACCGTTGCGCCTATGTGATACACTTGTTAAAGCCTAATTAATGTGGGGGTACCACAAGGGTCTATTCTTGGACCCTTCCTCTTCCTAATTTATATAAATGATCTACCTAACCTTGTAGAAAAAAAACACAAGGTGGTATTGTTTGCGGATGACACTTCACTTATATTTAAAGTGAAACGAAGCCAAGTTTTATATGACGAAGTAAACAATGCTCTATCTCACATCGTGTACTGGTTTAGCGCCAATAACTTATTGTTAAATAATCATAAAACCAAATATATTAAATTCACCGCGCCAAATGTCAAAAATTTAGATGCGAATATTTTATTAAATGGAGAGGTGGTAAACCCAGTGGAATCTGCTGTACTTCTTGGCATTACTCTTGATTCCAAATTGCATTGGGGCCCCCATATTGAAGGATTGGCGGATAGGCTTAGTTCTGCAGCATATGCGGTTAAGAAAATTAGACGGTTAATTGACATAGATACGGCGAAATGAGTATACTTTAGTTATTTTCATAGTATTATGTCCTATGGTATATTGTTATGGGGCAGTGCGGCCGATATTAATACTATCTTTGTGCTGCAGAAGAGGGCTATTTGCGCGATTTTTAACCTAGGTCCTAAATAATCATTAAGAGAAAAATTTAAAGAAATAAACATTTTGACTGTTGCTTCTCAATACATTTTTGATAATGTTCTGTATGTTCATAAGCACATTTTTTTGAAACTGTGACATTCATTATGTTAACACGAGGAACAAACATAAACTTGTTATGCCTACTACTCGGTTGGGTCGAGTTAGTAAGTCTTTTGTTGGGCGATGTATATAGTTCTACAATATGATCCCAGAAAATGTACAAAACAATTAATGTGTTACGAAATTTAAAAGAATTGTTAAAAAACGTTTGTGTGGGAAAGGTTATTATAGCATAAACGATTTTCTTAATGACACCATGGACTGGGAATAAAGCGAACACCCTCAGGCTCTTTAATTATAATTAATTATTGTACGATATTACATTGTAATCCATATTTTATATTTAAAAAAAAAGCCCGCTGAGTTTCTTGCGCCCATTCTTCTCAGGTCTGAGGCAGTCTCTTTCGAATGGGTGGTAGATTTTGACGTTCAATAAGTGATTTAAAATCCTATTTTGAATAAAAATATTTGAATTTGAATTTGAATTTGCTCTAGTTCGTGCGTCAAGTGATAAAGTATATATCGTGAGTACCGTCATAATAATAACTATGTTAAAGTTCCGCGACGATTACCAGTGGGAGGCTCCTTTGCACAGGATGCTGGCTAGATTACGAGTACCACAACGGCGCCTATTTTTGCTGTGATGCAGTAATGTGTAAACATTACTGTGTTTCGGTCTGAAGGGCGCCGTAGCTAGTGAAATTACTCGGCAAATGAGACTTAACATCTTACGTCTCATGGAAACGAGCGCAATTGTAGTGCCGCTCATAATTTTTGGGTTTTTCAAGAATCCTGAGCGGCACTACATTGTTATTATCAATTACCATCAGCTGAACGTTCTGCTCGTCTCGTCCCTTATTTTCATAAAAAATAAATTAAAAAACATAATGGAAGGTAAGTTTGTTGTTTTCGTGATTAGGAGGGAATTTGAATCTTCACGTCTATAGTTCATTCTTGCTTTCTTAAATCATTGATTTTTGATTATAAGTTTGACCTAAGATTTGGTCTAAGTTTTTCCTATTTCTTGTTCAATAATGTTTATGTTTCAAGTTGTTGTAACGAATACAAACGCTATTAAACTATACAATAAAATTCGATGAAAAATAAAGTTTCTGCAACGTACAAATAAATTGTGGTGTTTCCTTTTGTGGTTTTTTCAACATGGACATTGGTATTTTAATAAAAAAGTGATTACTCCTTTCAAAAAGGAATTTCTCTGTTGTTACAAGAGTGTATGGGCCCTGGTGATGTATTACCTTATAAATTAAAAAAAGAATTTGTTCCACCTTAAATAACCAGAATGCAAGATTTGAGAGTAGTTTATTTTTCTTCTATAGCGGAAATAAGTGTAAAGGTGAGTTTTGTAAGTCCTACTGAAAAAAAATTCACTTCTCATTTAATTTAATTGTTTAATTATTTCTCAAACAACACAGAGTAATATTTCATACAGAAATCTTGACGATTCCGAAATACTAATAAGCAGAGAAACCGCATGAAATACATTATTCATTGAAAACGCAGTGATATTAAAAACATTTGAAACGGGAAAAGAATATATAAATATCTAATTAATATTAAAATACACAAAATATGATAATATAAATATTGTACGCTTACTTAATAGTAATAAAAGTAATGTTGTACGAAATATTGATGATGCACTATCTAAACAATACATAAGTGTAATTCTAAACGATATTATAAATGACAAACTATTTAGTGATAAAAATAAAATGTCTTAAATATGTCATAATTTTTTTTAAATCACTCCTTAGAAATTGAAATTAATTAAAAATAGATTACAGATATCATATTTGCAAATATACACACAAATACAAGTGACAAAATTCCTATTTGTTCTATTTTTGATAGGTGCCGTACACGATTTTATTGTATTGGATTTTTGATACTTTAGTATAAGCTCTTTAAACTTATTATATATATTATAGTACTCAGAAATAAAGGTTTGGATCTTGACTATTTTCACCTTTAAAGCTCAACCAATCTCAAAGAAAACTGCTTCATATTGATTTTATTTTATCAAGTGCTAAAAATCAAGAAAAAAACAGTCAAGACTTACTGCACTGAATATGAAACATTAAACGTGAAATTGCTGATAATGTTTCCTCTATTTCTAAAATTGACAAGGGTAGTCGCTTATAAGGATTTTTAAAATGAGTGACATTGAATTGTAGCGACGGGGCGTATCATTTACGATTTAGTGTATTCTTCGTCTAATTATTTATAATCTTAAAACCAATATGAGTAAAGCAACAGATGCTGGGACACAGTACAGACACTGATCGGTTTGTTTCTGCAAGTATTGAATTAATTTAGACTCTCCATCTCTCTAATATGGTCTCTCGTTCATTTTATTTAGAGGACCTTATGTGGGTCGCTTTACGATTGATATTTATAATTTCCTTTTTGAAAGTTATCATTAGAATTGCCATAAAGATTACAATAGTGAACACACATTTTTTTTTTATTTTTTTTTAATAACAAAATGTATCTAGTTGGTAAGCTTAAATAAATAGACGGATACAGCACTCCATAATAGCGTATAGTCTCCATAATAATTGTTACAAAGATAATTTAAGAGACATTTAGAAACCAAGTTCATCCTGTTATTATTAGAAGACGGTGTGCGCGCGCATAAATTCGCAACTTTTTTTCAAAGCGCGCCAAATGAAAAATAGCTTTATAAATTTAGAGAAGGTTTTACCCGCAAGGGCTCCACATCAACAATAGAACATAACTTACAATACTTATATTAACTAGCTTGAAGCACACTATAAACCATTTAAATGATAAATCATAAAGTAAAAAAAGTTCCAACACATCTGAAGTGTCACAATAAACCTAAATTATTACACTCATATACTAATAGTTTGTACTTCAAGCGAATTCTGAAAACGTGCTAGTGTGTATCATTATATTTTTTATAAACGTACGTAAATTGAACTGCAACAATAACATAGGTAGTCATAAGACTAGTAATCGCAAGAGGCAGATGAATATCGATTGATACAATTCGTGATATAACAAATTTAAACGGACGCAACTCCAAAAACATGATAAGTTTGAAACGTGCAGTGATTAAACATTAAGTTTGAAATTGTCGTAATTACAGTACGGCTATTGGCGACGAATTATAATCCGGCTAAATTTGTAAACGAACAGTTGCTTAAAACGTAGTAGATTTCGGCTATCTCCGTTTTTTTATAAGATTTTAGTCGACATCTGTCAATCTATCAATTACTGCCCGTTTCATACAATCGAGTGAATAGCTTTTTACTTAGAGTTTCACTATGCTGAAAAGTACGTACATATTCGCTTAAAAATCTGTAAAACCTCAATCCGCAATGTTTTTTTAATTTTAAATAAAGATTTTTTGTGATAGGTTCCATGTTAACATTTATACATATTTCATCAAAAAATGTGATTTTGACATAACGACTAGGCTTTTTTTTTTAAAAAGAATGAAAAAACGGCCACGTGGCTCATCATGATGGAAAGTGAGATCGTCAGTCTATGTATTACTGCAAAGCATAGCCTTTGAAGTATGTAATAGAATATAAATATATTTATTTGCCATAGGAAGTGACAATAATATAAATTATTACAACAACACTCTGTAAACGTGATGAAGCTACATTAGTTCGTAAAGTATCTTTGACATGGGGAGAGTAGAATGTTGTTTTAACTTAAAGGTATGTAAGTTGTATCGTATTAGGAAATACTAGTTGCTGGCATAGAATTCCACGAGAAATCGATAGTTCAGTTTATCAAAATAATTTAATATGTGTATTACAATAATGTACAGAAATATAAGGTCAAAGAGCTTCATTACGGGGATCTATTTTGTTTCCTGTTTCTCCTGTGAAAGTCCTAAGGTTTCTAACCCTATACCTTCGAAGTTATGGAAATCGCGGCAGTTAATTAGAAACTTTAGATGACACGGAGTTATACTTAAATCACATCCTCTGAACCTTTCAATATTTTCAACATTATGGGATAAACTGTCATGGAGAAATTCTGCTTTTAACTAGCGTAGGCTTTGATAATTTATATGTCTAGATAGAGCCTTTTGCTGCTAGACAACCGATGTAAACAGGCCTGGTTTATTACTTTAGTGTGCGTGACAAGCTACGTCTACACTCGCTATTTGTATGACACTTTGTGTTAGTGTGCGTACATTTCTCAAAATAGTGCTTATCTGTCAGTCTATCTAGATGTATAAATGATCTAAAAGTGTAGGTTCCTCAGGGGATATGTTTGGATTCTTCAGCCATCCGTAAACTGGTATGATTATCAAGGTTTACTGTTGGAGCACAGTAATCCTCCACGTTATTTTACATTTGTTTTAACTACTGCTATGCTGTTTTCATCCTTATGATAGATGTCATAGAGGCCGTTTTCACTATTTTCAGAGTGGGAATGAAATTATTCATAATTATGCTTAGCTATTCCACAAATGTATATTTCCTTCATATTTTGTCAATAACTTTTCATCATCTAATGCATAGTTACAAAATCGTATGTAACTATACCAAGTATGTTGTGGTACGGCTATTTGTGAAGGCCATTTTGATCCAATACAATGGTGGTGTATCGATTATGTCAATTTAATATAGAAACAATATTACATTTCGTTCTTTTAATCTTTCCAATTTATAATTTTTATGGAACTTTTTTGCTAGTAAGTATTACCATCATTATCATTAGCATGGTTTGTGGTGAATATAACCTAAAGCATCAATTTATCATAATTATCCTAGAAACAAGATCCAATCTAAAGTTTCAATTGTAACTGTTCGTATCAACATGATAAACAATTAGTAACACAAATTATACCTTACCACCATATTTATACAACTGTTTATTTTTTTTGTACGCAATGGTGATGGTAATTTATATGCCCTGCCCATTACGATGCAGTGCCGCTCGGGATTCTTGAAAAACCTAATAATTCTAAGCGGCACTACAATTGTGCTCGTCACCATGAGACATAAGATGTTAAGTCTCATTTGCCCAGTAAATTCACTAGCTACGGCGCCCTTCAGACCGATACACAGTAATGCTTACACATTACTACATCACCGCAGAAACAGGCGTCGTTCTGGTACCTATGTAACATTATAATATATAATCTATATGGCATCCTGTGCAAAGGAGCCTCCCACTGGTAAATATTATATGGTTATAATATTTTGTCACCTTTTTTTTTTTGAACCGTGAACCAGGTATGTTAAAAATTTGTACATAAATGTGCGATTCTCGCATTTTATAATAAGATTACCACACAATGACGTTCTTATCTACCGATTTCTGTGGCATGTGGCATTTAGGTAAAGCCAAGACAATTTCTTCTTACAAAGAAAGGCTGGCCATCTTTAAAATGACCACTTTGGATGAACGTAGAGAACTTCTGGATCTTCTGTTTACTCATAAACTATTGAACGGCTTTATCGACTGCCCCGAATTGCTAAATAAATTGAGTCTAAGAGTACCAGTAAGTATTCCACGTAAGCCTATTACTCCACTTTTTCCTCCACTTCGTCGAACGATCCTAGGTACCAATTCCCCAGGCCCTCGATTATGTATAATTTTTAATTCTTACAGCGTAGCTGATATAATTAAACGAAAAACAATTGGTGGTAGCTATTTTTATAGATTTTAAAAAGGCTTTTGACACGCTGGAGCACGACGCCTTATTGCAGTCTATGGATGAATGCGGTATACGAGGGCATATTAAAATCTGGTTCCAAAACTATTTCAAAAACAGGCTACTTAAAGTAAATGTCCTTGGAGCAGAGAGTGATCCAGGTACAGTATTAAATGGTGTTCCAACTGGCTCCATATTTGGTCCGATAGGAAATATTATTCATGTGAACAGTATGAGCAGTTATAAAAAATTGTAAAGCATATATGTATGCTGATGACACATGTTTATTGTATAGTAGTAGAGACCCAATTCTTATTCAAACCATAATGCAACACGATTTTAATAATATTAATAAATGGGCACATGACAATAGAATTCTTATTAATATGGAAAAGACAAAATGTATGCCTATATTCTCACCATATAGTCAATATAAAGATATTAAAATTAAAATAATAGGACATAGTTACCCTTGCTTGCATAGTTCCTCACAAATATGTCAATGTAGTCAGTTGGAACAGGTAACGTCGTATAAATATCTAGGGCTCATTGTTGATAAAAATTTCTCATGGAATGCACATGTTAACTCAGTATGTTCGAATCTCCGCACAGTATTTGGTAAAATTTATCACTTAAAGTCATCGGTGAGTAAAAATATTTTGTACACCCTGTATCACTCTTTGGTCGAGGCAACAATTAGTTACGGATTGAGTAGCTATGGACTAACTTTTACTACGAATAAAAATAAAATTAAAACTTATTGCAAATAAGGACATTAAAGCTCTTAGTGAACAGAAATATAAAAAACAAACTTAACGGGAATATAATAACTATGAACGCTTGTTAAAAATGTAATATTATTCCAATTGATAAAAAGGTAAAATTATTAACGTTAATCGAACAATATCGAGATATAAATAAATTTGTAGTACAGAGAGTGCATACCTACTCAACTCGGCTATCTAACAAAAACAAGCTAGTGGTACCTAAAATATGTAATTATTACGGTATGCGTAGCATGCAATGGGTAATACCTACATTAATAAATGAATTAACTACCCATATAGCGTCACAATTGTCGAATTGTAAAACAAAAAATCAGGTGAAAAACTTATTGCGAAAGTTCTACTTAGCACAATGTCCATAATAAATAGACTTAAGAAATACTGGTCTTTTAAATTGTCACACACAAAAACATAATATTAATTTGATAATTTGCGAAACACGAGAATTACTGCCGACAAACTGCTGCGCAGTTTGGCAGAATATTATGTATACATCTTTTTATAATGTTGTATCAGAAAAAAAAAAATACATATTTGCTGATTCCTTAGCCAAATTCCGCAAGACTATTTGCAACATCATTGGTAATAATATTTACTAATGTTATAATTGGAAAATTAATGTAACTGTGTATAAAAATGTAACCTACTCATTTATTTATTAAAAAAAATGTTTAATTCGTATCTTTTATTTATTTATTTATTTATTTATTTATTCTGTGCATGCTGTGTTTATTTGTAAGTAATCTCTACATTTAGTTCCTAGTTTTTAGTTCTACTTTTTATATTTGTGTGTATTGTAAGTGATTATGTGATAGTTACCACACAATAAAATAATATTATCTATTTATTACCTTCGCATTGTGAATAAACTTCGGTCAGCTTCAGTTTAATTTTCTTCACTTCTGCTTTAGTTAGTTCAACCATCAAACACGGAATCAAGAATAATATTATATTGCACAATGCTTCAAAAGATTTAGGCAACACAGGAATCTACAATTTATGGACAATTAAATGTAATTTTAACAATAAGCTTTTTTTTTATAATCTTGTGTTTAACTTTGACTACCTGTTGTTTACTTTGTGTAGATATTATTTGGATGTATGTACTTATAATGTTAAAATTTTATTATTATATAATTAATGGGAATGGAGGTGCTGTTATTTGCATACCCTTTTAGCTAATGTGTTAATTCAGTGGGCCCATTCTTCCTTAGTGGGCTCTTCTATGGCATTTTCGTACGGTTTCACCGCATTTTGAGGGCTCGTAAAGCGAATACCTCGAATTTTATCTTTAGTTCTTGGGAATAAATAAAGTCGCAGGGCGCCAGGTCAGGACTATATGGCGGATGACTCATTATCTCGACACCTGTAATAGTCAAATATTCAACACTGATCATCATCTGAAACATTGTCGTGGTGAAGGAGGATCCTGCTTTGAGGGCGCTGCTGTCGAATTTTTTCCAAGACCACAGGCAAACAGTGATTGACAAAGCAGTCTGCAGTAACTGTCCTTTCAACTTCTAGCACAACTGTCGCGAAATGACCTTTCCGACAAAAGAATAAGGCAATCATCTTTTTAAACAATTTGTTATGTTTTTAAAGTGATAACCCTCACTTCTAGAATTAATACAATTAATTTTTTTCAAATTTTATTTGTGAATCATCTTTTTTCCTTGACTTGTTCCTTTCTTTACCTTAGTTCGCCGATCCTCTAAAGGAAACACCCACTGAGCAGATTGTCTTTTGGTTTCGGGTCCGTAGCAATATATCCAGCTTTCATCACCTGTGACGATGTCAAATACAGCATTTGAGTCACCACCGTTAAACTTATCGACCATTTGGCGATACAAGTCCATGCGAAGGTGTTTCTGGTCGTCGGTTAAGGTATGGAGAATCCATCTGGTATAAATTTTCCTGACACGTAAATATTCGTGTAACATTTTTTGAATATGACTCATACCAATGCCTAGGCTTGCCCGTATCTGCTGTATCTGCTGATAGGTCACTCTCTTATCTTCCTCTATCATGCGTCGCACAGCACTGATGTTATATTCAGTAGTCGCTGTTAAAGGACGTCCTTCACGCGGATCATCATTGAGATTTCTACGTCCACGCTTAAACTCGTTAAACCGATTTTAAATAGTGGCACGAGATGGGGCTTCATTAAGAAAAGATAATCGTAGCCGATCATAGCTTTGGTGTTGAGTAAGCCCACAACGAAAGTCAAAATTAATCATTGACCGAAAATTTACTCGCGTTAAGTTCATTTTCACGTGTATCAAAAGTATCAATCAGATTTGCCGCCAATTCACAAAGACAAATGGCAATTGAATGCATTATACTACATTAGGTTACCAAAGAGTTCTAAAATTTAAATTTAAGAAAAAGTTTTCATTAGCAATGTTTCTAACTGGCCAGTTCTAAACATTTTCAGTGTTCCTACGTAAAATATCATAAAAATCGATCAACCCGTTTCGGAGGAGTACGGCTACTAACATTGTGGCACGAGTATAATATATACATTAATATGTTAATGTCATATCTCCATTATGTGGTTCTGTTTTTATAAATATATATTTGATTTGATATTAAGTCTATTTTCAGTTTTAAAAGAAATTATAATAACAATATTGACACACTTACACAAATTATCATCCTCCAAACTATACATAACCTGTTATGTACATATAACTATGGGTGGATTATCTCAATCTTTTAATGTCAGAATGTGTCTTTGAGAGTTAAATTATTTGAAAAGGAAAATAAATATAATTAACAATGTCTAAGATCGATTTGGATTCTGATAAAGTTTGCAAACAAATACATTTTCATCACTCACCTGAGTCACCGAATAAGATGTCTCTACGGTTATGAGCAATACGTAAAACGTGGCATGTATGATGTCACGAATAATCTGCAACAAAAAATAATTAGGCATACACTGAACTTGCTGTTTATAACAAACTTATAGATCTCCTTGAGCAACCCTGGCGACCAAAAAATTAGATCGCTTCAAGTACACGAGAGTATTTGGAAGCAACTGAGGGTTTTTTGATGTGAGTATGTCTCTCTGTCATCAAATGATGACAACTATAGTGTAAAACGATTAGTAGGCACTAACTCGTTCTACACTATACACTGCATTTGCATGCAAAATCAGAGCTAAGTACCTAAACACTGCTAAAACTGTGGTGAAAACCGGTCCCCATCTTCCCAACACCCTTCGATCAAAATCTGAGAGCGATCAACAAGAGACGTATTGGATCTGCTAGTCATACATACTCTCTCCGAGCGTTCTGGCAGGTTTGTTACTGATCACTTACTGAGCAGATAACAGGATTGGCTTGAATTGCGGTATTGAGTGCAAGAATAATAACTGTAGAGTTCTAATGAGGGAATACAACCGTAGCTCCATACAAAACAGGCGTTACTTAGCCTTTGCGAAGTCCATGAAAATTTTCAAATTTGGTTAGGACTTTCTTCTTTTCAATTACAACACCGTGGAATAAAATTCATGTTCATGCATGTTTCCAAGACGATAATTAAAAGGCAATTCTCCTATGACTCCCATGGTGGTAAAAACATTACGGGTGGCTATGGTCACTTGTATCAGGTGATCGATATGCCCATCTGACCTCATATTTCATACATAAATTGTTAAATACATTATGTAAAGTAGGACCACACCAAACTGTATTTGCAGTATTCGTCCGTAGCTCTAGTCCTCTAGTCTAGTCCGTAACGTTTCCATCTTTGATTTTTACCCATCATACTCTTTATAACATTGCTCAAGCAATTTTGCGTTCCGGTGTGAAATGGTGTGGGAATAATTACATGTAGAATTGCAGTGCTATGCGATTCTGGAGCTTGAGTCGTTGGGGTAACGATCTTGAATATGTTATTATCACTGTTAAGAGCTATAGATGCCGCTTAACATCAAACGTACCAGTTGCTTGTTGTGATGATTAATTTCATAAAAACAATAAGCAGTTAACTCAATTTAATTGTATTTAATTACACAACGAGTACTTTTTTTATATTACGCATCATATTCACGTCTGGCATTCTACAACCACGAGCTTTGCGTGGAACTTCTTGGTTTGAACAGACACTTTTTGCAATCAATTATTGGCTGCAGTTTTCCCGAGCTAATACGACTCAGGACCTTCAAGCATAGTGCAAACTCCCAACTTAATTGCCGGCAACGCATATCTTCCTATAATATCTAACCTCTGAGAACAGAGGGATATGGTACGGATAAGATATGGGATAGGAACCATCAGAATATCTTAACCGTTTGCCCCCTCTTATACCAAATATAATTTTTCGATATTTGTCTAAAATACTTAATCAAAATTGAAACCTTCACAGGTACTTACCAAACATTTGAATACCAATCCCAGTGAATTCAAATTGTCAAGTAGTTCTCCATATAATAGCATTGTCTTCTTAATCTTACTGATTTCATTACCAGCATCAGCCCTTGTTACTTTTGATTCCGAGTTGATTTTGTCAAAATTGCAACGTAGGATTCTCATTCTATGCCAAGTCAGATGAAATGGCACATTTCTAAATACAGTATTTATAAAAATTGCAATCCTAATGCCACACCAACCCCAAAATAATGATCCGCCAAGAATTTTTTTGCTAGACATATGGTATAGGTAAAAGCACTTAGCACTCACGAGTGTTATAAAAACAATTATATGAAATGCAACAGGGCGACCACTTCCAGAAACTTCTAAAGCGGACTCAACAAGCGAGAGTTTTTCTAAAAAGTGGTCAACACGTTTAGCGCACACAATCGTTTAGATTAAAAGCCGTTATAAAAATCGGTGACATACTATCAAGAAACACAAATATGAATTTACTAGAATTCAAGCCACTCGCGTTCAACGTACTGGATGTACACCAGATGAGGAAGCTGCTTTGAATTAAGCAATAAATTTTCCCAATTATCTTCGAAATAGTATGTTTGAAGAACTTTTTATAATACATGCCACACATTAACTGCATAATAAGCAAGAAGTTAATAAAGACGACAAAAATGGAGCCCATTTTGATTTTAAACATGTATTGTACACGTTCGATGCAGTTGTTCTGCGTAGATTGATCGTGAATAAAGAGTCACGCGTTATAAACATTAAGTAATGAGAAATTTAGTTATAGGTTTTGTTCGATTGATAGATTAATTTACAGCAGATTTTATCAATATTTGTCATTGCATTTATATTTTGTAGGTATATTTTTCAACCGAGTACTTAATGAGGCGTTAATTAGGAACAAGACTATAAGTAGAAATTATTAGCTTAAAATAGGTGACACAAGACATGGAAAGTGGCTGTGCGGTGAGTGCAGAGGAGGGTTGTGTCGTTGTGACTTCTGTGTTGAAATAGGTACCTCATTCAAAAAGTATATTATGTATGTTGGTAATTTAATAGGTAAGTGACTTTTAATTTAATTTTTTAAGAAGAAGATGTTAGATTTGCCCGCCGCGCTCGCTTAAATATCTAGATTTGGCCATAAGTTGAAAATATTTATTTGGAAACGATACAGTAGCACCACTTAACAGCTGATAAAAATATGGAAAAGACATGTTACATGAAATTTTAACGAAATTAAATTACATAAAGTCTATTTTTAAAATCTATCATATTTGTGATGTGTTCTTATCTAGAGAACTTCTCTGAGAAAATTTAATAATTGAATTGAAGCGTGCGTAACGCCACAGAACTAATCAGTAACAGGACAAGACGTAGGATGTTAAACGAACATACAGGTAAGTTAAATGTTAAGTGATCACCGCTGCTCATCTCCCTTGCAACAACTTTTGGATTACAGGCCTACACACAGTTTTGGGGTGCTACGAGAGATTACCTCCACGTGTGCTAAAGGGCCTTCAGTCCGAGGTGGAATGTTCTATTCTCCCGGAATGAAGACTACTGGCCGGTGCATCCTGGGTATCTGTCAGTGAATTTCTGTAGAAATATGGTCTATTGCTGGCTGATGGCTAAGAATCTCTCAAAAACCCAATCCAAGGTGTCATACATACCGTGCCGATGGATGCGTGGCTGAGGGGTTGCTCAGTCTTAAACGGTGTCTCTCCAAAACCGGGGCAAATCGGACTAGTACCCAGCCCTTCGGGCGGCATGCGGGGCTCTGCTGTCCGTGACTTTCCTTTCCCTAGCTACTCGTGGGACTTATATGGACCAAAACAAACAAAAAAACTTAAATCCATTAGTCTCCTCCTGGGAAGAATATTCACAGGATGGAATAGTAGACGCTTTGGAGAGGGCTTTGCTGTCCTCTCCACCCGCGTCACACTCGAATGTCGAGGAGCCGAGACAGATGGTAGAGGAAAGTGCATCAAGCGCTTCCGAATTGCCCCAACCGACGGCCCAGACTGATGAGGCTCCCAAGAGGGTTCGAAACCGCTTGGGAGGTGCTGCTAGGAAGAGGTACAAGAAACTGATCGCTGGGGTAGGAGCCGAAGAGGCTATCGCCCTATGCAGGAAGCCTTGGGACCAAATCCTAAAGGAGAGGCCTACCCCTGAGCTGAAAGCGCTAAAGCGCGCACGCTCTGAAGAAGACTCTCCCAAGTTGCAACCTCGCAAAACGAGTAGGTTGATTCCTCAGACCGAGCAAGCTGGTGTCATTAAACCCAGCTATAAGGACACTGTTAGGAAAAATGATAGGAATAAAAACACTGCGATGAGATTACACTTGATTTTAATACTATGAGCGATAACAAACAAGACAAGTACGTACATTACCGATGACCATTAGCAGAGAACAGGAAGTTAAAGGGCTGACGTCTATTTGACATTACATATGTCACACTGAGCACAGACAAAATAAACTTTTAGGTTGCGTTTACATTTAAGCAATAGCTTCAACACTAGCCCTTAAACGCAAGCTAAACATAAACTACAACTTAACAAAGTTACATTCTAACTTAGTTCAGTTAAAACACAAACATTATAAGTTAACCTATGAACTTGTTAGCAACTGACTTGTGAAATAATTATGCTTTTCTTTACAAAGTGCTTTAGTTAATATGTCTGCTAACATATTTGCAGTTGACAAGTATTTTATTTCAACAACACCTTTATTAACAATTTCTTTAATAAAATGATGACGTATATCAATGTGCTTTGTTCTGGAATGAAATACAAAACTTTTACATAACTTAATAGCAGATTGATTGTCATTATAAATCGTGATTTTAGCCATGGTACCAAAAACTTCAAATAAAAATTTTCTAATAAATAAAGCTTCCTTACATGTGTCTGACAACGCCATGTACTCTGCTTCAGTGCTTGACAGAGCAACAGTGCGCTGCTTGCGGCTCTCCCAAGCAACAACGGACTTGCCCACGGTAAAAATGAAGCCAGTAAACGATTTACGGTCGATGTTGTCTGACGCCCAGTCAGCATCTGCGTAGGCTGAAATGTTCAAACCTGATTTGGAAAATACAAGGTTAAAATTAATTGTACCTTTCAAATAACGTAGTATTCTTTTGGCAGCTTTCCAGTGAGTTTCGCCGAAACAATCATTGAATTGACTGAGGTAGCTAACTGCATGACTGATGTCAGGTCTGGTGCAAACTGCCACATACATCAAAGAACCAATCAAACCTCTGTAGTCGTAGGTCTCGTACTGCTTGGGTTCTTTGGTAAGTTTAAGAACTGTCTCCATGGGTGTTGCAGCTGGTTTGCAGTCCTCCATGCGAAACTTTTTCAGTACCTTCTGGATGTAGTTCGACTGATTTAGGTAAATTTTGTTATCTTCCCTCATCAGCTTCATGCCAAGTACATGCTGAGCTGGCCCTAGATCAGTGATTTCGAATTCCTCCTGTAGTTCCTTCTTTATTTTATCCTTTCCTTGAAAATCTGGTGATGAAAATACAATCAAGTCGTCCACATACAACGCTATGATCATCATTGATCCATTTTCACACTTAAAGAATACGCATGGCTCAGAAGTCAAGCGGCAGAACTTTAATTTGTCACAGAGCACCTTAGTAATTTTATCGTACCAAGACTTGGAAGCTTGTTTAAGGCCGTACACAGCCTTGTCGAGCTTATATACCATATCTTCGCTCCCTTTAACCTTGAAACACTCTGGTTGCTCCATGTATACTGTTTCCTCAAGATCTCCATTGAGAAAAGCAGTTTTCACATCAAGATGTTCCAAATCCAAGTTGTATTCTGCTGCTAGAGCAAGAAGCATTCTTATTGTGGAGTACCTTACTACAGGTGAAAAAGTATCCTGGTAATCTATACCATATTTCTGGGTATAACCTTTGGCAACCAAACGAGCTTTAAATTTTATGAGCTCACCATTAGCACCATATTTCCTTTTAAAAATCCATTTACATTGAACGGGCTTATGGCCAGGTTTACGTTTTGTCAAAGTCCAACATTTGTTCTTAATGAATGAATTATACTCATCTGTCATTGCCCTCCGCCAACTGTCTGAATCCGGTCCCTTCAGTGCTTCGGTTGCAGTCTGCGGATCATCAGGGTAACCATCAGCCAGTGCCACAAAATTAGCAATTAGGCAGGACCCATCAGCTTCTTCGTAGGAGGTGTCTTCCTGCTCTGCTTGAGCCAGCGTGTCATCTCCTGGAACGTAAGTATAATCCAAACAGTTCTCCGTTTCAGAACTTGTGTTATCGCTCTCAGAATCATACAGTGTGATCGTGCTGATCCTCTGTTCCTCTCTCTGTGATAATCTCATGTCATCAGATTGATCAGAACTCACAGTGGATGATTCTGATTGCTGAATTTCATTAGAAATCAGACTGTTGATGTCAACAATAGGATGTTGCTTGAAACTATCATCATGTGACATGTCTTTGTTCCAAAATTTATTTTCTATGAACACAACATTGCGAGAATTGACACAGTTTCTGTGGTTCTCAGTATCTATTAGTCGGTAGCCTTTCGACTCTTCATTGTATCCCACAAAAATATATGGTTTGCTTTTAGGATCAAGTTTCCTCCTATTCTTTACCATAGAATAAGCTACACAACCAAAAATTCTTAAATGGTTTAGATTTACCTTCTTGTTTGTCCACTTCTCCTCGGGGGTTTCACCAGGAACGGCCTTGGTAGGACTGCGGTTCTTTAAGTAGACTGCTGTGTTCACTGCCTCTGCCCAGAATTTCTTTTCCAGTCCAGCGTCACGCAGCATGCATCTAACCTTCTCCATCACCGTCCTATTGGCCCGTTCCGCGACGCCATTTTGTTGTGGGCAGTCGGGGATGGTCTTCTGGTGTTTGATCCCGCAGGTCTTTAGGTATTCCTTAAATTTAGAACTCATATATTCTCCGCCTCTATCACTTCTAAGAACTTTTAACTTCTTCCCAGTTTCATTCTCCACAAGGGCTTTGAATTTTTTGAAATTAGCAAAAGTTTCATTTTTTGATTTCAAAAAATAGACAAACTGCTTTCTTGTGTAGTCATCGATGAAACTAAGTATGTACCTAGCACCACTTATAGAGGGAACCTGTATGGGACCACATAAGTCTGTATGTATTAAACCCAGCACTTCTGTCGCTCTACTACTTGATTTCTTAGGAAAAGGGAGTCTACTTTGCTTTCCTTCAACACAAGACACACATTGCTGAAAATCAGAAGTATTAAAATGAACGCCAATTGCCATACCTTTTTGCAAAAGTTGCATACTTCTTAGATTAAGGTGACCGAGCCGCTTGTGCCACACTTCCTGGGATTTCAAGTCTGCCGCAGCTGATGCCATCATACTGCACTCCTGTTCCTCTGCAGTACAAACGCTATCAGACACAGTATCTAGCTGATAGACACCATTGACATGGGTACCTGTA
>CATIXQ010000009.1:7162011-7242192 GCA_949711755.1 Leptidea juvernica | reverse complement strand
CTTAAATTAGGAACATAATAAGTATCACTTATTGTCCTTACACAGTCTTTCAGCTGCACTTTTACTTGACCTAACCCCGCAGTGGATAGCTTTGCACCGTTTGCAATGCACACATCCACTGTTTTTTTCGGATCACATCCTACCATCACTTTTGCACTGTTACACATATGATTAGTGGCTCCGGAATCAATGTACCACTTGTTACTATTCACATTCACAGAGAGAGCCGTCACAAGCGCCTTGTTTTTAACAGGAACCTTCTTCTGCGAGCTCCTCGGTGGATGCCTCGTTCCCAGGCTGCTACTGTAGTTGCTTGCAGTTGCAATCTTTCTCTCCGGACAGTTCCGAGAAAGGTGTCCTTTGCCGTTGCACTTAAAACATTTGAATTGTTTCTGTGTGTGTGTGGTGACTAAGGCTGTACCACCTTCGTTCTTGTCTTCACGCCTTTGTACCTCTTGTAATAGTTTAGAGGAGATGGTATCGGTCGTCAACTTGGAACTAGAATTCTCAATTGCCATGATGAGCGGGTCGTAGTCTTCTGTGAGTCCACTCAACATTATCACTGCAACAAATTCATCATCCAGAGGTGATTCTATTTCCTCCAGTTGGTGAGAAATCTCCTTAATTTTGTGTAGGTATGACTCCATCGAGGGATTTTCACTCAACTTGGTGCTGAAAAGACTCCGCAGCAGGCCCAATCTTCTGCTCAGACCACGTCCTTCATAAGCCTTTTTCAGTATGTTCCACGCCTCAAACGCGGTTTTGGCAGAACGGATGTACGGTATTACCGTCGGTGCCACAGAGAGCGCGATCCTCGCCAACGCTTTCTCACCTTTATTTTTGTCGCTTTCGTTATTGGTTTCAACGAAGTCCCACAATTTAGCAAATTGCATCCACATTGCAAAATTAATAGCATGCGCATAGTAAACTTCCAAGTGGAGTAGTTTTCTGCCCCTTTTAGTTTCTCCATACCTTGTGCAAGCGGGGACGCCATGTTGTTCACCGAAGCAACGAAGTAACGCGTGCGTGATGAAAAATTGGTACGCGTAATCTCGCCGAAATAAATATTTTTTCCTATTCTCCCAACCACGCTCTGCTACCATGTTAGGAAAAATGATAGGAATAAAAACACTGCGATGAGATTACACTTGATTTTAATACTATGAGCGATAACAAACAAGACAAGTACGTACATTACCGATGACCATTAGCAGAGAACAGGAAGTTAAAGGGCTGACGTCTATTTGACATTACATATGTCACACTGAGCACAGACAAAATAAACTTTTAGGTTGCGTTTACATTTAAGCAATAGCTTCAACAGACACAGTAGGTTCCACACGATTAGGGATCCGTAATTCGGACGCTATGAGTGAGGAACAGATGAAACTTGTCCACCGAGCCCTAATCCTGGCCATTTCTAAAATAACCACAAAGGGCACGGGACCTAAGTTTCTGGGCTTCTCACACAGGCCAGGCTGGATTTTGATCACGTGCGCTAATCAAAAAAGTCAAGACTGGCTAGTGGGAGAAGTTCCCAATTTAAAACCGTGGCCCGAGGCGCAGCTCTCCATTATGGACGAGAAAGAACTGCCAAAACCTCAAACAGTCACAACTTTTATTCCGGAGAGCGAAGCATCTAGCGTAGATGAAGCGCTCTCCCTACTGCGGGTACAGAACGAAGGACTCAACACAGAGCTCTGGAAGGTGCTATATGACAGGGTCGAGACAGGAGGTCGAGTAACGACCTTCAACGTTGACAACCCGTCTGCTGAAGCCCTGAAAGCTGTGGAGTCCAAAGCGATCATTGGATTCAAGAGGGTCAGCTTCAAATTTAAGAGTGGAACTACCAACACTCTTGCAACCTCTACGGACTCAACAGTCCCACAAGGGTCGGCTCTGGCCCAGGTAGGGGTACAGAACGCCCCGGGCACCTCCAGAGTTGGTACCACAACGGAGCCTCGGTTTCCTCTGTCAGAGCTGGACCTATAACTAAAGGTCCAACTAAGGGCAAATCGCAAGCCGGACGTCCTGGCGGTGAAAAACCGCACAAAAGGACGATTAGACCTGCAAAAGACAAAAAGCCCTAAAAATGGCACCCAAGGGTCAACCGGCGAGGATTCTTCAAGCTAACCTCCACCATGCTGTAGCTGCCACTGAAGTAATGGAGCGCTGTCTTGGAGAAGGAACAGCAGACCTTGCCATCATTCAAGAACCTTGGGTTGCTGGCACTTCCATCCTAGGACAAAAACTGCTGGTAAGACCTTATTTTACGCCTGTGGTGTGCGGCCTCGAGCCTGCATAATCTTTAACAAAAATGTTGAGTTCTTGCCTGCTACAGAGTTATGCTCCGACGACTCAGTGGCGGCTTATGTAAATTTCAAAGGGTGGACTGGGTCTAGAGTAATCATTTGCTCGGCCTATCTGCCCGGAGAACACAGTGACCCTACCAACATCATCAGGCCTGTGGTGGAATATGCGCGGAAGCACAAGGCCGAACTACTGGTTGGGTGCGATGCCAACGCTCACCACTACGCATGGGGGAGCACTAACATCAATAATAGAGGTGAGATTCTAAATGATTTCCTTAACTCTAACCATCTTCACCTTCTTAACATAGGTTGTATTCCTACCTTTGTAACCAGAGCAAGGCAGGAAGTTTTGGACATAACCTTCGCTACGGAAAATCTTGCCAGACATATCCTAAACTGGAAGGTAAGTAATGAAAACTCCATGTCCGACCATAAACACATAACTTTTTCTTTAGCAGCCACTCTTGACTGTCGAACCATAACCTTTAGGAATCCGAGACGGACTACCTGGGACACCTACCAGGTAAACACATTTACTCAGGATCTACAGAGCGAGTTTTGCATGTGGACACATCCCAGAACAGTGGACTAAGGTCAAGGTACTGTTTATTCCAAAGGCTGGCAGAAAGGACTACTCAATTCCAAAATCCTTCAGACCAATCAGCCTTACCTCATCCTTATTGAAAGGTATGGAGAAGGTGATAGACAGGTACATCAGAGATAAGGTTTTACCTAATAACCCCATCCACCGTACTCAACATGCCTATTGTAGAGGTAGATCTACTGAAACCGCCCTATTACAAGTCGTAGACAGGGTAGAAAGGGCACTTGAGAACAAACAAATTGCGCTTTGCGCCTTCCTAGACATTGAAGGAGCTTTTGATAAAACACCCATAAAGGTCTTAGTTAAGGCTTTAGCCGATAAAATGGTCGACTCTACCACGGTCAAATGGGTTGAGTCGATGCTCTCAAGTAGGATTGTTAGATTGAGGCTACATGGTGTCTCTCTTGATGTAATGACCACAAAAGGATGTCCACAAGGAGGCGTCATTTCGCCTCTACTGTGGACCCTTGTCATTGATGGGCTTCTCTATAAGATGGATGAACTTCGAATTGACACTCAAGGTTATGCTGATGACCTAGTGATAATGATTCGAGGCGTCAGCCAAAGTACCATCTCGTACCTTATACAAAAAGCGCTTAACATAATATTCAAATGGTGCCAAGAAAATGAACTGGCGGTTAATGATGACAAACTGTCCTGGTTCCTTTCACAAGGAAGCGGAAGTTGGAAGGCCTCATATCTCCGCGACTGAATAATAGATCTATACCGTTTTCCGACAAGGTAAATTATCTGGGACTTACTTTAGACCAGAAACTTACCTGGAATAGTCAAGTGGACGGTATTGTGCAAAAGGCAAAATTTGCCTTAAGTAGTTGTAGTCGTCTTGTCGGCCAAAAATGGGGTCTAAAGCCCAACATGGCCCTTTGGCTGTACACAGCCATTGTAAGACCACTTATATCATATGGCTCTGTGGCCTGGTGCAGAAAAATTGCCCAAATGACCGTAATGCCAAATTAGGAAGCCTTCAAAGAACTGCATGCGCGATAACAACAGGAGCCATGACGTCCACGCCGGGAGCAGCCCTAAATGCACTTCTGAACCTGCCGCCCCTAAACCTATATCTACAAAAGCAATATTTGAGCAATCCTTACTGAGAAGTCCTGTATTAGACATGGTGAGTGACGCCATGCTGCCGAAATTTGACTTCATCAGCAACTTTAGTATTGAATTCCCCACAAGAAAGGACTGGTTAAACAATCGAATTACTTGGAAAAAAGGGAGCCTTAAATCGTATACCGATGGATCCAAGTCGGGTTCTGATGTTGGCTGTGGAATCTTCGGAGAGTGCCCCAAATTTGGCAAATCTGTCAACTTGGGAAATCTTGCCTCCGTTTTCCAGTCGGAGGTATACGCCATAATAGAATGTGCGGACACCATCCTAAATAAAGGCTACGTCGGCAAGTATATTTATATCCACACAGATAGTCAGGCGGCTCTGTCCGCTATAGATTCCAACAGATCAGTCTCAAAGCTTGTAGACAACTGCCGGACTATACTGAATACTCTGGGAGGAATGAACAGAGTTACACTTCGATGGGTTCCAGGACATGCAGGAATCGAAGGCAATGAATACGCCGACGAACTTGCAAGAATTGGCGCTAAAAGCACTCAATTTGGCCCTGAACCCTTCTGTGGTGTCCCAAGGAGTCTTGTTAAATCAACCCTTGATACATCATGTTCACAAGAGTGCATTAAACTCTGGAGCAACACTCCGGGCTTAACCCATTCCAAAACCCTAATCCAAGCCTTCAACAAAAAGGCTGCAAATGAGGCACTAGGGCTAAGTAGAGAAAACTTACGCATATTAACCAGGACATTAACGGGGCACTGCAGATTAAACAAACACCTCTCAATCTTAGGTCTCAGAGATTGCAGAGCGTGTAGATTCTGTAATAGTGCAGATGAAACCCCGCTACACATTCTCTCTGAATGTGGTCCTTTAATGCGTAAACGTAGCATCTCTTTGGGAAGTCCAATCCTTTAACCATTTGAGATACGTCAGCTCACTGCAAAAGACATAATAGGATTCATGAAAAGAATAAATGTTTGCAGTGAGCTATAGTTTAACAGTGGCTATCACAATAGATCACATTGGTCGCAGTGTAACAGGGCTGAAATGAACTGGATTAAAGCCACTTTACAAACCATAACCATACACACAGTTGTAAAGGCTTTCACAGTTTGGTGGTGCTAGGCAAACATTTAGTACTGTATCTTTTCTCAGTACATCATCCTAAGTCTATTAATCTTGCTAAGCATTACAAAAGAAGTATAATTTATTGGTAGAACATAGTAAACGGTAGAATCTTTACTTTACATCCATATAAACTATAATTTTGATGATGCATTTAATACATAAAAATGATGCACTGTTGTAGCTTCATGACGCTTACCAAATGTTGTTACAATATGTTATTGTCACTCCCTATGATCAATAAAAATATCTCGATTCAATTCTATTCTTTCAGTTAATTTACTAGATCAGTTCAATGGTATATTTTCATAATCAACCAAAGGGTTATCGCTAGTTAGACGCTTAACTATCTTGTTGTCGTGAAACATTTACTTCAAAAAGTTCCACAAGATTACAAATGGGAATTTGTGATATTGATCATCTGTTCAACCTTACCATAATATACTTTCTGCATACAAATTCTTATTTAGTTATTTAAGAGAAGACATTAACGCCAGTTATGTACTCGTGTAAAATTTGAGGACTTTCCTGAATTGCTCAAGGCTTTATCATCAGATCTTAGCAGTGGGTGGATTCTTTGCACAGGGTGCTGCCCAGGTAGGTACCACAGCGGAAACTTTTTCTGCCTGTAAGCAGCAATGTGCAAACATTATTGTGTGTCGATTTGGAAAGGTGCCGTAGCTAATGAAGTTACTGGCTTAATGAGAATTAATATTGTGTCCAAAGTGACTCGCAATTACTATTCTGCTTAGAAATTCAGACTTCACTTACCATCAGATTTACGCCTTGCTCATCTCACCACTTTCTCTCACAAATAACTTATACCAAATACAACCTAACATCTTTTATAGTTAGACCAATCTGAGATAGTAGGGGAGCCCACAATGCTAAATGGGGATTTACTCGAGCGTCGTAGAGACCTATTGGGTTGCAAAGCTTAGATGATAAGAAGAAAAAAATGGTATATGATATATACCTTTTCATCGGTGGGGGAAGCGGCTATAGATTTTTAAATATGTAAAAAAAAACTGTTGCATGGACATCCTCGAGCGCGTCAGATATTGATAGCATCAATGCCCTACGTATTTTTAATAATGTACGTATGTTAATCTGATCGTTTGCATGATGCGGTTGTATGTAAGGGTTGAAAATGAAAAAAAAAAAATTAATCGAGCTTGTCAGATTTACTAAGGGAGTGTTAAGTGCACCAAAAAAAAGCTCTCATTCACTAATCTGACGTTTTAGTAAATCCCGAAATCCCCGCTTGGGCACCCCTACTTAGAGTAAATCCACCCAGCCTTACAAAAAATAAATGGAGTCGGTTTAAAAGACCTGTCCTCCCAGGTCTTCAAACCGACTGTTTTATGCTTTGAGGTAGAAGTTAGTAATTTTTGTTTCTTATGTAGTTGAAATAAAACTGTTATTCTCAAAGCTTTTACAGTAAAGCAAGGCTGTTGCGGTATTAACACGAGTAAAATTTTATACGAAATAACTCCTTCTATTATCAACCACGTTATGTATCGCGCGCTTTAAAAAATTGCCTAAAAGCCTCCTTCAGTGCGTTTTATTCAATATGAATGTGAATGTCACGTCGACTTTTCCATAAAAAATAATTATAACAACAGGGAGTATATTTTACGAAATAATTCTTCATGTCATGAAATATTATTGGCAAATTCATATAACAGTATTTTATTTATTATGTACAGAACAACGTCTGTCGTGTCACCTAGTTTATAATAGTAATATCTAAGCATAAAATATGAATAATCTGATATTATGACAGATGTGAAGTTTGACTTAACGAGGGGACGAAGCAGGACATAATGACTATGGTAATTTGGGGAAACTCATGTTACAAATTAGGAAGTTATGTGATTCGTTTAATTACTTTAAACTGTGTGCCAATTGGCCGGAATGCTATCATTTAGAAGAAAATTCAACAACTCATTGCCTAAATAATGAAATTTAAGCAGAGTACAAGAGAACTGGGATAGGTAGTAAACAGAACTACATTTACATTATAATTACAAAATTTACTGCTCATACGACTTACTGCTACTTATAATAACGGCTTTATCCCCCGAATAACAAAATATTTTAAGAGTAACAAACCTACTTTTAAACTTTCCGCTTGAAAATATCAAAACTCGGTGTTCGGTGCGGAGTGATCTGCTGAAGGCACCGCCATCGACAGTAGCAGCTACATCAGCAGACTGGCGAATTACAGGGTTAAATAGTGAACGCAAAAAAGAATCGGTCCTTTAAACGGATTTATTGTTTCCAATCCCTGACCCACCAATACCAGTGGGAG
This sequence comes from Leptidea juvernica, assembly GCA_949711755.1. Taxonomy (NCBI): domain Eukaryota; kingdom Metazoa; phylum Arthropoda; class Insecta; order Lepidoptera; family Pieridae; genus Leptidea; species Leptidea juvernica. The sequence goes on along the minus strand of CATIXQ010000009.1, from coordinate 7,234,747 downwards.
GCTCCTTTGCACAGTCTTTTTCTGCCGTGAAGCAGTAATGTGTAAGAATTACTGTGTTTCGGTCTGAAGGGCGCCGTAGCTAGTGAAATTACTGGGCAAATGAGACTTAACATCTTATGTCTCAAGGTGACGAGCGCAATTGTAGTGCCACTCAGAATTTTTGAATTTTTTCAAGAATCCTGAGCGGCACTGCATTGTAATGGGCAGGGCGTATCAATTACCATCAGCTGAACGTAACTGCTCGTCTCGTACCTTATTTTCATAAAAAACGGCATGGGGCATCTTCGTCTTCGTTACACTCTTAGAAGACATTGCATGTGGCAAGTGACAAGTGGCATGGGGCATACAGACTACTTATGGAGCAGGCTTAATTCTACTATAAGTAAAAAAAAAAAAGACTCTCGTGCCAATCACATAAATTATATTTTGGAGCTCAAAGGGCTCAAAATAGTCATAAGTACCGTTTGAAGCGTTTAGGTATGGAATTAGCGGGAAGTTGCAGAGATTGCCCTTAGGGTCAACCATAATCCTAATTTTTTTATATGTAATGCACTAATGCGGAGCTTTCTTGAAAGCAAACTATGGATATTACCATTACTGGGCAAATTTAATTTAATTTATTTATTATTAATTATAATAACATACATTGTTCTTCATGCCTAATATAAATTTACAGTCTCAGTCTGAAAAACAGAAACAAGGAGGCACCTTTAATGTATTAAATTCCTCTGGATGGCTCACTAGGAAACCTTGTGCAGAGCCAACCAGTGATAACCGTGTGCTATGTAATTTTATTTAATGTTAATAATGAATGAAATAAAACTAAGACTGACACTTAAACACTATTTAAAAACAATATTTAACTAACTTTAAAACATACCCATCTTATAATAAGAACTTTTTAAAATTAATAATAATAGATAAAGCAAATAGTCAAAAATAAATCTTCATGATTGAATATAATATGAAATTATATTAATTTCGATTTAATAATTTTCTCGGTTTCATCATAGCTGAATTGTAAAAGCCACTCTCGTACTGTAGATCTTACTTTGTAAGAAGAGAGGTCTGCAATTTTAATTTTATTACTTACTTGGTTATATATTGAAGGTCCTAGATAGCTAGCATGATTTCGACACATGACAAGACTGAACTTCAGAACACAGTAAATATTTTTGAATCTACGAGAAGGTATAGCCAAATTTTCACTAAGGCGACCGGGTTTTATAATTAAGCAGTGTAGAAATAATTGACGAACGGTAAGGACTCTAGTTGAATGAGAGTTAACATCTATCCTCTCATGGCGACGAGTTTATTTCAATCATATTATTGATAAAATACAATTTAATTCGCGAGTTTTTTTTCAAGTCCTGTCTCTATTTTTGGTGAATCAAAATACCGTACAGTGCGCCTTTAATTGATAGATATATATTTATTAAGCAATATTATGTTATGTACATAATATAATATCTATTTGTGGTGTTCCAATTAAAAAAAATGTACGTGTTAGATTCAAAACGTAACTGGAGTTTATTCCTTAAAAAGGATTATCTTAAAATGTATATAATAGGCAAAGGAAGTAAATGAATATATTAATATATTATTTTATACGCTGCCAGTATCTTTACAAATAATAATAATAATAATAATAATATTGACACACTCTTACACAAATTATCTTGTCCCAAACTAGGCATAGCCTGTACTATGGGTACAAGACAACGATATATTTAATACAATATACTTACTTAAACATACATAAATACATATAAACATCCACGACTCGGAAACAAACATCCATATTCATCATATAAATGATTGCACCTACCGGGATTCGAACCCGGGACCTCTAGCTTAGTAGTCAGGGTCACTAACCATTCGGCTATATCGGTCGTCAGCCTAACAAGAACCTTGCCTAAAGGGACTCCTTTTAAAAATATAGTTTAGTTAAGTATTATATTATATTTTTTAAGGTTTTTATTTTTAGGGTTCATTGTTATAGTGTATTTTTTCTGTATAAATAAGTGCATTTTAATATACATACTTTAAAAATGTTACATAAAAATATATTCCTTACATTATATTGTTTATTTCGGAAATAGTATCATCACTATGACAAGGCTTATGAAAACTAAAATAAGATACATGAACATATTTCGCATCAATAAACTACCGAAACAACCCTGGGTGAAGCAATTTATGCTACAAATGACTGATAGAAGGGATGCCCTTTTCAACAGCTGGAAAAAAGATCCGACAAACAAATGTCTTCGACTAGAGTATAATCAGATTAGGAATAAAATTCATAAGACCCTTGAAAGAAGTAGGAACAGATATTATCAGAATGAAATAAATAGAAATATGAAAAATCCTAGAAAACTTTGGCAGATCGTTAATAATATTTGCGGCAGGGTTAGTAGATCGATAGATGAAATAGTTTCTAAGGCTTTTGACTACAGTCAACAGTCTCACAAAGTTATTGCAAACAAGTTTGCACAAGAATTCCGAAATGCTGTCAAGGCTATGATACCTTCTTGCCCGATTAAACTTTTAGATCCAGATGAATATAAAATGGATGCTAACGTCTCTCTTCGCTTTAAAAATGCAACACCCTTAAGAATCGAGAAGTTAATATCCAGGTTAAATAATAGAAAGGCTGAAGGTGGTGATGCCATAAAAATTAGAGATGTCAAATGTATCGCAAAGAAAATATCCTCATCTATAGCGCATTTAATAAACGTCAGCTTTGCAGTCGGAAAGTACCCGAGGGAATTAAAGCAAAGTTGCGTGAGACCAGTGCATAAAAAAGGGAAACAGAACGATGTTTCTAACTATCGTCCTGTTTCCCTCTTATCATCTATAGATAAAATTGTTGAGAAGTACCTCAGTGATCAGATTCAATCGTTTTATCACAACCATGATATTATTAGCAAAAACCAGTATGGTTTTCAACCACTCAAAAGTACTTCGCTGCTGCTCTCCAAGTTCAGTGATGAAATTAACGGTCACTTAGGTAATCGCAAACACGTCTTTGTCCTTTTTATTGACTTCTCGCGCGCATTTGACACTCTAAATCACGAATGCTTGATTTCGAAACTTGGAAACTCTGGAATCAGAGGCCCGACCCTAAATTGGTGTGAGGATTATCTCAAAAATAGGTCATTTTATGTTAAAATAGAAGATGCCAAGAGTGATGTTCTATCAGTTACTGAAGGAACAGCACAGGGATCAGTGCTCGGCCCAATACACTTTATCGCGTATGTCAATGATATAAATAATATACTGAAGCATTGTACATCATATCAATACGCTGATGACACTTGTCTTGTAATCGCTGATAGAAACATTGAACAAGCACTTGAGAACCTTCAGTTTGACTTCGACCGCCTTAACAAATGGTGCCACGACAATAGGCTTGTCCTCAATGCCGATAAAACGAAATTGATGCATATTCGATCACCATATCTTAAAACTAATTATGACACAATCAAGAAGCTTAAGGCGCATTGCCATATGTGTTTTCATCAAAAGCTACAAATATGTAGCTGTCCCACTATTGAAACTGTTGAAAATCATACGTACTTGGGTTTAGTTATCGATTGTTGTTTTAACTGGCTCCCCCATATCAATACTGTATGTGACAAACTCAGAGCATTTTTAGCCAATTTAATTTTAATAAAGGGTAGAATACCATATAAAATATTATTATTATTATATAACTCACTAGCCGATTCCATTATAAGTTATGGTATTACCAGCTATGGCAGAACATTTAAGACCTACCTAGATAAAATACAAAACATGCAAATTAGGATAATTAAAGAAATAGTCTCCCCAGTAGTAAAAGAACAACATAAAGCGAATGAATATAACGATCTCTTCAGGCACTGTAAAATCTTACCAATACACACAAAATTTAATTATTGTCTTCTTAAGGAACAATTTTTCAATCATGAAATTCAAAGTAAAATTTGTCATAAAATAACCACTAGGAAAATCACAAATAATCACTTAAAAACATTAAAGTCCAATAACATTTATGGTTCGCGCACAACACAATATTTGGTTCCTCGGCTATTAAATGATATTGATCCATCTGTAAAAATTAGCATCACCAGAAAAAATATTAGAGATAAGTTAAAATTGCAATTTTTGAACACCCTGTAGCTTACATTCTAAGTGGGTCAAACATCGGGTTGTTTGTCACCGCCCACCGGCCGAGCGAATAGACATATCGCTGTGCGTGTGCGACGGAATAGCGCGATCGAAAGATAGCAGTGTCCCGCTTTCGCATAGAGATATGAATCAACGATGACCGGTTGAATGCGAACCTGATCTAATGATGCTTTGCTTGTAAACCTTGTGTATGTACTTACTTAAGTTTTTTCTGATCTTATTTTAATTATCATTGTGAACTCAACTCATGTTAGCAATCCGGACAAATCTTCGTGATTTTTGGTTGCTGCTTTATTTATATAAATATGTAAAGTTTTAAATAAATATATTAAAAAAAAAAAAAAAAAATTATCAAAAGGAACATTGAAATCGCCTGGACTGAGAAGCGGGGAGCACTATACGGGAGAAAAATTTGACCCTTTACTTTTTTTTAAGGTTTTATTTTACTGCCCATCTATGTTTTATACCGTGCCCTATATTCAAAACGATTCTTAAGGAGTAAACTCCAATAATTGAAATATATAAATTATATCTTTATATATATAATTCTTGAGTGCGTGTGTATGTCACTGAACTCCTCCTAGACGGCTGGACCGATTCTAATGAAACTTTCTGTGTGTATTCAGGTGGATTCGAGAATGGTTTAGATTCACAATTGAACTACCTCCTAAACGACTGGACCGATTTTGATGATATTTTTGTGTGTTCCAGTGAATTTGAGATTGGTGTGTGTCTTCAGATGGATTCGAAAATGGTTTAGATTCACAATTAAACTACCTCCTAAACGGCTGGACTGATTTTGATGACGTTTTTATTTGTTTCAGTGAATTTGAGATTGGTTTAGATTCTCAATTCCGCCCATATAATATAATTCTCCTGCTCATGTGTATGTTAGTGAACTGCTCCTAACAGCTGGACCGATTTTTCAAATTTAAAACATGTGTACAGGACAACGTCTGTTGGGTCCACTAGTTTTATATATAAACGAAACACAATAGCATATTAAGTCATGTATCTATTGTTGGTGTTCTAATAAATTAATATATAAAGAAGCATTGTTAAGCTGATAATACTTTTGGAGATGTTGTATATACACCAGCTATGCAGCGCTCTCTCAGGAAATCTTTATGTATCGAATGAAATTTATTTCATCATTGAATCAGGTACTTTAAATCTTATTCACCCCTGAACACTACTAAAGTTTCCATGGCTTACGGTATATAAATGATACGAAAAATAAGTAAACTTTCAATTACGTTAAAATTTATGGGTAAAAAGAGTAAAATTAAGGCTTAAAAGAGGCTTAATAGCAAATATTCTCTAGCCAGTTATGGTAAGCATAATTTGTAACGTAAGATAATTATGATGTGGTACTCTTTCAATTAATCAATTCCATTAACGACGATTTTTAATAAAATTAAGAAGAGCTATGTTGAGCTAATTTATGTAGAGACACATCACCAATTTAAAGAGCAAATGTAAAGATCCCTTCACATTGTTGGGAGACGTTAACGTAGGGGATGTACTAAAGGAAGAACAGGAATAGGAGAGCTTCGATGAAATGGTTAATGCGAGTGGAATAAACACAGGGAAGTATTTCAAGGTCGTGGCATATAGAAGCTAGATTCTCTGACTACCCCTGGGAGATTTTTCAATGGAATGGGAGGACAAAGGATCTCACGGATCACCAGATGTAAACTGACCACCGTTGCTCAAAATCTCTTTAAGAAACACTAGAGGAAGTATTGGATTATTGTTGCCAGCCTATTTTGCTTCTTATTAAGAAACCCATGTAATATCATCTCGGAAACATAGCTTCAGAAAGCTGATTCTACAAATTGATTGTACGGGGAAGGAAATTTCTAGAAAACCGTGTTACACGCTACAGATCCAAATGGTGAGATAGATAGTTTAGTTTAAAGCAGTGTGGTAACTGCTCTACTTTTTTCGTTTTATAATTATCATCTGTAATAGATTAAAAGATTTAATTGAGTACGAATTATGTACCTTATCCGTATAATACCACATGAAAAGCGTTTAATCCCTTTGTGGAAACTATTTGAGTGAAAAAACTCATTCGAACTAAATCCCGCGTATGAGGAAACTTTCTCATTCGATGTTAAGCTTTCGGAACTAAAAGCTACAGAAACCAACTTTCCGCTTCTATTTATTGTTCTGTATTATTTATTTTATTGGTGTTTTCTAAATTACTTGCTTTTTATTATTAAAAATTATTGTAAATAGTAATTTTGTAGGGAAATGTGTTACAATTATAAATTTTTGTGAATATAATAATATTTCGGAAATGACCAAATCCATTCTCCGTAAAAGAAATCTGCATGATGTATTTGTTTTGGATTGGAAAAATAGATACTCCTGGCATGATAATTCTTCATATTAAGAGTGTTTAATCTTATGAATATTACATAGGAATATATGCAATAGGTTTTTTTTATGGAATAGGAGGACAAACGAGCGTACGGGTCACCTGGTGTTAAGTGATCACCGCCGCCCACATTCTCTTGCAACACCAGAGCGTTGCCGGCCTGTAAGGAAGGTGTACGCGCTTTTTTTGAAGGTACCCATGTTGTATCGTCCCGGAAACACCGCACAAGGAATAGGAAGCTCATTCCACAACTTTGTAGTTCGTGGAAGAAAGCTCCTTGAAAACCGCACTGTAGAGGACCGCCACACATCCATATGGTGGGGATGATATGGTAACTTGTGGCGTGTCGTGCGAAGGTGAAATTCGGCGGCAGGAATCAGGTTAAACATCTCTTCGGAACACTCCCCGTGATAAATGCGGTAGAAGACACACAATGAAGCGACGTCTCTACGCAACGCCAAGTGATCCAGCCGTTCACAGAGCACTAGGTCCCCGATAATTCGAGCTGCTCTGAGTTGCACGCGGTCAAATGGATCGAGCTGATACTGGGGTGCGCCAGATCAGAGATGACAGGAATACTCCATGTGTGGCCGGACCTGCGCTTTGTAGAGCGCTTAGAGGTTTATATAAAAACCATTGTAATTTCATTATAAAGAATTATTTTGTGGGCTTGCTTTGTGTGTTATGCGATATAAACTGTTCGCCATGCTAAAAAATGTCATTGCGGCAGCGTCTTATCCTTAATATTCTCCTTCATTCAAATATGTGTGACGGGAGCGATGGCTGGTCAATGCGTCAACTCGTGAATGAGTGCTGATTCTTGTGTCTGATAGACTGGTGGTGCTATAGTTAATAAATCATTGTATTAGTTTGTAGCGATTACTTATTATAATGACAGTAATCACGACCAACATGTTCACGAATTATCTTCACACAAACAATGAATTCAAGCAGTAAAGGTTGTTGCATCCAATATACAATTAGTCTTAAATATCTCTTTTTGGCCACTTTGATATTAATATTATGACCATGTACGGCGAATATATTTCTAGCAATCTCCTGCACGTGCATAAACATTATAATTTATATATACACTAGAAATAACTATAAGCTTATAGTACCCCCTTCTAGGTTCTGTACAATAAACAATTCTTTTGCATGCGATAGTATTAAATTTTACAATAAATTATCAAAAAGTGTATCTGAATTATCAATAAATAAATTTAAATCTTTTATTAAATGCAGACTTATGTCGAAGGCTTATTACAGTATTGAAGATTATGTAAACGATATTACAATATGGAATTAAATAGTATTATAGTTGTTTTTTATGGATTATATGGTTCAGCCTTGTGTTGTTTCACTGGTTTGCATTGTTTTGAAAATATGTTTAAACTTTTATGTAATTAATATGTATGTAACTGAATTGTATTTTTTGTGATTGACGTTGACGAGCAGTCTTTTGATTTTATGTCAATAAAATATTTTGACTTTGACTTTGGCCAAATTACAAATCAGCCAATACAGCACTTTCTTCGGGTACTCAGAGACAGTAATTGCAGGTTACTAAGACCAATGTTGTTATTCCTTGGTATGAATTCATATAGATTCAAATTTTAATAGGATTTTTAATCACTTATTGAACAACAAAAAGAACCACTCATTCGAAAATAAACGCCTCAGACCTGAGAAGAACTCGCGCAAGATACTCAGCGGTCTTATTTTTTTAAATAAACTTTCGTAACAATACAATTTATTAATTAAATAGGCTGAGAGACTGAGAATGAATATCAAAGTGTGATATCAAATAATTAAAAACGTGATTTATGTTCTAGTCAATTGAAATCTTTTGCACTTCGGAACACGTTAATTGTTTTGTACACTTATGGGATCAAGTTGTAGAAGCATATAAAACTCCCAACAAAAAACTTTACAAACTTGACTTAACCGAGTAAGTAGGCAGAACATGTTTGTTTGTTCCTGGTTTCTACTACAGTTTCTTAAAAATTCGCTTATGTGTCTTTATGTGTACACACATTAGATTATTAAGAATGAAAGGGGGTATTATTCATCGTGAGAGGAAATGTTTGTACAGAGTATGGTCAGGAGAGTGAGGTTCTACAATAATGTTCTTTTCTGAAAGGCTTTAAAAGTACTGTCATAAGGCGAGTTACTACATATAACTTTGCATGTTGGTTACATTCATTTTAGGGCAAATTAAAATCACCTTACAGTCACCGACGAGTAAAAAAAGAAGGACTCCCCGCCGTAATATTAGCAATTGAAGCACCGCTATGCTGTGTATGTGTGTGCGGTTACGGGTGATACTAGTTACACAATTTTTTCTCCCTTAAATAATCATATATGGCTACAAATACTTTTATAGTATCGTTTTTACACTTTTTCACAACGCACGCATTTAAAAATATTTTATTGCGACGCAAACTGATCTGTCACAGACGATGGCAAATCTCATGATGGCGGCCGATCGGCTTGTATTAGTGTAAGTGTGTGCGTGGGGCTATGTATTTACTCGTTTACCGGCTTGTTTTGGTGCTTCACTGTTATGTAAGGTGACACTGAGTCCTTCTTTTTTTACTCGTCCGTGCTTACAATTTGATGTTTTTGAATTTCGTTCTTCAAATTTAATGACGAGTTGTAGAAGTTGTAGTTGTGGCTTGTTAATGCAAAACCAATAAAATATAGACTCTAGATTCAGCAGGGTGATTATATCGCGAGCTGGAGTTACAAACAAAAAAATTAATAATATATTAACTTTAATCTCACTCAAGAATACAGAAAATGTCAACAATTTTCATTACACCGCTATTAAATTAACTAGTTTGAGACTTTATTCAGTCTGAGCTGTGATTTGTGGATGTTTTCCGTCGGTTGTTGAAGTAACTTTGCCGCGAGACTATTTAGTATTGTTACCAAGCCGGAGATGCAAGAGAAAATATCATGTTTCTTTTAATTTTCTGTGATTTTACAAGATTTTGCATTTTGGGCATACGATACATTATTTAATTCAGGTGTATTTCTGAAGTTCATTTGACTTTTTTGAGTTATCCCGCAAATTGCATGACGAGTACAGTGGCGTGTTACAGTACGTGTCACTTTGGGATTATATTATAATGCCTAACGGCCGCTCCCAATATACTATCTACAGATAAAGATAAATTACTACCTACTACTATCAATAATTAGCTGCCACTAATCTGAAGCTGTCCAAATATACACGATAAGTCATTCTTATCGCCTCATATTGGGACGCGTGAATGCAATTTCCATACAAACTTCGCTGGTAAGTTATTGGGACAGAAAAGTCAATGATAGTTACGATTTTTATCTCAAGTAAGCGAAAGACTTAATATTAGGAAGGCCGTTAAATTATCATTGCATAGACCACAGCCTTACAATTTACTAGCGTAAGTTTATTTTAAGTCTTTTATTGCAACAATATAGATATCGACGCAAGTTGCCGGGTGGAGAACTAAAGTCGAGTCTAATCAAATGTTTTATGTTGTTTTGGTCATAACGATAGAACAAACATAGAGCTGATGCATACAAAAGTGCTGAGATAGATGGACCAAACATCCACTTGGGTCGAGGACCTACTGAAAAGAGACTTAGACTTAATGTAAATGGTGTTAACAAAAGAGATTGCATGAAACAGTTAATTATAATGATGAAGTATAGCAAACTAGTCACCTTTACTATCATCTACTGTGAAGAATTTTGGGTATATTGCTTTAAATTGGAAAGAAAAAGCCAATCATCTCCAAGACATAGATATGGTAATATTAAGTATGTATATTAATATTTATTTATCGTCTGCATGTAGTGCAATGCTGCAATTCAATTAATCTGCTTAAGGATTCTGCGGTCAAGCTTTCGAAAATATTCTTGAAACTGATAATGAAAAACAAATTCCTCATTGGGAGCGAAGATACTAAATCCCATGATGTTTTACTTTGGCTTTGGCATCATTCACTCCAAGTGATAAGCAGTACTTTAGCAAGACTACTCACTACCTTTCTTAATTCTTAACCTTCCCAAATCAACAGTGCAAGATTTTTCTGATACACCAAAACCGAAAGTGCCGTACGGCACCCTATTTCCTCACCAAGTTCTAACCCTTGTTTAGATTATAAGATGGATTATTTTGCATGGTCTTATAGCTTGTTTCAATAGCTTTCTGATACATTCACTCAAATCATCCTATTTATAAGCAATCTATTGCTACATATAAAATAATACGTTTTGACAGACCAATATATACGAGTATCAGAATATTGAACACTTTAATTTTCATTATTTCCAAGTAAATCTTTTAATGTAACAAGTCCATTTGAATCTTTGTTTTCAAGCCTCCCAGTATTCTGGCAAGCAGTAAGTCGGATCGTCAGTATCAGTAACTTCGCAAAAAAACTTTCTGATTCCTAAAACAAACAATTTTTAGAATTTCTTATTATAGAAACCTATAAATACTAACTTCACTTAGGACTAGCTCTTGCACTGACGAGCTCACATATTAAGTCATTAAAACATAGCTTAGGTACATTATTTCTATATGTAATTGGGTACACAAAGCCGTAATAATTTTCAAAATTCTTCTATAAGCTTACAGTTGTAGGTAATAAAATATAACGGTACCTGCAATTATTGAGTGACGATACTCATTATTATTAGTTGTTTTATTAGATGTAGACAGAATCTCACTTACAGGGCTTGCGTTTGTCGTTGATAAATTTTCTAAAAAATAATAATTTCATGAGAAAACATGTTCACAAGAAATGTTTGTTAGAAAACACAACAATCAATTTTATTTATTTTTAAATACCAAATATCTGTCACACATATACTTAGACTGGCCATAAATACTGTTAAGATTAAAAAAAAATACCTATTACATTTGAATTTGGAATCTGTCATTTTTATAAATCATAACAAATCAAAATCACTTTATTCATGAAGGTCACGGAAACGACACTTATGAATATCATAAAGATATTTTTAATTGAATCTACCGCTACTTCGTAAAGGGTTGAGCTAATGAGAAGAAGTAGTAAGAAACAGAAAGAAGAAAAGTAAATGACTTTTTTTGTTCATTGTTTTTTCTGATTTTGGCGCCAATACACTGAACAAAATTTTGCGAAATTAAAATGGAGTGAGGTGATAAAAGGAAACCGAATTACTGTGATTGCATTACACAAAGTAGGTATAGAGCCAAATACAAAATTGTAAAACTCTCCATACGCTTGGTATTAGTAAAATCGTTGTATACCGGGCTATTAATAGGTACAATGAGACTCTTCTGTTTGAGACGGAAAAAGATCTGACCGTCCACGTAGTGTTCGTACCTACGATAAAAGTGGACAAAGCAGTAAGCGAAAGAATTCGAAGAAATCCTGTGCGAAAGCAAAAGATTTTTTTTCTTTATTTCAGTATATATGGCAAGACGAGGTATATATTTTTATTTTATTTTGTTTCTTACTTCAACTACAATTACCTATTGTATCAATTATGATTGATAAGATGGTGAAAAAGTCGTTGAAATTATGTATAAATGTTGATTTTTCTGAGAGATAAGCTGTTTAATGTAAAATAAATGTACTAGTTCAATGTGTTAAAATTTTTATGTAACAGAAATTGTCATTCTTTTGTACTATACCGCAATAAAAGAGAATATCGTAATTAACCACGTAAATGCTAGAAAATGACGTTCTATACATAAAGATGTCAGTGGTTAGTACTTTAATACTGATAAAGAAAATACGCTGAAAAAAAAACCGACATCAAAAACTGAATAGTATCAAATAACTAAACTACCTTTACCTTTAATATTAATAAAATACTATTATTTAAATGTGCTACATATTGATATGTTTTAAGTCGGTGCCAAGCCCCAAACAAAATTAAACTTAATATAATTAATTAAAATAATATAAAGGTTATCTGGCCACGCGTGTCTGTCCGCTGGGGTTGTTTTGTTCTAGACGAAGCTATCCCGCTCAAAGTCACGCGAGGTGAGTGTAGGTAGGTACATTTACTACGTAGTAAAATTTGCTTTGGCACCGACTTCAAAGGTATCAATATGTAGCACATACAAATAATAGTATTTTATTAATTTTAAACGTAAAGGTTTGTATAAGAGGTGTATTAAATTAAATTTTTAGTTATTTCATACTTTTCAGTTTATGAAATCGGTTTTTTTAAACGTATCTTATTTTTTACTTTTAAGTATCAGTTAATAATAATAATATCTAATCAACCAGGAAGAAAACTCCTAAAAAAGCCGTACACAAAAAACAATTATCATCAAGTTATTGATCGAACCCGAAGCCCGTGAACGCTAGAGTGCCCCAAGGCTGTGTGCTATTTCCCACACTGTTTATTCTGCATATCAATGATATGTTGGACACCTCTTACATAAATTGCTATGCAGACGACAGCACGGGCGATGCCGTATACACGGGCCATGCAGGTCTCTCTAGGGAAATCGTCGACCAGTGCCGGGAGAAATTTGTGTCTTCTATCGAGTCCTCTCTTGAGAAGGTCGCGGAATAGGGTAAATTGAACCTTGTCCAATTTAACCCCCAGAAAACTCAAATTTGCGCGTTTACCACAAAAAAAAACCCCATTTGTCGTATTACCGCTCTTCGACAACACTTCCCTTAAAGCCTCGCCTAGTATACTGGGTATACTGTCTTCTCGAAATCTCGAGCGATTCCCAATTTCGTCCTCATCTGGAGGGCAAAGCTAAATTGGCTTCGAAGAAGCTGGGCGTCATTAATAGAGCACAGCAATACTTCAAGCCGGCCCACATTATAGCGCTCTAAAAAGCGCAGGTCCGGACACACATGGAGTATTGCTGTCATCTCTGGTCTGGCGCACCCCAATATCAGCTCGATCCATTTGACCACGTGCAACGTAGAGCAGCTCGAATTGTCGGGGACCCAATGCTCTGTGAAAGGCTGGATCACTTGGCGTTGCGTAGAGACATCGTTTCATTGTGTGTCCTCTACTGCATTTATCATGGAGAGTGTTCCAAAGAGCTATTTAAATGCCGTTCACTTTCACCTGGAGACGGCGAAACCGGCCCTGCTCTTTTTAACCGAGACACAGATATCCTCCCTGGCTGATTCATCTTAACTTTCCTACCCGGGGTATAATTTGGAACACTCCTTTATACCACGGGCTGGCGTGTGCATTTACGTCAGGGAGGATGTCTGTTCTCGACGCCTGAGTTTTCTTGAAGGACAGGACCTATCCATCATCTGGCTGCGTGTAGACTGCGATGACCATCCGCAAATCTACGCATGCCTGTATAGGTCCCATAGCGGTAACGCAGAGACTGACCGGCTCCTCGAACACATCCAAATGGCTACAGATTCCGTGTTGGAGCAGATCCCTACTGCAGAGATCGTGTTTCTTGGCGATTTTAACGCCCACCACGCCGAATGGCTAGGCTCACGTACCACCGATCATGCAGGGAGATCCGTTCACGACTTCCCTTAGCATATGGTCTGACGCAACTGGTTATTGCGCCAACGCGAATCCCAGATGTGCAAGATCATACACCTTCACTGTTGGACCTTCTGTTGACCTCACATCTGGACGGCTACCTAGTTTCCGTTGACCCTCCTCTGGGATCGTCGGACCACTGCCTGATCCGGGGCACCGTGCCGATCACGCGCCTAACACGGCCCCGCTTCTTAGGCTTGGCCCCGCTTCTTAGGTTGTCGCCGCGTGTGGCACTATAGGTCAGCAGAGTGGGACGAGATGCGGTGCTTTTTTGCATCCTACTCGTGGAGGCAGATCTGTTTTTCGCTGGGAGATCCAGATGCCGCTGTTGCTGATGTGGTACTGCAAGGTATGGAACTCTTCATTCCATCCTCCTCTGAGCCTATCGGTGGCAGGTCCCAACCATGGTTTGACCGCTCCTGCAAAATGGCCTCTCGCCAAGGCTGTCCAAGGTAACTTCTGCCAGCCAGCCATTCCGCCACTGCACAGGGATGATGACTCGCTGGCCCATGACGCGAAAGAGAAAGCTGATCTCCTGGGCTCCCTCTTCGCGTCCAATTCGACTCTGGATGACCAAGGTGCACCACCACCGCATATTCCGCGGTGCGATTCATATATGCCGGAGGTAAAAATCCGGCATAGTGCCGTGCTTAAAGCGCTTCTCACCTTGGACATTCACAAATCGAGCGGGCCCGATGGCATTCCGCCGATAGTGCTGCGGACATGTGCTCCGGAACTGGCGCCGGTCCTTACCCGTCATTTCCGGCTCTCCTACTCATCAGGCGTAGTCCCGAAATTATGGAAGGTGGCTTTAGTGCACCGGATCCCTAAGAAAGGTGTATGCTCAGATCCGTCCAACTACCGCCCTAATGCCATTACCTCCATTTTCTCCAAAGTAATGGAGTCGATCATCAACCGCCAGCTCTTGGGATACCTAGAGGGGCACCAGCTGATCGGCGACTGCCAGTACGGTTTCCGTCAGGGTCGCTCAGCTGGTGATCTTCTTGCATACCTCACCCATAAATGGGCGCAAGCGGTTGAGTCGAAGGGAGAGGCGTTGGCGGTGAGTTTGGACATAGCGAAGGCCTTCGATCAGGTGTGGCATAAAGCACTTATAACGAAACTGCCATCCTATGGGCTTCCCGAGAAGTTGTGCAAATGGGTCACTAGCTTTTTGGCTGATCGGAGCATCAAGGTTGTTATCAACGGTGCATGCTCCGACTTAAAACCCATAAACGCTGGTGTCCCGCAAAGCTGCGTGCTATCCCCTACGCTGTTTCTTCTGCATATCAATGATATGCTGCAAATCAGCAATATTAATTGCTATGCAGACGACAGCACAGGGTATGCTTCCTACACCGGCCGTGCCAACATGTCCCGGGATAGCGTCGACGAGAACCGGAACAAACTTGTGTCTGAAATCGAGACTATGCTTTGCAAAGTCTCGGAATGGGGCCGACATAATTTAGTCCAATTCAACCCCAAGAAGACACAAGTTTGTGCGTTCACCACTAAAAAGTCTCCCTTTGTCGTATCCCCTCGATTCGAGATCACTCCTCTAACTGCCACAGGCTGTATTGGCATACTTGGCGTCGATATATCGAGCGACGTTCAGTGCCGTGGTCACTTGGAAGAGAAGGCCAAACTGGCCTCTAAAAAGCTTGGTGTACTCAGTAAGGCGAGACAGTACTTCACTAAAAGCCACCGCCTGCAACTTTATAAGGCGCAAATTCGGCTTCACATGGAGTACTGTTCTCACCTCTGGGCGGGTGCTCCCCAGTACCAGCTTCTTCTATTTGACCGCATACAACGAAGAGCGGCTCGAATCATCGATGATCAAGTCATCTCCGATCGGCTTGATTCTCTAGCATTACGTAGAGATATGGGTTCCCTCTGCATCTTCTACCGCATTCATCACGGGGAGTGCTCAGAGGAGCTGTTCGGGTTGATTCCAGCGGCCGAATTCCACCATCGGACATTACGTGCAAAGTACCATCCGCATCACGTAGACGTCTGGCATTCCACAACCGCGCGTTTTCTTCGAAATTTCTTGCCTCGCACTTGCCTTGCTCCCACCTTAAAGGCCGGCAACGCATTTCTTGACACACCTGTTGTTGCGGATGTCCATGGGCGGTTGCCTCACGTCACCCCATCCCGTGAGCCTCTTGCCCGTTTGCCCCCTCTCATATAAAAAAAAAAGAGATGTTTCACCTGATCCCCGCCGCCGAATTCCACCTTCATACGGCACGCCACAAGTTAGGATATCATCCCCACCATCTGGATGTGTGCTAGTCCTTCACAATGCGGTTTTCAATGAGCTTTCTTCCACTTTCTACAAAGCTGTGGAATGAACTTCCTTGTGCGGTGTTTCCGGGACGATACGACATGGGTACCTTCAAAAAAAGAGAATGTGGGCGGCGGTAATCACTTAACACCAGGTGACCCGTACGCTCGTTTGTCCTCCTATACCATAAAAAAATAAAATAAAACTACTGGGCCAAACAATGTTAAATTTTTATGGGACCAAATTGCATCTATCCTAGAAGAATACCGTAAATCGGATCATAAATCCCAGAGTAATCGGTGTACAACATTAAAAAAAATACCGATCAAATTGAACGCCTCCTCCTTTTTGAAGTCGGTGAATATATAAAACAATTAGTGCGAAATTATTCCCTAACCATTCAAAAATACTCAAAAATACACAATCTTAATGTTCAAGTTTTCACGTCTGCCGGCAATCCCGGAGCAACCTGTAATTTTTTTTAAAGATACTTATTTTGACATAAAGAAAAAGCAATGAAAAAGTTGTAAATAACATGCTTCTAATTTAAAATGTAATTAAGTTATAAATAGGACAGCCAAAGAGATTTTATTACAAGTTTATACATACATAAAATCAAAATCAAAATCAGTTAATTCACGTAAACGTTAACATTTAAATGAAAATTTTCGTCTACCTGGATGACATAATTGTTTTCTGTGTACGGATTTTTTTTGGAGTTTTCATTCAAGTTGATTATATATTATTATTAACTGACACTAAAACATAAAAAATAAAACTGGCACTGACTTAAAACCTATCAATAGGTAGCACATATAAATAATAGTATTTTATTAAAATTAAAGGTAAAGGTTTGCATAAGAGGTGTATTAAATTAAATTTTTAGTTATTTGATACCTTTCAGTTTTTGAAGTCGTTTTTTTTAAACGTATTTTTTTTTATTTAATATACGGTTCGTTAAAAATTGCAGTTTCATCTTTGTACTATAAGTCCGTTTAACAATGCGTTTCAGTTATGTTATGTTATGTTTCAATTCATAACATTGTTCATTCATATCAATTTCCCCTGACCTATTATTATTATTACTTATTTTAAAACAACAACTTAACATAACTTCTGCCTTCATATCATCTAAAAAAATATATTATCAAAATGATTTTATTCGAGGATTTCCACACACTCACAAATTTCACTCAAGAGAATGCTTTTGGACTACTTTTATGGCCGCTGTTCGGCTATTAAATAAAAATGTGTGGCATATAATGTACCTTGCAACAGAAAGAGTTATTCTGAATAAAATAACTCTTACTTATGTGTATTTTAATACCATAAAAGGTAATTTTGGTTCTAAAATCTTGTTACATATTTTAACTAAATTGATATTATTTTTCCCATAAAGATTCTTTAAGTAAATAATGAAAGAAGAAAATTTTATGTGTGAATTTATTATTATCTATATTCTGTCTTATTTAATAAACGCATTGTAAAGTTACTCCAGGCTTTGAAATACTTCTCCGTCATGTAGTTCTGCAGTAACAAAGGTAAGATAAAGGCAAAAAGTTTTAAACTTGCAATAAATTTACTTAGCGCTTATTAATAACACACTATAACTTTATCTTTTTTTTTATGAAAATAAGGGACTAGACGAGCTGGACGTTCAGCTGATGGTAATAGATACGCCCTACCTATTGCAATGCAGTGCCGCTCAGGATTCTTGAAAAACCCAAAAAATCTGAGCGGCACAACAATTGCGCTCGTCACCTTGAGACAAAAGATGTTAAGTCTCGTTCGCCCAGTAATTTCACTAGCTACGGCGCCCTTCAGACCGAAACACAGTTATGTTTACAGATTACTGCTTCACGGCAGAAATAGGCGTTATAAAAATAAAATATCTTTCGCAATTATTCCGTAATCATTCCAAAATATTCAAAAATACACTATGTTAATGTTCAAGTTTTCACTTCTGCCGCAACTCGCGGGAAAACCCGATATTTTTCTCAAAGAGATTCACTTATTTTGACCGAAAGAAAAACAATTGAAACAACAACAAACTTTTAAATAATTTAAGTTTCAAAATAATGAATGTTCAAAGTGAAGGGCTTTGAAATTGGTAATTTAAACATTAATATTGTACTTTGGAAAGTAATTGGTAAGGAAAGGACGTAGGATTGATCTGCCACTTGAGGCAAGATTAGTAGACAACCATTATCAACTTTTGTCTTAGTTTAGTGGCTATGAGATTTAGATTCATGTAACAGGTTCTACCATGAATTTAACTGCCTATAGCTAAAGAGTGTGAAGCTTGTTTTAATTTATTTAATTAAAATAAGGGATGAGACAAGCAGGATCATCAGGTTCAGGTGATGGTAACTGATACGCCGTGCCCATTAAAATGCAGTGCCGCTCAGGGTTTTTGGAAAACTGCAAAAATTCTGAGCGGCACTACAATTGTGCCCGTCACCTTGAGACATAAGATGTTAATTCTCATTTGCCCAGTAATTTCACTAGCTACTGCGCCCTTCAGACCGAAATACAATAATGTTTACAAATTATACGGTAAAAATAGACACAGTTATATAATATTAAATAAAAATACCCATAATCTAGCCGGCATCCTGTGCAATCCTCCCACTAGTAAAAAACATATATTTTATTTTTTATGTAACTTTTAAGTGATCGGATAATCCTTCGTTTCCCGTTATTCACGACAGGAAACGAAGATCTAAATGAAGTTTTTTTTTTAATTATTTCACTCTTGAATATAATAATACTATTAGATATAGTCACAAACAATATATCTGATTCAAGTACTGTAAAAACAACATAGGACGTGAAGTAAAATTAAAACATTAGAAACATGAAGTGAAATATCTTTAATCATGGGAATTTTAGCTAATTAATTGTCATGAACCTTTCACAGCTTTTATAAGTCATACTACCTAGGTAACACTGAAAATGTTTAGAAAATGAAAAACAACTTAATGTTTAAAGTTGCCAATACTTTTATTGTTTTTCGAAGTAATCTCCGTTCCTCTCTATACATCGTCGCATTCGATGGACTGCCACTGAGAAAAGCAGTGGGCCCATTATTCCTTAGGGTTTCTTCTATGGCATTTTCGTACGCTTTCACCGCATCTTCGGGGCTTGTAAAGCGAATACCTTAAATTTTATCTTAAGTTCTTGGGAATAAATAAAAGTCGCAGGGTGCCAGGTCAGGCGGTACTGTATGGCGGATGACTCATTATCTCGACACTTGCCATATTTAAATATTCAACAGTCCGTTTTGCGGAGTGCGCTGAATCATTGTCGTGGTGAAGGAGGCTCAGAGGAGGGCGCTGCTGTCGAAATTTTTCCAAGATAACAGGCAAACAGCGATTGACATACCAGTCTGCAGTAACTGTCATTCCATCTTCTAGCACAACTGACGCGACATGACCTTTCCGACTAAATAATAAGGCAATCATCTTTTTTCCTTGAATTCTTTCTTTCTTTACCTTAGTTGGCCAATCCTCGAAAGGAAACACCCACTGAGCTGATTGTCTTTTGGTTTCGGGTTCGTAGCAATATATCCAGCTTTCATCACCTGTGACGATGTCAAATACAGCATTTGAGTCACCGCCTTTGAACTTATCTAACATTTGGCGACACCAGTCCATGCGAAGGTGTTTCTGGTTGTCTGTTAAAGTATGGGGAATCCATCTGGTACAAGGCTTCCTAACGCCTAAATGTTCGTGTAATATTTTTTGAACTTGACTCATACCAATGCCTAGGCTTGCTCGTATCTGCTGATAGGTCACTCTCTTATGTTCCTCTATCATACGTCGCACAGCACTGATTTTATCTTCAGTAGTTGCTGTTAAAGGACGTCCCTCACGCGGATCATCATTGAGATTGCTACGTCCACGCTTAAACTCGTTCGGGGCTTCATAAAGGAATGCTAATCGTAGCCTATCATAGCTTTATTGTTGAGTAAGCCCTCAAAGAAAGTCATAATAAATCATTGACCGAAAATTTTCTCGCGTAGGTTCATTTTCACGTGTAACAAGAGTCTTAGATTTGCTGCCAATTCACAAAAACAAATGACAAATGAATGCAATATACTACATTAGGTTACCAAAGAGTTCTGAAATTGAAATAAATACAAAAAAGTTTTCATTAGCAATGTTTCTAACTGGCCAGTTCTAAGCATTTTCAGTGTTACCCACGTAGCTGACCCGACAGACGTTGTTCTGTACATAATAAATAAAATACTGTTTTTATGAATTTGTCAATAATATTTCATAACATCAAGAATTCATTCGTGAAATATGCTCCCTGTTGTTATAATGAAATTGTTTCACAGCAGAACTGTCAAACCGCGCGTCACTAAATTTTCTAATATAAAAAATGTCCATACAAAACAAATATTAGAAATAAAAATAACTATGAGTTGATATCCAAAATTCGTCTCTCAAAGAAAAAATTATATATATTAAGATAATATCCGGTACATATATATACTATTCGCTACTAGACCCATCCTATAATTCATATTTATATATTGTGTAATGCAAAAGATGTCTTTATTCGATAGATGAGTCGCAAGACGCCAATTCGTAACTTTACTTGTACATTGTCAGGGCCTTAATGTCAAATGAATTTTCGTAACGGTCGGTCTTGTTAGATCAGGATTTGCGACATAAGAATTCAAATTAACGTGAGACCTTTGATACCTCTATAAAAACTGTGATATATACAGTTACATTGGGCACCTCCGAAATGGAAAAACTTTGGTATTCAATGGTGATCATGTTTGCAAAGTCAATACGATACGTCATCACTTCATTCCATAAATCGCGGTTCTGTGCCGGTCCTGGGGGTAGCACTCCGAATTTTGTTTATAGTTAAAGTTTGCCAAATAGGTCTCAATTCATTTTTTTTATGGAAGACGAGTACAGATGATCACCGCCGACCATACAGCATCTGACAAGAGCGTTGCCGGCATTCTAGAAAAATATACGCGCTTCTTTCAATGTAACTTTGTCGTATCATTCTAGAAACACCGCACAAGGAAGCTCATTCCACAGCTTGGCTTTACATAGATTGATGATTGTTTTAATTGGTGCATCTACTATATTATGTACTAAATAATTGTGTTTTTGCCTATTAATTTACTTTTTTTGACGTACTTGTGTGAGGCATTTAGTATTTGACGTCGTCGCATCTCTTTGCATATTATATTGTAATTGAAATAATTCGTAAATTTAATTAAAAGGAAGAACTTGTAATACCATTCTGTTTTGAAAAGAGCCTTAGAGTTTCTTCCTCGTTCTTTTCTAAAGAAATCTGCCTTCCGAATGAGCTGTATGAAAAGTGACATATTTCATGTGTAACATAATAATTTAACTACGAAATAAAATATTTTTAGTTTGCAAATAAAATTTGAAAACAAATTTTTTATGAACGATGCGGGACTCGAACCCACGACCTCTCGCGTTCCGTCGCATATGCTCTTTCAACTGAGCTAACCGTTGGAGTGACGTATCGTCATAAAATCTTGTATGCTTTGTTCAACTCTCAGGTTGTGGCTTCATCTACAGGATCTACTTTACAGTTGATAACCTGCTCAACCCCAATATTTGCATACTAGGAAATTGACTTGAGATGTCGCTATTGCAAATCTAAACAATTTGGTATGTTTTTAACCACGTTGTTTGCACGGAACCCGAAATATATTACATATATTTCAGGTTCCGTGTATTTCCGTGTATTATATAGGTATATATATATATATATATCTTATATATAAAATTCTCGTGTCACAATGTTCGTTCCCGTACTCCTCCGAAACGGCTTGACCGATTCTCATGAAATTTTGTGAGCATATTGAGTAGGTCTGAGAATCGGCCAACATCTATTTTTCATACCCCTAAATGTTAAGGGTGGTTCCACACGAATTTTTTTTTTATAAATTTTTTTGACATTTTTTTTAAATTTGTTTGATTATGAGTCAAAATTAAAAAATACATACAACTTCAAATTTTCACCCATCTACGATCAACAGTTACCTTTGTATCGCGATTTTAATATACAACGTTTGCTGGGTCAGCTAGTATTTATATATATTTATAGTGAAAATGGTTTTTGTTTGAGTCTGAATCACGCCTAAACCACTGATCGTATCGAGATTTTCGTATCAATCGTATATTTCGAATTCCAACGTTCCTTCATTAATTTATTTCCTTCCTTTTAAAATTTGCCCAGCGAAGCGGGCGGGACCGACTAGTATATATATATCATTTGTACCATCATGTAAAAAAACTATATATATAAAAATGAATTGCTGTTCGTTAGTCTCGCTAAAACTCGAGAACGGCTGGACCGATTTGGCTAATTTTGGTCTTGAATTATTTGTGGAAGTCCAGAGAAGGTTTAAAAGGCGAATAAATAGGAAAATGCTGCTAAATTAAAAAAAAAAAACAACAAATATATTTTTCCTTTGATGTACATAATTTCTATGAGAGAATTTATTGACGCACGGTTTGACAGTTCTGCTGTGAAACAATTTCATTACGACAGCAGAGTGCATATTTTACGAAGTAATTTTTGATGTTATGATATATTATTGACAAATTCATATGAACACATTATTTTATTTATTATATACAGAACAACGTCTGTCGGGTCAGCTAGTATTTAATAAAAATTGTCGGAATTCTCTTTTTTAAAAACAGGTATAATTTCCTTTCCAATTTTCTGATATTGTATAGTAGGCATTAGCCTAGCAAAATTTATTATATTAAAGTAATCTTTATACTTGGTTCTACTATCTCCAATACCGGAGGTTGCGAGCTGGAAATCCGAAGGCGATGTGCTATAACCAGGTCTGCGGTAGAGAAGCTCAATAAGATCTGGAAGGACAGAAGAATCACCAAAACCACCAAGGTTCGACTTATGAGGTGTCTTGTGTTTCCAATCTTCCTCTACGGGGCTGAAACCTGGTCCCCTAGACTTCAAGACCGCCGCAAAATTGATGCCTTAGAGATGTGGTGTTGGAGACGACTCCTGAAGATCCCTTGGACGGCTTTACGAACCAACAATTCCATCTTAAAAGAACTGAAGATAAAAGAAAGGCTATCGTCGACTGTGCAACTACGAATTCTGAAGTTCTTTGGTCACATCTCCAGAAATGAAGGATCGATTGAGCGGTTGATAGTGCAGGGGAAGGTGGAGGGGAAAAGAGCGAGAGGACGCTCACCCACACGATGGACGGACCTTATCAAAATAGTGACCCAGACACCTGTTGTGGAGTGCTCCCGTAATGCTGCAAACCGTCAAAAGTGGAGGAGCATCGCGAGGGAGACCAACGGCGACTAATGTTGCGTCATCTTGGCAACCACGACCACTCTGACAAGAGTGAACGATTGAGAAGAAGAAGAAGAAATCTTTATACAGAATACATCCTTCGTCTTTCCTTCAGAGGTGTAATATCACAAAAACAACAGTGTAGGAAAAATTCTTAAATATAGTGGAGACCAATAAAATCTGTTTATCTTGTTATTACACTCTCAAAGCTATGTTTAGTGAACATATAAAATTTAATTTAAATCTTATTAAGATAAATCTTCAGTTATAGTTCGTAAATAGTCCTTATCTCCTGAGCAACAAAATTGTACAAGACTCGACAGAAAGCGAACAGTACTACAAAGTCAGCAACAAACGTGATAAGTTTATATATTGCTTTTATTTTCCATCATACCAATTTTTCTTTATCGCGCGAGCTTTGCCTTCATTTCTGTTCAATATAGAATATTTTATAAACGCATCAATGCTTGAGCAGGTATACTCACAGAATTGTAAACATGTTTTGTTTTGGATTTCAATTTATTTTATGTCTTAAGGGTAAGTTAAACAGTAACCATTGGGAGGCTTCTTTGGCAGCTAGATTATAGATCTATTTCTGCCATGATGCAGTAATAATATAATAATAATAATATTAATGACACACTTTTTACACAAATTGCCCCAAGTTAAGCATATATAGCCTGTGTAACAAGACAATGATATATTTAATACAATATACTTACTTAAACATACATTTATTCATATAAACATACATATATACATAAACATACATAAATACATTTAAACATCCATGACTTGGAAATAAACATCTATATTCATCATATAAATGCTTGCACCTACCGGGATTCGAACCCGGGACCTGTAGCTTAGTAGGTAGGATCGCTAACCACTCGGCTATACAGGTTGTCATGTAATGTGTAAACATTATTATATTTTGGTCTGAAAGGTACCGTAGCTAGTGAAATTACTGACCAAATAAGACTTAACATCTTATGTCTCAAAGTGACGAGCGCAATTGTAGCGCTGCTCAAAATTTTTGAGTTTGTAACACAGTAATGCTCACACATTACTGCTTCACGGCAGGAATAGGCACTGTTGTGGTACCCATAATCTAGACGGTATCCGGTGCAAAGAAGCCTCCCACTGTTTTATGCTTATTGACCGAGAATATTTTAAACAATTGAAGTAAATGCGGCAATTCAGAGATATTGCAGTCGGAGCAAATTATGGTGCAACATGTGGCATGTTCTATACATCGGTTTTCTTTTTATACGACGTGATTTGTCTGTATGTATAGAATCTCTTTCATGCATATAATCAAGTAGGTACCTAGCTAAATTTAACGTACGGGATGGTAGCGAAAATTACCTTGTTAGTTTTCTTTACGCACATTCACTTCAATATATTTTTAAAACGTGTAGTAATAATTATTATATACCCCAGTTGTACAGTTATTGAACTCAAATTTTTTCCTATAAAAATATATTATTAAATGTTATTTTGTGAAAATCCATTGCTACTTAAAATGTCAAAGATGATCATTAGAAGTTTCACAAAATCGTTTAGGTTCTTTTTTACAATTCCTTAATTTTTACACAAATAATTATTGGATGTGTTCCTTTTCGATACAGACCTTCCCGTAATTTTTCCACAACAGTCTCTCGCTATTCTTGACCGTATTGCCCTGATACTGTTTTTAACCGACTTGAAAAAGGAGGAGGGTATCAATTCGATCGGTATTTTTTTTATGTATGTACACCGAATACTCTGAGATTTATGATCCGATTTACGTAATTCTTCAAGCTAAATGTAATAAAGGTACCTACACTCACCACGCGAGACTTTGAGCGGGTAGCTTCGTCTAGAACAAAACTAATTACATAGGTAAGCTGTTTATAATATTAAGTTTTATTTCGTTTAGGGCTTGGCACTGACTTAAAACCTATCAATATGTAGCACATATAAATAATAGTATTTTATTAATATTAAAGAAAAAGGTTTGCATAAGAGGTGCATTAAATTAAATGTTTCGTTATTTGATACTTTTCAGTTATTGAAGTCGGTTTTTTTTTATTCTATCATCTTCTAATCTAAGCCGCTTCTACCTTTGGACCATTTATGTTGTGTGTTATACCATTCTGTGTTATTTTACCCCCAATTTTCTTTTTATTTTCTGATCAGGTAACCACATCATTTAAGTTTTTAATGAATGATTTAACATCTGTATCTTTTGTTCATATCAGGCAGCGTAGCGAAACTGTACCAAAAAAGCGATTCACTCGATTGTATGAAACGTGCAGTCATTGATAGATTGACAGATGACGGATATAATCTTGTAAAAAACGGAGACAGCCGAAAGCCGCTACGTTTTAAGTAACTGTTCGCTTTCAAACATAGCCGGATTATACTTCGTCGCCAATCGCCATATTGTAATTACTATTTCAAACTTATGTCAAACCACTGCACGTTTCATATTAAACTAAATTTCAATTTTTACTTAGGCAGTCCCGCCCCTTAGTACGTAGTATTTACATCCTCTTTGATGTCAGGGTACAAGATATCTTCTGTTTTGTATTTCTACGAACGACTTTATTGATTACTCTGTAAGAAAAATATAACTTAGAAAATATTGGACCTAAAATCGTAAAACAATAATATGCAACTAAATTTAAGAGATAAAATTAGGTTTACAAGATTTCCAACAAAAATATAAGCTAACCAGTAATAAAGTTTTATTGGCAAGCTGTAAAATGTATTATCCGAACACGAACATCTTTTATATCTTTACTTATTTGGGGATAATAATATTTAACATCTCTTCTAGTTTAAGTATCAATGATGTTTACTCCACGCATGGACTTTTACAATATCTTATCATTAAAAATAATCCAACTTTATCTTTATTTAATGTGCAAAATTCTGGTTTACTTAACACATGGTGGCTATCGAAGGCAGTTAGCCTGGATACAGCGAGGTGCTACTCTCAAAACTTGCATCATTTGACGACCCCTATAGCCCAGTGGCTAGTGACCCTGCCTAGAGCTAGAGGTCCCGGGTTTGAATCCCGGTAGATGCAAACATTTATTTGTTTCCGAGTCATGGATGTTTATAAGTATTTATGTATGTTTAAGTAAGTATATTGTATTAAATAGAACAGGCTATGCCTGGTTTGGGGCAAGATAATTTGTGTAAAAGTGTGTCAATATTTATTTATTTATATGGACTTCCCGAGAGTTAATACAAGTGGACCTCCACTTCCTCACTGGGTGCAGCATACAGGTCGTTGTCGACGGTTATTGCTCGAACCCAAAGCCCGGGAACACTCTAATTCCCCAAGGCTGCATGCTATCTCCGAAACTGTTTCTTCTCCTGGATTTTCCCCCACAAACCTTATGTATTAGTTTTAAGCACGATAATGTTTTATCACTCAACACGTAGATAGGGTTGTAGAAATAATTTTTCTGAGACCTACACATATAAGGCTAAATTTAAAATTGCTAAAATAAGTAGATTATAAGTAATTTTGTATTATATATTTTATTTTACAAAAATAGAAATTTGGAATTTGAATTTTTCTTTATCAATGATATGTTGGTCACCTCCAACATATTACATTGCTATGCCGACGACAACACCTATGAAGCCGTATCAGGGGCCATGCAGGTCTCTCTCGGGAAATAGTCGACCAGTGCCGGATGGAACTTGTGTCCTCTATTGATTCCTCTTTTCTTTTTTTTTCTCCTCTTCAAAGCTTCTGTGATTCCTTTGGTGTTGCAAGAAAATGTGGGCGGCGGTGCTCACTCAACATCAGATGGCCCGTACCCTCTTTGGTCGTCCTCTTCAATAAAAAACATTAGTCGACCTTCTAAACACTATCTGTGCCTAGAATTCTTCTTTAAACACGTGTTATGAAGATACACTGATTACCATCCCGCAGTGTCAGTGATTAAAGTCTGACTCAGAGTCCAGGCTAAGAAATACTACTGAGAGGTTTCTAAGGGCGCATTATTCAAGTGGACCGAATGGTATGCGTTCTGACATCTTCATATTGGATTGACCTGGCGAACCACATGCCTATTGCCAAAACCTTAAAGACAATTAATTACTCTTATTATACCTACAGATTCAAATTCAAAATACTTTATCCAGAGCTAGCTATTTATACAATTAATGAAATTCAGGGTCCATTTTCACAAATATGTGCAGGGAACGATGGCAGGTCCATGCGTCAACTCGTGAACGGGTGCTGCTTGTGGTGCCAGGTCGACCTGTTGAAATCATAGTATTTATTGAATGCAATTACTAATTATGATAGTAATCACGACCATCATGTTCACGAAGCATCCCTACACAAACAATGAATTCAAGCTCTAAAGGTTGAAGCATCCAATATACGATATATTTATAAAATTTGTTTTACTTTTTATGCAATTTTTTTTTTATATTTTAACACGATTCATATATTGAATGCAGCACTTCACAAAATAATTTGTTTTTTATATTACAGCCATTGTAATAGAGTATCTATAAGTTTGAAAAGATTGTATGTTCTCACGAGCTCAACTTATTCCAAAGATATCCTAAATTCAGTAATTTAAAAGAAATATTTGTAGTGACGATTCAAAAGCGCTTAGTTTATGCCTAATTGAATAAAGTTTATTTGACTTTGACTTTGAAAATCTTTCATCTAAAAGTCAGAGCTCAGAAGAATAAATTAACAATTAATATTTTATTTATATACTGAATTCGTACTAGAATTATTACGTAAAAGAATGTAATAATGATAAAATAATGATTACAAAATCAGTTCCATGTAGCGACGATAAAAATATCCAAATCCTGGATACGCCCGCAATAAAATATCTGGATTGAACAAAGTGTAATTTTGGATTCCGCTCCGGCGTAGGCTATAAAGACGTGTACAGACGGCGGGTAGTATTAACCGTTTTATGAATTTGGACTGGGAGAGGCTTTATTTGGCAGATGGTGCAGGCTTATTAAATTTTGGATGCTCAATGTGCTGAATTTTTTTAATGTTTTGTACCGAATTACTTATTCCTCATCATACCACAATGGAGCAGTAATAAATATAATGTAATTTGCTAAATTTGAAAACAGATTACAGTTTTATCTACTAGATATTACTGCAAAAAATTGTTAATAACTATTATATAAGTAACTAATTAGAAAAACTCCGAAAATAAATTTTTGTTGGCGGGTTATCTTCTTTTCGGGTTCTTTATTTTCATGTTTTAATAAATTTTACTGTCAACTTTCCCGAAATGAGCATGGCTTGCACAAACGAAGATACTAGTTTTCGACAGCAAGTATGTTTGCCTCTTGAGACACTTATGAATATTGGTCTACCAATTTAAAGAGCTCAGATATATTTTTTCAGGAAATTTCTTCCTCTCTTTAAATCTTAATGTTTTAGATTTCAATAATATCAATTAGTTTTTGAGATACTTTTCAAAAAAATAAACCGGCATTTTTAGATTAACGACGTTTTTTGAGCTATTCCGAAACTAATGACACTTCTTTCATATTTTTCCGAGGCTGCAGAAAAATTTTAACAAAAAAGCACTTATTGCCTAGTCTATCTAGTCTAGACTATTAATAATATTAAATTTATAATTATTACCGTTTACAACCACTTCGGAAGCTTTTAAAAGTTAAACTCACTGTCGGACAGACGCAAACTATATGATATACTATTCTTACACAAACTCGTAAACGGTACCATGAATAATTCGGAACTGTTTATCCGAATTTCCTTCAAAGTTCTCTAGATGCCGCGGTATCCTACTTCACTTTTTGTACATCGAATCTACAGAACAAAATTCGGTCATCATTCCCTCATACCTAGGCTAAGTAGACTATACAGGGAATTCATAGCCAGGAATATTTCTATTGATTTTTCAAGTGAAACTTTTATTACATCGTCTTAAACTTTTTCGTCTGTGTCTTGCATGTCGCGTGACGTTCGGGCGGCGCCTATAGTTCGTAACAACTGACCATGTAGTGTATAGACTATTACTCATTTGTGCCAGTTCTCCACGCTATTTTGTTTGTTTTTGTCAGTGTTTAATGTAAATGTTGTTATTTATTAAAGTGAAACTTTTATTCAATATTTTTAACCAGGGCTAAGACACAAGAGTTCAATAAAAATATTTGTTGGAGACTTAGTCTACTTTTATTATTTCCCATTATCATACCAATTTTCTTAGGATAAAATTAAGATTGATAAAGCGATTTTTATACCCTTAACGGAATATTATTCCAAAAAATTTTACTTAAATGTCTATGATGTGAAAAAAGTTTAACTTTTACGGTGGTTTCATAAAAACCACACAATCCTTTTTTTCTATAATATGTATGATATGGAAAATTTAAAAAAACCTTGTCAAATCACTTGACTCTCAACTTTCAAGTAGGAGATGTCAAGCAGTAACTTCTTAGAGTTGTACTTGTTGTGTGTTTTCTCACCATTCATCTTATAATATAAGCTGTTCATTTTTATATCCGTTAAATCTAACTTCTGTCGTACAACTTATCTGTCTAAATTTGGAAATGTTAACTTACGGCCGTTCCCAATATACTATCTACAAATAGAGATAAATTACTACCTTCTACTGTCAGTAATTAGCTGGCAATAATCTGAAGCTGTCCTAATATACCAGATAAGTCATTCTTATCGCCTTATATTGGGACGTGTGAATTGCAATTTCCATATAAACTTCTATCGCAGGTAAGCTATAGGTCGTCCCATTTACAGACAGCGTGTACGGATAAGGTGAGTTACCGTCAAGTTATTGGAACAGAAAAGTCAACGATAGTTATGATTTTTATCTCAAGAAGGCAACAACCGGAGATCCACTGAATATTGGTAAAAATTTTATGTGTGTTTTTGTGTTGGTGGTTCAAATAAAATAAAAAAAGGCTGTAACGCCAAAGAAAACCAATCTGTTCAAATTTCCTTTTCCACGCTACACATTACAATTGTTTCTCAAACACTTTCTTTTTTCCCACAGAGTTAAAACTTACTGCTAACTTATAACACGAGGGTGCATACGAAAGTATAATTTTTTGGGGAACTTAATACACATACATATAGTTTTAATTTTACGTAGTCATCGTATTGTTGTAAATAGAGTTATAGGATTGGTTTTGTTTGAATAAAATTTAACAATTATATA
Organism: Leptidea juvernica; assembly: GCA_949711755.1. NCBI lineage: Eukaryota > Metazoa > Arthropoda > Insecta > Lepidoptera > Pieridae > Leptidea > Leptidea juvernica. Next base: position 7,203,834 of record CATIXQ010000009.1, on the reverse strand, counting down.
ATATATATATTGTTATGAGGCAATGTGGCCGATATTAATACCATCTTTATCCAGATCATTAAGATAAAATAACATATACACTGTTGCTTATCATTCTTGATAATAATGTAGGCATACATAGGCATATTAGCTAACTAGAAAGTGTGATAATCGTAATGTTAACACCAGGAACAAGTATTAACTTGTTTTGGCCTACTACTCGGTTAGGTCAATTTGGCGAGTATTTTTGGCGAATGTTTGTCCCAGAAAATTTAAAAAGCATACGTGTGTGTAACTAAATTCAAAATAATTGTTGATAAAAATCTTTTATGTGGCAAAGTTTATTATAACACAAATGACTTCTTAAATGGTACCACAGATTGGAAATGGATTGACCGCCCCCAGGCTTTTTAAGCTATCTATTTCATTGCTACGAAATTTTATGTAACAAAAAGAAGCCCGCCCAAATTTCGTGCCCGTTCTGTTCAGAACTGAGGCATATGTTTTGGAATTGGTGATAGATTTTAAGGTTCAATATGTGATTTTGAGACCCTTAAAATTAGTTTAAAAAGCGCATTTTTAAGCGAAACACAGAGATAAAGTTAGAGTTGGATTAAAACTGGTTGGACTTAACAAGTTTCTCAATCTCCACAATTTCTAAAACTTTTCCATTTATAGGTGTAAGGGAAATATCGTAACATATTTAACATAAAATTTATTGCATAAAAGTTGCTAATTTTGCTAATAAAACAACTCGGAAGTATAAAGTTATGAAAAGTTAATCTTGTTATTAAGTTATTGCTGTGGTTTTACAAGTTATTTAACTTGAATGTTCTAGCGCCGAGGAAATAAGGAAAACTGCTGAAATAATATTCAATGAAGGGTTTTTATTAAATTACGAGGGAAAGAGAGCTTTTTTTACTTAAATATGACCTGTTAATGTTCTATTTTGATATGTAAATGATATGGTATGAGTCATAAACAGGATGACGTTGCAATAATTGCTACACCAACCCATAAGTCAAGACTTGTCAAGGTGTTTCCAAACTGTTTCAGTAGATAAAGTGTTTTTTTTTTTGCAATCAGACGAAAAATTGTTTGGACATATGAAGTGTTGTGCGATACAGGATTTTGGAAATAGGATCGGCTAAAATAGGACTTTGGACGGTATTTCGAATGGTGCATATAAATAAAGTGGTAGCCACAAAATTGAATAGTTAATTTGACTTTTGATAAAATATTGGTTGAATTGATTTACAATACTAGTAATATAAAGATATATAATCATGGGTGCGATTCGTTGAACATGATTGTTTCTTTCGGTAATCGTGTACGGTAGTGTTTTAACCAAGGCATGAAAATATAAATAAAAAACATATTCGAACCGTTAAGGTTTAGGTACATAGGAAACTGTATATTCGGTTTTGTTCTACTTTTAACGACTACTTCGCCGTGTTTCACTATTTGAATATATTATAGAGGCTCAATGCAGTGCCGCTCAGGATTCTTGAAAGACCCAAAATTTCTGAGTGGCACTACAACTGCGCTCGTCACCTTGAGACATAAGATCTTAAGTCTCATTTGCCCAGTAATTTCACTAGCTATGGCACCCTTCAGACTGAAGCACAGTTATGCGTAAACACATTACTGCTTCACGGCAGAAATAGGCGCCGTTGTGGTACCCATAATCTGGCCGGCATCCTGTGCAAAGGAGCCTCCCACTGGTAGTTGTGAGTTTCCACCTAGCTTCTTTTTTATGTAAGAGGAGGACAAAAGAGCATACGTGTCGATTCGCAAGAAGGTTGCCGGACTTTAACGAATATGTACTTTTCTTGGGTACCTTACCCATGTAGTATTGTCTGGGAAATACCGCACAAGGAAGCTCATTCCTCAGCATGGTTGTACGTGGAAAAATCTCCTTGAAATCCGCACTGTGAAGGAGCACCATCGACGAGTCTTATAACAGAGTAAAATATTAATTTTACTGATTTTCTCTCGACTTGACAACACGAGACGAACCTACGGTCGACTATTTGATAGTTACTCTCGGCTCGTGTACGGCTCTCATGGAATAAAGCGGTATGTAAGGATTAAAAAAACAATTTTATATTTATATTACAAGGGATATAGTAGAAATAAACGTTTAATAAAAGATAATATGAACGTATGATTAGAAAACGCTAACAGGACTTGATTTTATTACTCTGCATCATCTCTGAATTGGAAATGCATATCACTTAATTGATTTTTTCATAAATTATCAGCATATATCATTCGTTCGCGTTGAATAGTTACTTTGGGCATTTTATTTTTTTTGAATACTTTTCAAATAATACACATACAAACTGTTCTTTCCGCTGCAGGCAGCGCTCTTCTATGATAAAACGCATATCGGTTGTCATTATGGACAGTCTCTTTAACAGTATTTCTCTGTGAACTTTAATCTCCTATTTCATCCCCATGTAGGTAAGAGTTTCAAAAATGCTCGAACGAATGTTTATAAATTATTTCTTATCAAGTGCCTAAATACAAAGTTTCATGGTTTTATCTTCTATAAAGACGAATTTCCATTCATTTGCCTTTTTCAACCCCTTTATTTATTTCTTTTGCAATAAAAGGTAGCCTAAGTCCTTTTTGAAGCTGTAGTCTATCTCTGAACTCAATTTTATCAAAATCCATTCAGTGGTTTTGGCGTGATAGCGTAACAAACAAACTTAAATTCATATTTATAATATTAAGTACGGATATTATAAACATATTTTATTTGTGCTGGCAGGTTGTGTTTGACATTATTATTGTGGCATAACAAACTATTGACAGCATACCTACGCATTTATTAAAAAATATACGTACAATTGATAAATAATCATCGACATAATCTAGTATATAAAATTCTCGTGTCCCGGTGTTTGTTCTACTAACATCTACTTTCAAACCCCTAAATGATAAGGGCGACCCACTCTTTAATATATTTATTTACTTTTTTATTCAGCGTTAAAAAATACGTACAACTTCAAATTTTCACCTGTCTACGATTTTTATATTATTCTGTTCCATCCACAGATCTGCAACAGGGTTGCAAGATGGCAATCGAATATAATAAGTATTTTTACGATATATTTGGTAGGTCTGAGAATAGGTCATCTATTTTTAATACCCAAAAAAATTTTATTATTGTTTTTTTTTTTTATTTCTTTATATTATGGCAATACAACGTTTGGTGGGTCAGCTAGTAATATAATACATCCATTGAAAAGCATATGAATGTATCTTCTCAAATATTTACAATATAACAGGTCGTGTTCAAATTTTATTATCAGACATTTGAAAAATGTCACCCACATCAACAATTTTAACTCTTGAAAAGGGTAGCTGCGTAACACGTAATGGAAGGGACTGTGAAAAAAGGTCAGGCCCTGAAATGTACTTGTTGCCACATACTTTACAACTGGACATTCAAATTTCCGGCAACTCATTACCTAAAGGTATGGTACCACGTTTGTAATAATGTCTCTGTACATAATACTTGAGTGTACAAAATTACAATTATTAAGGTTCGGCAGGTACTTAAATTAAATTGGGAAGTATTTCGGGTTCTTTTAAGTTTCGCACCACTTATTGCACGCCTCATAGGCAAAGCGTTGAGGTATCCAGACTATAGACTTTCTGATCAAGGTTAAAGTGGGAGACTCCTTTGCACAGGATGCCGGCTAGGTTATGGGTACCACAACGGCGCCTATTTCTTCCGTGAAGCAGTAATGTGTAAGCATTACTGTGTTTCGGTCTGAAGGGCGCCGTAGCTGAAATTAGACTTACCATCTTATGTCGCAAGGTGACGAGCGCAGTTGTAGTGCTATCAGCGTATCAGTTACCATCAGCTGAACGTCCTGCTCGTCTTGTCCCTTATTTTCATTAAAAAAAAAGTAAAACCTCTTCGACACATGTATAAGGGATTAGCTAGTATGAATAAATCTGCTGTGACTAAGAGGAAAGATATGCATAGAAGAAATAAGAAAGTACTAGAAGTGACTATAGTCGCGTCAAAAATGTTGCCTCACAGGTGACTTTAGATCATCAGTGAGTTCAAATTCAAATATAAATACTTTTATTCAAAAAAGTATATTATAGTATCACTTATTGAAAGTCAAAAACTACCACCCATTCCAAAAGGTATGCCATAGACCTGAGAAGAACGGGCGCAACAAACTCAGCGGGCTTCTTTATTTTTTATAAAAATATGGTGACATTAAAATTAATTTTTTAATAGCCTGAGGGCGGTCGCTCCATTCAAAATCTGTTGTATCATTACGAAATTATGTCATAGTAACCTTTACCACACAAACGATTTTTAGCAATTCTTTTAAATTTACATTTGTTTTGAACATTTTCTGGGATCTTGTTGTAAAAGCACACAGCGCCCCACAAGGGCTTAGTATCTCGACTTAGCCAAGTACGTAGGTCACACTAAAAGTTTTGCATAACTTAAAAAAACAACATGTTATAACGAAAATATTATATTTATTGCTTTTCAAAATACTCTCCTTTACATTTTAAACATTATTTCATGTGATCGAACCATTTTTGAAAAGAGACGGACCACAATCTGAAGGCATGTTTTCTACGTGCTGATTGAAGGCTTTCACTGCCTCTTCGGAATTGGTAAAAGTGAAACCTCTCATCAAATATTTGATTTTGGGGAAAATACAGAAATCATATGCTGCTAGGTCGGGGCTATGTGCAGGATGGGTGACGAGTTGTACTTTTTCGAAGGTGTGAGGAAGCGTTGTCATGATGTAGGAGAACGCGGCTTTATAGTAGTCTTTGGCGACCTTTTTTAAACAAATGGTAGAATACCACTCGGCATTAATACTCTTTTGATCTTCAAGTGGAATTTTGCAGATTGGATATTTAGCTGAGAAAAAAAAATCGATTATTTTTTTAACAACTTTTTTCTCGCCTGCCTCACTTTTTTGGCCTGTTCTCATTTTCAAACATCCATTCACAAGATTGCTGCTATGTTATAAATAGCATTAGAATGTCCGCGGTCGTACTTCATTAGCATCTGTGGGCACCATTCCACGCGAGCCCGCTTCTGCTTCGCTGTGAGTTCATGAGGGATCTAACGGCAACAAAGTTTCCGAACTTTCTACTCTTTGTGTAAAATTTTCTGAATTTGGCTCATACCAATCCCCAATAGTCCTCGAATTGTCTCATAGGCAATCCACGGGTTTTCTTCAATCGGCCGCTTAACAGTAGCCACATTATTTTCGTTGTTAGCAGTTGAAGGCCGCCCTTCACGAAATTCGTCATGTAAAGATACCCGACCTCTCTCAAATTCTGCAAGCCCAAATCATGGAAGTTTTGAGAGAAATGATCAAAGGCCTTCGCTATATCCAACCTAACAGCCAGGCCTTCTTCCTTGCTTTCGATAGCCGACACCCGTCAATGTGTCAAGTATACCAGAAGATCGCCTGCCATCCAACCATGGCGAAACCCATACTATCGGTCGTTGATCAACCGGTGACCTTCTAGGTATATACCAAAAGCTAGCGGTTAAATATGCTTTCCATGATTTTGTAGAGCAGGGATGTAATAGCTATAGGCCTGTAGTTTGCTGGATCCGAACTGTCTCCTTTTATTTGGATCGGATGGACAAGGGCTGACTTCCATGTGTCAGGGACTACGACTTTTGAATATGAGTGCCGGAATAAACGAATTTGCACCGGCGTCAACTCAGGGACACGCGTTCTAAGCATGATTGGAGAAATGCCATCCGGCCCGCTCGACTTCTTTGCGTCCAACGAAAACAGAGCTCGCTGAACAATTCTCTGTCTGAACTGGACTTCAGGCGTAGATCTCTTCACAACGGAAAAACACCGCGGGATGGTCGGCGGTGTTTTTCCGTTGTCGTCAAGAGTTAAGTTAGAGGCAAAAAGAGCGCACAGAAGATCGACTTTCTCTTTTGCCGTATGGGCCAGGGTGTCATTCCTCATGTGCAGCGGCGAGAGAGACGGCTGGTTGAAGTTGCTAAGAGCAGCTTTCGACAATGACCAGAACTTGCGTGTTGCGGGTAACTGGAAAGCTGCTCGCCGATTATGACGACGTGTTTTGACTTAGCACGGGCGATTTGCCGCTTAAAAAATCTGGAGGCACGGTTGTATTTCCTCTTAAGAACTGTGCAGTTCGGATCCTTTGCGCCCAGCGCCGCAACCCCAGCTCGATACGCCTGTTTTTTGCAGTCAGATGCTGCTTTAACTGACGCATCGAACCAGGGCTGTGATCTGCTACCGATCGGTACTACAGAGATTGGTATAAAAATATCCATGCCCTGTAGTATCCACATCGGCTACTGCAACGGTGCAGGCACTGGGATTATCCGAAAGGAAGCAAACCTCACCCCAAGGATAGGATGATGATAGCAAACTTATTAATTCTCGTTTTTTCTGTATAGAGCTGTCGGATATACACGATAAGTCATTCTTATCGCCTTATATTGGGACGCGTGAATTGCAATTTCCATACAAACTTCTATTTCTGGTAAACTATACATCCTCCAATTGACAGACAGCGTGTAATAAGGTGAGTTACCGATAAGTTTATTGGGACAGAAAAGTCAACGATAGATTTATCTCAAGTAGGCCACAACCGGAGATAGACTGAATATTGGGAACGGCCGTAAGTATGACTTTGGTAATATTATAAAACACTCAAATACAGTGTGATGTAAGCCTAAAAGCCCTTATTCCAAAGGTCTGACTCCCATTACGCCAACTTAGCTCTTAAGTAAATCAAAGCTTCAAATGAAGCTTCCATAATCTAATATTACGAACGTGATCCCAGCAAGTCATACACGAGTATATCACAAAGTCGACCCATTTGCATAATGGCTATAATTAATGGCCTCTGTGGACCTCGCATGTTGCTTATTAAACACTAATTATTATTATTGATCTCAAGTTTCAAACAGCATTATTATAATATTATACGGGACTTCTGAGCGCGATTTGGTCTGCTGGAATTTGATGATATCGCGTTTCCTATCGTCATTTATTTGTACCCGACATACAGGGCGTTGAATATTTCTGAATTTTAGAAATTTTTGAAACTGGACCTCTTTGGTGACATATAACAAAGAAGATTTTATAGATATATCTTCAGCTTGAATGAAAAGCGGGACTGTCTAAGTAAATAATTACAAAAATAATTACAGTATGGCGATTGGCGACGAAGTGTAATCCGGCTAAGTTTGAAAGCGAACAGTTGCTTAAAACAGTTGTTTAACAGTTGTTTGCGGCAAATCGCCCGTGCAAAGTCAAAACACGTCGTCATAATCGGCGAGCAGCTTTCCAGTTACCCGCAACACGCAAGTTCTGGTCATTGTCGAAAGCTGCTCTTAGCAACTTCAACCAGCCGTCTCTCTCGCCGCTGCACATGAGGAATGACACCCTGGCCCATACGGCAAAAGAGAAAGTCGATCTTAACAGTTGTTTTCGGGTATCTCCATGTTTTACAAGATTAAAGATGTCATCTGTCAATCTATCAATGACTCCACGTTTCATAGAATCGAGGGAATCTCTTTTTTCTTAGAGAGTTTCGCTAGGCTGCTTAAATGTATGAGTCCTGATATAAGAAACTACGCTATAATATGCAGCATTCTTCTTAGTTTTCTTATTAAAAATTGCTGAAAGGGCAATAGATTCTGTACTTGCTTTATTTGCGTATTTTCAATACGGTTCTAACTACAGAAAAAAATATTTTTTTTTTAGTTTCAAGCTGGTTTTAAAATTTAATGATGTCCACATTTAAGGATTATGAAATCAAAATCCTTCGATGGTAAGGGTGGTATTTAACGTTTAATGCTGACGGGACCAAAGTAGAACATAGTCCAAACGATTGCGAAACTGAAATGGCAGTGGGCAGGGCACAAAGTTCGACGGACAGATGGCCGTTGGGTCAGTAAAGTCCTCGAATGGCGACCACGTACCGGAAGACGCAGTGTTGGTAGGCCCCCCATAAGATGGACCGACGATCTGGTCAGGATCGCCGGAATACGTTGGATGAGGGCAGCGCAGGACCGATCTTCATGTAAATCTTTGGAGGAGGACTTTGTCCAGCAGTGGACGTCTTCCAGCTGATGATTTAGATATGAAAAAAAGTGTCTGTAAATATATACGTATAGAAGAAGTTATACTACTTAACTTGACTTCATAACAAAACGATATTCATACTTTTTATTCCTCATGCTATTTTACGTTTGTAGATTCACTCAATTGTATGAAACGTGCAGTCATTGATAGATTGACAGATGACGGCTATAATCTTGTAATAAAAACGGAGATAGCTGAAATCCACTACGTTTTATTCAACTGTTCGCTTTCAAACATAGCTGGATTATACTTTGTATCCAATCGCCTTACTGTAATTACTACTATTTCAAACTTAGTAACTTAAAAATATCAGTAAGATATGTGCGAGGGACGCAATGGCTGCTCCATGCGTCATACTCGCGATCGGACGCTCCTTGTGGTGCCTAGTGGGTCATTATTTTAAGAATACAATTGCTCGCATAATACGGTGTATGTGAATGGATACATCTACTTCACTCGAGTCTTTAGAATTTTTTATGATAATCCCCCTTTTTTATTAATTTACACATGTAAGTCAAAATATTTGAGAAATTTTTGGGTATCAACAGAGATCGCTGATTTACGATAATGCCTAATAATTCTAATATTATTTTAGTGCAATAAAGAATTTCTCTCATTAATTCAATAAATAAACTGATAATTTCAATATAAATAAATTAAATAAAAATAGAGAACAATAAATAGAAGCGGAAAGTTGGTTTCTGTAGCTTTTAGTTCGAAAGCTTAACATCGAATGAGAAAGTTTCCTCATACGCGGGATTTAGTTCGAATGAGTTTTTTCACTGAAATAGTTTCCACAAAGGGATTAAACGCTTTCATGTGGTATTTTGTATATAAGGTTGCTATCTCTTACTCAATTGAATCTTCTATTTAAATATATTGGTTTTGTTTTGGCTCAACTAATCTTGGTTGGTTAATATACAAGTTGTTAATTTATAAAGGTCGACAAAATGTCAAAGTTATACATTTTACTATTTATTAAAAAATTTAAAAAAAACTTTAGTCGTTGTAATAGTTTTAGTGCGAATTAGATGATGTACAAAAGTAATTTAAAAATACAATTGAGTATAACATAAAAGGCATAAAAGGGTTTTATTTGCTCAAAATTTATTCCTTTTTAATTTTTTTAACGTCATTTCTAATACTTCTAACGCTTCGGAAACAAATGGAGTTCTGAGAGACAAGTAGTGGTGCAAGGAACTCTCTCAGCATTCATTTTTGCGTTCTTTTAATAAATTATACAATATTGTACTGTCATTGTTATTGCTATAAAATAATCATAATCTAGTCCCAGGCTGTCCGATCAAGTGATCGGAAATTATATTATATATATATTTAAAAAAAATTGTCTCTGTCGCAAATCCTACTACTCCACAGCTGAATATCTCTGGACAGTAGGTGGGATTTTATTATAAGAATGTATATATATATATATTTACCCTTAAAGCTATTATGTATCTTATGAAGCCTACTAGAATAAGTTACACGCAATCCCTTATTTCTAGTGTTATAATAATGAAAGTCAGTATTAACAGCAAAAAGGTGACGATTTTAACGTATATAAAATTTTCAGAAATGTACTGACAATGAACAAGTAGTACCGAAATGGGTCTAAAATCGGTTAGGTAATCTTTATCTAAACAATTTGTTATGTTTTTAAATTGATAATCCTCACTTCTAGGCTTATACACAAATAAAATTTGAGAACAAAATTTTATGAACGATACGGGGCTCGAACCCACGACCTCTGGTACCAGTGCTCTGCCAACTGAGCTAACTGTTCGAGTGACGTATCGTCATAAAATCTTGTATGCTTTGTTCAACTCTCAGCTTGTGGCTTCATCTACAGGATCTACTTTACAGTTGATAACCTGCTTAACCCCAATATTTGCATATTAGGAAATTTACTTGAGATGTCGCTCTTGTAAATCTAAACAATTTGTTATGTTTTTAAAGTGGTAATTCTCACTTCAAGAACTCAACACAAATAAAAATTTAAAACAAAATTTTATAAACGATACGGGGCTCGAACTCGACCTCTGGCGTTCCGTGACAGTTCTCTCCCAACTGAGCTAGCCGTCCGAGTAACGTATCGTAATAAAATCTTGTATGCTTTGTTCAACTCTCGAAAGAAGCCACAACCTGAGAGTTTTTCAAATTTTATTTGTGTTTAATCTTTATCCCCTGACTTAATCTTGTTGTGTTTCATTAAATTTGGAAATATACAACATTCCACAAATATTTGAAAATTTATGGTAAATCTGTGTTTATAATTACTATTGTAATATCTGTAGAAATTCCCCAGAGATCTTTAGTTTTCTTAACACTGATAAGTCTAAAAGTTTTAATAGTGTCTATGCGATCAACAGAATACATTTTTCTGCAGCAGAGTAATTGAGACACAAATGAGGAATAGATATTTTAATGTTTGTTATTTTATGAACACTTCAGAAAACATACGCTTCAATAACAAGAAGTGGTACAAAATTATTGTTACACGAATTTTGCAGATTCATAATTTTAAAGGTTACATATTTTAATTAGATTTTTTTGTTCCGTTTTTTTTTTATAAAATATTTTGTAAAACAAATAACTTATTGTTATTTGTTTTACAAAATATTTGACATTCTGATATAATTTGATTTACGAATAAATTAAATTTCATATTTGAAGATTGATCATGTATTTACAAACGAATATTATCTCAGCTCCTTCATATTCAAACATGAGTTAGCAGAGCCTGAATTTCTAACAGAAACAGAGCCACGTGTGTGTCTATTACGTTCACTTTGATTAAACCCATGTGATTAATCTGAACGGATCCAATGGAACGGGCATAAAGCATTCAGAGCACTTGGAGATGCGCTTAGAAACCTCCATAATATAACTGATTACTTAAGATCTATACCTTAGTTAAGGATTGGTCTTCGCTCCACTGCAACCAGATACCGCACTACCTAAGAACAATAGATGTTTGTTACGGCAACTATTGGATGTTTGTGAGGCATCTTGACACTAAATGGCATCTTTCAAAATACAAAATACTGATGATATAATCCCAGTATCTTTCTTATTTCTTGTAGTATTATTTTAACCAAGTTTTACTACGCAACCCGGCATTTTAACATCTGGCCCTTCAACGTCACATTGTTCGAGACTAGCTCGAGTACACCTACTTGGACGTAGGATTAGTTGTCACACTTTTCGACTGGACCTCTAAGTTCTATACATATAACAAAATCGTAAGCATGCTGTATTTTTTTATCTATGCATTAAATATTAAAAATGCAACACATTGTACCAATACAACCGTGGCTAAAAGAATTGTTTTATAATTTTGTTAGTCGGTTTGTCTGCAAGTTTTAGCATGATCACATCTCTGAAATAAACTGAACTAAATTGAATATATTGTGGCATATAAACTGAAAAACTGACTTATGGCATGATGTAATGGTTATTGATAATTATTCCCATTTCATATGAAAGCTCAAGGTATTTTTTTTTAATTTCATTAACATTTAGTTAGATTTGTGCTCATTCGTTCGATCATATTTTTCCATTTTGTAGAAAGTTGCATGATCCCGGTTCTACAAACATTTTGGGAGTGATACGAAAAAGCGACAAGTAGTTTTGGCAGTCCTCTCTTGATTATGTTAACATGACACAGACAAAAGAATTCTGAGGAAAGCGAAACAGGTGAAAATTTAAAGGTGTAAGCTTAGGGCTATATGGCGCATTCATAAGCACCTGCCAGTTAAACTATCTTATTTTTTGCTGAGCTAACAATACTATCGTGATGAAAGACACACCCTTTCCAATGATCTTTTTTTTGTTTCACGAGGGACACGTGCAGATGAAGTGAAGGCTTGCCTTAAGTCAACAGTTCTATGGCCTAAAGTTAATATTTTGTTCTTAAAAGTAAATATAGGTATCATTTTCAACATGATTCAAAAGGTAGATGAGTTCTCCAGATTGTTTCTAGACAGTGGTGATAGAAACATTTTGGAGGAGGGAGGTGAAATAAACATTCCCAATAATCCTTGGTGATGTTGTGAGAGATCTGGCTAGCTTAACGGACAGAATCTACCTCAATATTGTTCAATCTGTTGTTGTTGGCTCTCTAATTATTTTAATGCGCATTCTAAACCCTCTAAAACTTTGCAATGGAACCAGACTTCAGGTCAAGACCTTGTATAAACATGTGATCGAAGCCACCATTTTTACTGTCGTCAACCAAGGGGAAACAGTCTTTATCCCTAGGATTCCCTTGATACCATCGGATTAACAATTTGAATTGAAACGTCTGCAATTTCCGGTTAAACTATGCTAAGCGATGACAATTAAAAAAGCATAGGGCCATACTTTGAAACTAGCCAGTATAGATCTCAGAAATGATTGTTTCTTGCATGGCCAGTTGTATGTGTCGTACTCAAGAGTCAGTTCACCAGATTTTTCTTAAACCCGAAAGAAGAACTAGAAATGTTGTTTACTGGGAAGTTTGGGAAAAATTTAAGTGTCAGCTCTTTATTCAAAAAAAAATGTAAATTGCTACCTCTTTCAGTATGAACAATGAAGTGCGGTTTTTACTAGCAGTAGGACTATTGTCGATGGGTTTGATTGCCCTTCCAGTAAGAAAAGAATCTCATAGGAAATCACAAATATATACGGACAAAGTCGCGGGCAACTGCTAGTAGCTTATAATAAGATGATTGAAGTTGCAAAGCATAAGCCATTCAAACAAGAATCCGTAAGGGTAAATAAAACTCAAATATTCATAGAGCTACGCAAGTACTATGCGTATCTATTCAAAGGATTATTCTGTACAAATTGCATTCTAACAAAACATCATTCATGGATACCGCAAACTATAAATGTGCTTGTGAAATTCTATTGTCAGCTGCCAAACGACGAGATCGCTTGATTTTCTACGCTACCAACTACATCAATTATATGTTTGATGGCATTTTTGCCTTTTTCTATGGAAGACGAGTGTATTAAGTGTATTATTATCTATTAAATATGTAAAGTATTGCCAGTAAGCTTTAAACATAAGTACTTATTAGCAATTAACAATCATGGCAATCAAGAACATAACCCAATTATGCACAACCACGATACTCGGTTGATGTCCGCTGGTAAGCTCGAGGTTCCTAGAATCAATAACTAACTAACGGAGATAGGACTTTGAAAAAACACCTACCTTATCTATTAAACAGCTTGCCTAAGGACATCCGACTAGAAACCAGTAAAAGAAAATTTAAAACTAAACTTAAGAAATATTTATTGTCAACACTGCCTTAAAATTATAATTAGATTTTTTACTATATTTTTTATCAATATTTGTTAATTACACTTGTATTAAAATCAATGTTCTAATAAGCATTAATGTATTACAAGAGACTTGATTCTGCAGACAAATGGGCGGGACTATGTTAGCTTTTAAGATTCTTTCTGTAAATGATTAATAGTATAAATAAATAATATAAAAAAAAAAATTAACTGCCCTCACGTTACAGTAACAGCATCGTACTAAAATTCAACATCAATATCCAATGGCTATAAAGACCAGTGACCTATTCCCAAGACGCCACACTATTCTGGATTACCCTCATTTGGGATCCATGGCACCTCCGTGCACCAGAATTAAAGGAAGACATGCTGCTGACTCTCTGACAAATCAAGGAGCTGACGTATATGTTTTGCAGTGAGCTGACGTGTATCAAGTGGTTGAAGAATTCTAAAAGACTACCCAAAGAGATTTTCTTATGACAGTAAGAGATGAGACGAGCAGGACTTTCAGCTGATGGTAATTGATTCGCCCTGCCCATAACAATACAATGCCGCTCAGGATTCTTGAGAAACCTAGAAAGCGCTCGTCACTTTGAGACATAAGATGTTAAGTCTCATTTGCCCAGTAATTTCACTAGCTATACGCCCTTTTGATCGAAACACAATAATGCTTACACATTACTGCTTCACGACAGAAATAGGCGCCGTCGTGGTACCCAGACGGCATCCTGTGCAAAGGAGCCTCCCACTGGTGAATAAATGAGATGCTATATTAACGCAATAAAGGACCACATTCGCAGAGGATGTGTAAATAAAACATTATTATTTGAATCGTTCGCTCAATCTAACTTATAAAGGGCAAAAAGTAACAAAAAAATTATCGAACAGAATAAGACGGTACATAAAACTCGACGTATCGGTAAAAGCTCTCGTAATGTACTTCTTGAGGTATTTGTATGCTAAAATATTTGCCATGAATTTCCTGCCGTGGAATTTGTGAGGGCTTTGAAGACGAGTTTTGAAAACTTGGAAGATACAAATGTTTTATGAATTATATCTATAAAATATTTACACATATTTTGAAGAACTTGAGTAGTAAGTAACTGTTGAACAATGGGTATGGTCTATGGTATGGCATGGTATATGGTCCACGTTCGGGTTTTTGTAAAACTAATGGAATTCCAGGTGGAAAGTTTCTCCATGCATAAGGGAAAAAAATAATGAAGTCTAAATAAAACTTTACTAATAATTAAATATAATATAATTGTTTTAATACCTGCTTGCTGAAGTCAATAACTTTTTTAGGAATTCAAATGCATTATATAATTTATGCTTAAATCGTAAATGTATTTTAACTACTTATATTGTTTCTGTCTACATTTTGCAAACTTCCCAGAAATAACAGCTTACTGCCAGAGTTGCATTTTATTAGTTTTTAATTAGTCTTAAGACAAAGTAAATAATATTGACGATAAAAAAGAGCCTAGTATTTATATTGAATATTACATATTTTATTTATTTATGTAAGATACTGTTAAAATGAATCTGTTAGCTATAAACAATGGTTCGAGAGCGGGAAAATAACCAACACTTTCATATCCCAAAGGAACAGCTCTATATTCTGACCTCGAGCTTTGGGGAAATTCAAAATTTATTCTGTTACCTTTATTTGTTAGAAAAATAATATGAAGTTGGGTCATACTGTCATACTTAAAATATTAAAAAACAGAATCAATCATTGGTCTTTGCTGTTTTTCAAATATTCAACGTCGACACTGTCACCATCACTGAGAAGGAATAAAGGAATCGATGGAATCACTGAGAGATGCAGTTGACCCGCTCTTCTTTAGGATTCTTTTCCACAGCCATTTGCAACGCATTCAGTGTTTTTGGCTGAATATTTTTGAGTATAAATAAAAGTGGGAGGCTCCTTTGTACAGGATGCCAGCTTGATTATGGGTAACACAACGGCGCCTATTTCTGCCGTGAAGGAGTAATGTGAAAATTCTGGGCAAACGAGACTTAACACTATGTCTCAAGGAGACGAGCGCAATTGTAGTGCCGATCAGAATTTATGGGATTTTCAAGAATCCTGAGTGGAACTACATTTCTAATGGGCGGGGCGTATTCATTACGATCAGATGAACGTCCTGCTCGTCCCGTCGTAATTTTCAGATATATGGTTAATGACTAATTATCTCAACTGGTCTGCTAATCATACATTCGAGTGTTCGTTTGGCGGTACTTAATGAAGCATTGTCGTGGTGGAGTAAAAATTCTGCTTATATCTAAGGCAACTGGCATATAATTTCTTATCTTTTATCATGTAGTAACTTCGCTTTTGTCTTATAAATAAATAAATAAATTAACAAATTCTTTATTTTGCTAGAAAACATGTAACAATGGGTGTAAATAGTTTTAATGTATCAATGTTATCGGCCATTTCTGGCATGCAAAATTATTATTAACAAAATTCTAGTTATTATTATAATTGATTAAAAAACTCTATATTTTAAGCACTTAGGTTAATTTAAATTATAATTATTATTTTTATATGTCATTATTTAAAGACTGGTATTAGTATATGTTTTAAAGACAATTTAATTTAACCTATTGTGTCAACATTTCATTTATGGAATAAAAACATTTTTCTATAAGCCATGTAAAAAGATCATTTTTAAATCGTTGGACGGGTAATACGCGTAAGCTTGGAGGGAGTTTATTAAATATTTTTATACACGTGACGTAGCTACATTTTCCGTAGGATGCATTATGAAATTTGTGTGCAATCACCAGTCTGTCACCGTTTCTTGTATTTCTCGGATAAATATCTCTTGCTTTTGTAAATCTTCTAGTACAACCGTTGCGGAGTTGCGGAATAACACTAAACCTCAATCAAAAGAATGTAGCATCATGTTTTCTCCTGTACAAGAAGTACAGGAGGACTTGCTGGTTATCTTTATTTTTGTTTGCAAATTCTCAAAAGGAAAAACCCTCAGCGGGCCTACCATGACCTCTTAATGCGATTCAATTGATGACCAAACTAACCTGCGTTGCTATTTCATACCACAACGTCATTAGAGTTATCTAGTTGACGTCAAATCAAGTCGGAATTGAATCGCTGTTTTTGTTCATTCATTCGTACCTTAGAATATTATATTCTAAGATTCATCCGTTAGCTAATATTTCAACCTAAACTGGATAGCTTTTGTGGCAAAGTGCGCGAATCAAAAAAAGTTGCTACTTTCTTAGCGGAAAGTGAATCGTTTTATTAATAAGCTTTAAAAGATAATGATGAAAACATACATAAAACATACAGAAAACGAAAATTGAAATATGAGATGAGAATACTTTGTTGGACTTCTTTGGAAAACAAATTACTGAAAATAAATACCGAAAATGGAAATACTAAAGATGAGGCAGTAAGAACCCTAGCCTATGCACGTTGTCTTTTAGCAATATATCAAACTTTCATAACCTGTGACGATGTCAAATACAGTTAAGTGTGCCATACAGCGATTCGTCATAGTTTTGCTCGGCGCTCTGTTTAATATAACTTTGCAAGTTCTTAGATATTTGGCAGATCAATTTCAAAGAAGACTACAGTACTCCATTCAAGATCTAATTAAATTAATTCTACACAGCGCCCATAGTTGAGGTCAGGTCAAGAGGAGGTCAGATAAATTTCTTTTTTTTTTTTAGTGAAAATAAGGAATGAGATGAGCAGGTCGATCAGCTGATGGTTATTGATAGGCCTTGCCCATTACAATGCAGTGCCGTTCAGGTTTCTTGAAAAACCCAAAAATTATGAGCGGCATATAATATTGCGCTCGTCACCTTGAGACATAAGATGTTAAGTCTCATTTACCCAGTAATTTCACAAGCTACGGCGCCCTTTAGACCGAAACAGTTATGTTTACACATTGCTGCTTCAGGGCAGAAATAGGCGCCGTTGTGGTACACATAAACTAGCCGGCATCCTGGCCTCCCACTGGTTAATTTCTATAGTAACTGAAGTAATTAATTTTAACAGTAACACTTAGGTACAATTTGCTATCAATATTATTGAGGCGTGACCTCCGTAACTTTACCTCTATTAATTTCCAATAAGTTGCCAGGTTTAATAATTGCAGCTAAATTTCACACTAATATGCGCATATAATAAGAAGAAGATGTGTTGGTAGGCACCCGACAAGATGGACTGACGATCTGGTCAATATCGCCGGAATACGTTGGATGAGGGCAGCGCAGGACCAATCGTCGTGGAATTCTTTGGGGGAGGCCTTTGTCCAGCAGTGGACGTCTTCCGGCTGATGATAGAAAATATTATTATATTTTCTTAATAATTTTATTTCTTAAAGTATTTCTTTTTTACCCCAATGTAAGATAATGTTCAGTCTCTAACTACTGTAAGATAATTTGCTATAAATTTTAATCAGAAGTAATTTTTAGTTTATTTCTTTTAGCTGGTGGGTATATATTTAAACCAGAAATTCTTTTATGCGATGTAGATTAATATTAAAGATGTTAAAGAGTTCAACTTTGAAATTTAGAATCAAAATGTACATACTATAATTCAATCATGTCCTGTTCGCGCTGCCTGTCGACTCAAGCCCACTTTATCGAATGAGCTTAACATTTTTTTTTATGAAAATAAGGAACGAGACGAGCAGGACGTTCCGATGATGGTAATATGCCCTGCTCAATACAATGCCGCTCAGGATTCTTGAAAAATCCAATAATTCTGAGCGGCACTACAATTGCACTCGTCACCTCGAGACATAAGATGTTGTCTCATTTGCCCAGTTATTTCAATAGCTACGGCGCCCTTCATACCGAAACACAGTAATGTTTACACATAACTGCTTCACGGCAGAAGTAGGCGTCGTTGTGGTACCCATAATCTAGCTGGCATCCTGTGCAAAGAAGCCTCCCACTGGTGAAACATATCGAGTGTGGCAGCTAGACTTGTTCAATATAATTAGTGTATTGAACGCACAAATCGACCAAAGAAAAACCAACATCTGTTAAAACTTAAATGATTGTTTATATAATATATATTAAACTAGCAGTTGCCCGCAACTTCGTCCGCGCATAATTTCTGGTTCCTATGAGATTATTTCTTGCTGGAAGGGCAATCAATGGCTCGGTCGTTTCTTGGAGAAAGAACTTTCTCTCAGCCATGCAACGCAATTCACTCCAGATCTAACAATATTGGGGTAGGGGCACAATATGACCAAGATTACTGGAAATGTTTAATTTACATCCCTCCTCTAAAATGTTTTCATCACCAATGTCTAGCAACAAATTGGAGAACTCTTCCAGCCTTTAAATTATGTCGAAGAAAGACACCCATATTTACTTTTAAGGACAAAATATTAACTTTAGCCCATAGAATTGATGACAAAAGGCATGCCTTCTTCATCTGCACGTGTCCCTCGTGAGACAAAAGGCAACGTCTGTCTGGAGTAACCAGCCAATAGTACCGTGAGTCCGCCCATACGTCGTTTACAATTCCTTATATCTTGCAGAGTCCTATTAAGAGCTTCAATGCCTTTCTTATGGGCCATATCACACTCATTCCATACAATAATTTTGGCTTCTCTAAGCACGTGTTCAGGTTCAAAGGTTATTTGAAAGGCGTAGGTGTCAAAGATGCTTTAATTATGTAGGTACCTATACAAATATAAAAATAATACAATACGGCCGAACTTCATAATACTTTCATTGAATAGTTGATTCAAACCCAATTACACTCCCTTTCTTAGATGATACCTACTTCCTAAGAAGACCTACCAAACTTCAATTTAACAATTTCATCCCCTATTTAACTACCCTTAAGGGAAGATTTCACAAAATAACGTATAGGTACAAATTTACATTACTTATAGCGAGTAACCTAAATTACGATTTTTAAGTCTCTAACTTCAAAAAAATAAGACTTTCATACAACTTTCAAACCCCCATTTCACCCCGTTTGGGGTGGGGGATTTTAATAGCATGCTTTTTTCTTGCACTTGCCTTCTATAAAGAACCTACATTTCAAATTTCAAGTTGAAATAAGTATAGTTCAAATTTTTCTATACAAACTTTATTCCCCTATATTACCACCCTGAAAAGAGCATTTCCCAAAATTACATCGACTGATTTATGTTATTTAAACCTAATAACCTAAATGTAAATTTTCACGTCTGTAACTTGAAAAACATAGGACTTTCATACAACCTTTGACCCTCCTTTCACCCCCTTAGGGAAGGAGTTTCTCAAGTTCGTTTCTTAGCTGACACCTACGTCCTAGAAAGAACCTACCTTCCAAATTTCAAGTTTGTAAGCTTTGTAGTTACTGAGAGTTCGTGATGAGTCAATTACCGGTAGAACTTTATATATATAGAAAAGGAGCCAATCACAGATACTGTAGAGAATGTTTTTTTATGGAAAAGGAGGACAAACGACCGTACGGATCACCTGGTGTAAAGTGAACACCACCGCCCACATTCTCTTGTAACACAAGAGAATCCCAGGAGCGTTGCCGGCCTTTAAGAAAAATGTAGCCATGTCGCATCGTCCCGGAAACATTGCACAAGGAAGCTCATTCCAAGTTCCTTGAAAACCGCACTGTGGAGGAGCGCCACACATCCAGATGGTAGTGAAAATGACACAAAATATTAGAAGCATATATAGGAATATTGATGAACTAAATGTTTTGTTAACAAGAATGAAGTTAAGTATTGATATCATCATACTTACAGAGTGCTGGCTTTGCAGTGATAGGACAAATCCAGTGCTTTCTGGATATAAATCGTACAAGACATCACGACAACTAAACCAAAATGACGGACTAGTGACGTACGTTTAAAGTGAATTGTCTTTTTCAGTAAGCGAGCCCCATCTCATTGAGGCGAACTGTCTGACTCTTACATCTGGTGATACATGCATAATCTGTATCTATAGGCCGCCATCTTTCAGAGATACAAGCAATTTCATTTCATCACTGGATGCATTATTGATACAGCATAAAATGTATAACAATATAATTATTGTAGGGGACATCAATATAAATATCAGTCCTGATAATATCACTACCAAAGGACAATCGGACGAATTTTTATCCCTAGTTGCTAGCCATGATATTCTACCAGGACATACATTTTCAACCAGAAACAACAGCTGCTTAGATCACATTTTGCTTAAAACTCGATGTGACAATATTGTGGCTGTGATTAAGACAGACATTACGGATCATGCGTCAGTTCTACTTAACATCTCAAAAACGATTATGTGGCATATAAATCTGTAAAAAGAATTAATTATGAAGCTGCACTAGCAGAGCTACTAACCACGGACTTTGAATGTCATTACTGATTCTGCAGATGCTAATATAGCAACGAATATGTTTCTCAGCTACTTAGCAAATGTAATCAAACAACATACTGTGGTAAAGAGAGTTGCAAGTGCTAAAAGAAAAATAAAGCCCTGGATAACCCCAGGGCTAATAAGATCAATCAGGAAGCGAGACAATTTGCATAAAAAGTGTCGTAAAGCTCCTAATAATATTGAATTGCAAAAAACTTACAGACTTTACCGAAACATGTGTAACTCTATCCTCAAAGCAGCCAAACGGAAATACGATAGGAAATTACTAAATAATTCCGTACATAAAACTAAAGATATGTGGGATAATATAAAACGAATTTGCAATATTGGTAGTGGTAAAACTAACGAATGTAAGGAACTATTAAGCTTATCATCTTCTCCAATCGATTCTGTAAATATTGTAAACAAATACTTCGCCACAGTAGGATCCTCACTTGCAGCAGATATATCTGCTAGTCTCTCAGCAGAACTAATGGTGAAAAAAGACAATGAAAAATCTACTAAAACTCCTGAATCATCGTTTGCTCTCTTTATTGTAAATGAATCCGAAATTATCAGCACAATTAATTCACTCAAATCTCAAAGCGCTCCAGGATGGGACGGAATATAAAACGACTTTTATAAAAATACTAAATTTGCTATTTGCAAACCCATTACACACATTTGCAATACTTGTTTCTTGACAGGAGTTTTCCCCACTGCATTGAAAAAATCTATTATATGTCCCATTTATAAAGGTGGAGATAGAGATAGTGCTTCGAACTATCGCCCAATTTCTTTACTTCCTGCACTCCAAGATTATAGAAAAGATCATAAACAAAAAATTGGTGATATACCTAGAGAGTAAAAACTTGTTATCGAATAATCAGTTTGGTTTCCGGCCCAAAAAATCAACTTTTACCGCAGTAACAAAAATAACATATGATTTAATTAATAACCTAGATTCAGGTAAAAAGTGTATGGGCGTTTTCCTAGATCTCACGAAGGCATTCGACACTGTCTCTGCTCCCAACCTTTTACATAAACTAGAGCAACTCGGTATAAGGGGTTTTCAGCTTAAACTTTTTGAAAGCTACCTTACAAAACGCAAACAAGCGGTTAAAATTGACCAATATCTAAGTGACGAGGTCTGTGTTGACTGTGGAGTTCCGCAAGGAAGCATACTCGGGCCAACGCTCTTCACTATATATATTAACGAGCTCTGTAACATGCAATTACCTAACACTGTCATCTCAACATATGCAGACGACACTGCATTAATATTTTCAGGAAGTACATGGACAGACGTTAAGGAAATAGCAGAAAGAGGGTTATGCAAAGTATCTTATTGGCTAAAACGCAACATATTGACCCTAAATGTAAATAAGACGAAGTATGTCCCCTTCTCAATTTCAACCAGAAACAATCCTGATCAGGACTTTTAGATTAAAATACATTCATGTATGCATTTTCCTGGTCAATCTGACTATTGCAACTGTCCAAATATCCAAAAAGCTGATCATATTAAATACCTAGGAGTCTATCTAGACAGACACCTGAGATGGGACATACATATATATAACCAGACAAGCAGAATTAGGAAACTAATATATATTTTTAAAAGCTTACGACATGTCACAGATCCGGAACTTATAAAAAACATTTATGTGTCCCTGGTACAATCGCTATTAATATATTGCCTACCGGTATGGGGAGGAGTCCCGAAATAACACCTAATAAGTATAGAACGGGCCCAAAGATGCATACTTAAAGTAATGTTTTTTAAACGTTTTAGGCATCCCACAAAGCAGCTGTATCGTGAAAATAGGCTAATGAGCATGAGACAGTTGTATATTTTACATGTGCTTCTATATAAACATAATGAACTCCCATATAACACAATACGCGAACAAATTAAGCAAAAAAGGCTCCGACATAATGTCTGTCAAATACCATCAAACAAAACAAAATTTACTAATAAACAAATCACTTTCTTATCAAATTCTCTATATAATAAAATAAATAAAGATCTAAATATTTTTGAAATGACCACAAATAAACTCAAACATGAAGATCAAAACTGGTTTCTAACAAAAGACTATAGAGAAACTGAAGAATTGTTAGAAATTATAACGTAATACATTTAAAATATAACATGACTCTTCTTAGTAAGTTAAACTACTTTAGGATCAATAAATAAAATCCACCACAAAAAAAATATATATATATATTAATATACAACTTATAACTGCATCTTGTCGCATCTAGTAGCTGCTAATACTGTGTTGATTCATGTCGGTATCAACTCACTTATTGTTTTATTGAGGGTACATGTAATTTTAATACAACAGCGAAGTACAATTTATTTTGTGCAATGGTTACCATTTTTATTAGAAACTGTGGTGATAATGTAGTGGGTTTGATTATCAATTGGTAGACATCCTGTTATTTAATTAAGTCTAACAAACCAAATATGTGAATCAGGTTAGCTACCTAACTACCCAACTGGCGAAATGGTCTGGGTATGTACGGAGAGTAATTCTGCTTTAATTAAATATCACATTACACGCATCATTTACATTACATCAGTTGACCTAAATAATTAATATACGATATTATTTATTAATACTTATATTTCAATAGGTATAAGATACATTTAAACTTGCTTAATTTAAAACTAGGTAATAATTTAGATACCTTACGTCACTAATTAGCAAATAAGCACATATTCTTTTAGAAAATATTATATCTATCTATATTTCATACATATAAAGAAATATACAATCATATACCTTCACTTGTATGTACATAATTATCTGGTGGTATACATACTGACCTACATATTTACTCATTACTACTCATACCTTTAAATTAATTATATACTATATTATATTATTTATTTATTTTTCCTCTCAAATTTATTAAACTACTACTCATGTTGTGCATTATAATAGTCAGACATACACATTCTTGAACTATGGAATAACAGACCGATACACGGGGAGTACTAATATCCTAAACACAGGGAAACTTAGTTAGGAGTTAGAGCTCAGCCATGTACTAGTAGATTGATGTCATAATGTAGACTACATACCTACCACTCCAGCAAAATATCAATTTTCTGGGAAGGCACCAGCTTTTATGTCTGCTTCACATAAAACCTACTGTCTGTATGTGCCTAGGTTCTTTAAGAAGTCCTAGCAATAAAAACTTCGTACCTACTTGTCTAGATGCACTTACCAAACATAAGTATATAGGCTTCTTCTTAATGTTTGTATCTAAAGGTTGTGATGTATAATGTTGTGTAGTAGGTGTTATGAGTACGTAGTAGCATGTACATGGCTTTTTTGTATAATACGTTTTTCTTTTGAGACAAAATAAAAATATTTGTATTTGTATTTGATAATACCCTAATTTGTGGCGTGTCGTGCGAAAGTGGAATTTGGCGGTAGGAATCAGATGAAACAGCTTCAGAACACTCCCCATGATAAATGCGGTAGAAAACACGCAATGAAGCAACGTCTCTATGCTACGCCAAGTGATATAGCCGTTCACAGAGCATCCGGGTCCCCGACGCGATCAAATGGATCGACTAGGGCGCCAGATCAGAGATGACACCAATACTCCTTGTGTCGCTGGAGCCGCGCTTTGTAGAGCGGTAGAGTGATGGCCGGCTTGAAGTATGGCCGTGTTCAATTTATGACGCCCAGCTTTACGATACCAGGCGAGGCTTTAAGGGAGGTATTGTCGAAGAGCGTTGATATGATAAATGGGGCTTTTTTAGTGGTAAACGCGCAAACTTGAGTCTTCAGAGGGTAATTTAGACAACGTTCAATGTACCCTATTCCGCGGCCTTCTGAAGAGAGGACTCGATAGAAGACTCAAGTTTCTCCCGGCACTGATTACGGATTGACGATTACCCGAGAGAGACCAGCATGGACTGTTGTATGAATGTATGTTGGAGGTGTCAAACAAATCATTGATAGAGTCAATGATATGTTGGACACAAACAAACAGATTTTCGTTATACGTGTCGACGTCATAAGACTGTAGCGTGATTCTCCAACTTCAAAACAGCCCTTGGTCGCCTCTTACGACACCCTATTCTTTTAACGCCCCGGGGAAGCACGGGCCAAATATGTATATGATATTGTTCCATGTCTGCATTATGTATTTTAGAGCAACGATTTCATTATTTTGTAAACTTGGTGAGAATCTGCCATGCGTAAAAATTTTGACGAATAGGCATAATTATATCCAGATAATTATTGCAATATTAAAAAGATTACTAGAAATAATAAATATGGAGAGCTAAAAAAACTCGAGCACAATTGTATAATAATCAACTTTTAATTAGTTCTTCAGTAAGCAAGAGGCTAGCTTGCATTGCTTTATTTTGCAAATGATTTTTATTGTGTCTGGCTTCGGGTTTGTAGCAAAGTACTGCTTTTATTGGCTTGAAGAATTTACTCTTAACGACACGATTAGTCGACATGAGAATTATAATGTCATTGAATTAATTGTTATTGCATCAACCAATAATTTATAATTATAATTTTATATATTATAATTTATAATAATATATATCAAACACAAATGGTTGCGATTTATATTTGTGAAGTTCTCAGAATGCTATGTTTAATGTCCTTTGTTTATGGAATAAAGGACAAATGAGTGTACCTGATGTTAAGAGATTAATGTTGCCAACATTCGTCTACAACAGCAGAAGAACCACAGGAATATAGCCGGCCTTTTAGGAAGGTGTACATACTTTGAAGGCAACCATCTCGTATCGCCCTGACTGTTGTTGATGGCGCAAGGGATCTCATTACACAGTTTGGAGCTGTGTAGTTAGCCATATATCCAGATATTGAGGATAATATCCAAAATTTCTCGCATGTTGTGTGACGGTGGACAGCAGCATGAAACAGACTAGATTTTCGGAATATTCTCGGTGATAAATGTAGAACACAATGAAGGGACTCTACGCAACGCCACTTGCGTTCGAGCAGTTCACAAAGCAATGAAAAAACTAATTGGGTCTAAAGCATGGGGCTGTATTTTGCAGTAGCGGCCATATACGTATCAAGGTATATTGAGTTTTTCTCACAACATTGCCAGTAGAAGGCATCAATGACGTGCTCTCGTTCGACCAACCACCATGGATGAGTACGCGAGGCTCCGATTTTTAAAATTCCTCTGTGATGAAAACTTGAAGAGTCTCAAGAAATAAATATACCAGCATCTTTGCTTCAATGAGACTTTATAGTGCAGTGTGGTCTCTACTGGTGAATTTAAGAAAAATGGCTGATTTTGCCAGCCGGCAATTAATTCAAAACCACGGGTGCATAAACGCAACGGCCAACGGTGCATCTTTTCAACTCCCTGGAGTAGGATCTCAGCATAGCCAAGGTAACTGGGCTTAAATTGCTGCGATTTACATCTGTGGTATTGGTTTTTCTCGAGGATTCATCATTAGGGATCTAGTTTCATTCTTATCTTTAACCACCAAATTAGTTGTTTTTACAACTTACACAGTGGTGCAGGCTATTTACACGCCTCATCAGTATCCATCATTGTTTCTTAAAACTGGTAAATGGACATAATCGTAACGTTTGGTTTGCGGATTTGGAGTACGACTCGCACAGAAAGTGAAGGTATAGTGTTGATTTTTTTTAGATAAGTTCTCTCGGTTCCTTAATTTAATATATTGTTGCGTAGCAACGCTTCGACGTATAAGATGAGAGTTGCCAAACTTCACATCGTGCAGCAACGTAAATGATGAGAGTTGTCAAACTTCAAGACATTGTTAATTTCAACAGCTCCGTCAGCAATACTCGTGGCTCAGCGGAAAAGTGTTTACTTTAGACGCTGTAGACCCGGATTCGATACACCTACCAGTGTATGAATTTTTTTGGGTTTTGTAAAGTTAATGGAAATTTCTAGTAAGTTCGAGATCAAATCGAACAGAGTATCTTTTTACTCTGGATAGAAAATGTGTTAGCAACATAACAATATTTAAAAGAAATTTCTAGTACAATTTAAATTTAAAGATGGAATGGAAGAATTATTTTGAAAATAGAACAGATCCGGGGATATATAAGCCGTACTAAGCGTGGCCTACGACAGTTCTAGTTCTGACTCGAAAGTGTAAAGGACGAAGAAGAAGAAAAGAAGAAGTAGTGAAAAGTGGAAAGTGATCCAAGAAGAAAAAGATAGAAGAGACTTAGTGTTCGGTGGGGTGTGACGCGTTGAAGGTACGAGTACCGCCGCCCACAAAAGGAACAGCGGCAGACCGGTGAAGTGCAAGTACAGAAAAAGAGTTGAACACAAATAAAGACTCGTTCCTATAAGCGGAGTATTATTTCCAATCCCTGACCCACTCTCGTGTGAATATCATGTTAATCTACTGTATCTATGTATGCAGTGCAGAACGTGGATACAACTAATCATTTGGAAATTTACCTTTTATAACAAAGACTTGCCGAAAATATTAATAAAGATTTGCAAGTACTTGCATCGTATCTAACTGAAGATACACCCAAAGACCATTCTGCGTGGTGTGTGTTTTAATAACAAGTATGAATAAAATTAAACAGCAGTTTTCATGTAAATAATTACAGATACAATGAATATTCAACTACAAATTGAATAATTTCGTTCAAGACGTTTCGACAACATCTTACATCGAGAAATAAAGGAGTTAAATTCTCTGTTAGAAACATATTCAAACTTTACTAGAAACCGGAAGCACAAATTCAAATTAAAACTCAAAATATAAGTTCAAAATTATAAAAAAAAATTCCTCAAAGGCGTGGTTCATCTTCTAATATATAAAATTCTCGTGTCATGGTGTTAAACTTTGAACTCCTCCGAAACGGCTTGACCGATTCTCATGAAATTTTGAGTGCATATTGGGTAGCTTAAGGATGGTCCGCACGAATTTATTTTTTATTTTTTTGAAATTTTTTTTAATTTGTTTGATTGTGAGTCAGCATTAAAAATACATACAACTTCGATCAACAGTTACTTTTGTATCGTGATTTTAATATCAGCAATACAACGTTTGCTGGGTCAGCTAAGTAGTAAAATATAATATTATTATTCTTGCGATAAATATTTGTAGAAATATTTACCATCACAATATTCCAAATAATTTACGGAAATCGTTTCTTGTAAACCTCGATATTCTTGATACCATTTTGCGTAAAGACACTTCAATTCGACCAGTACTTTTAAAAGTTCGGAAACTTTAAAGGCGGGAATTTTTATTGTACTATTTATTTTCTGATCTCAAAATAAAAGAGTTGTTTCATCCCTTCATAATTTTTTGTACTTAGTATACAAACTTATATTTAAAATGTGAGAACAATGGAAGAGGAAGACGAACCAACCAGTACCGGTCCAGATGTAAAGTGATCACCGCCGCCCACATTCCACTTCAACACTAGAGTAATCACAGGAGCGTTGCTGGTATTTCAGACAAGTAAACGTGCTTTTTATGAAGGTCGTATGTCGTTTAATCCTGGAAACAGGGAAGGTCATGCCATTCTTTGGATTCCTCCACCAACTTTTCAGAATGATACGTAGGGCACGCTATGATGGCCGTTTTGACGTTGTTTGAAGTTTCCTATTAATAATTATTTATAACCTTTTTAATCAGGTACTACTTGCAAATAAAACTAATAGATTTGATTATATTTTTTTCGAGAATAAATTGACATTTCACATCACTATTATAATATGTCAAAGCGGCCATCATAGTTTGAGGCGTATTTACACACATAACTAGGATATTTCATAATATATACTATCTTTTCATACTTGAAATTCATACATGCTCTACAACCTTCTCGAAGGGATAGAAGATTTCATACGTGGCTGTCTTTTTTCCGAAAGTAGCTTTCTCATTATCTCAGATCTTTCCATACATCACACCTTAGCCATAATTACTGTATTAAAGCATTTGTTATAATATAATAAACAAAATTTTATTGAATAATTTTAGGTTTGAAATATTAATATATGATGGGGCACGGCGATCACATGGTCAGGATTCTCGCTATTATCCATTGACGTGGGACTTTAACACCACAGCAAGTAAAATACAGTCTTACAGAAATACGGCTTAATAATTAGCAAGAAACATTTATTTATGAAGCAAAGCCTATTATAGCTTTTAATAATAGATTATATAATAAGAAGTGGTGTTCCCGTAATGCGCGTGCGACACAACCACTTCGCTCAATAGTTCTTCCGTGACTACCTGCACGGCGCCCGCCCGGCGTCTGCTCTCGCCCGCACTCGCACCACACGCCATCATATTCGTACTCGCTTCTTGTGCTCGACGTTCTTGATGAAATATAAAATTAAATGATCATGTCTATAATAGGGTTACGCATTTATTTGTAAAAGTTTGTCTTTTGAGATTAGCTTATCGTGCGTTTAGCTCCATATAGGTGCTGTAGATATTGATTTCAGTACCGCTCACAGTTATAAACAAATAAAACTTACGAGTGACCGTATACCAGCTGTTTTCATTTCTATTCTTCATTTCATTACATCTTAGGATTTGTCCAAATCTGACTCATAAAAGGAAATACAAGTGAAATAAGATAGAATTACTTATGTCAATAAAAATAAGCAGATACAGATAAAATAGCAATTAAAAACTTCCTTAAGACTAAATAAAATGCCAACTTAAAATGCAACTATTGATAAAGGTTCCCAACAACCTACAGAAATAAAAATCTAATAGTCCCCCAAATAAAATATTGTCTTTCCAGTATATTAGATTGACTCTTCTGTAAATTGGAAGCAACGAGGGAATTATATTATCTATTCCACGTGTAATCGTTAGCAAGACCTTTCGGCATAATTAAAGAATGTTCTGGAAAAATAAGAGTTTTGGATTCATTTCTGCCTAATGATATTCAGAGCACGCACGCGGCTGTGGAGGTGATTTTATGAGGATCTTTGTTATGAGAGAATAGCGATTTAGAATTTTTGTGAAATAAATATGAAAAAAAAAACTGAAGTGACAGTGGGCAGGGCACATAGCTCGACAGACAGATTACCGTTGGGGCAGTAAAGTCCACAAAGGGCGACCACATACCGGAAGACGCAGTATTGGTAGGCCCTCCACAAGATTGACCGACGATCTAGATAAGATCGTCGGAATACGTAGCATGAGGGCAGCGCAGGACCGATCGTCGGAAATCTTTGGGGGAGGCCTTTGTCCAGCAGTGGACGTCTTCCAGCTGATGATGATGAAATATTGTGGTTAGGCCAAAACCGAAGCCAACAAGTAATGTTCCTGATAGATTAGAATGCAGAAACATTTATTTTTACATTGTGGAAACATCTCTACCGACTGTAGTGTTACCGAACCAGTATGAAGAGACTTTCAAGCAGCATACACTAACTCAAGATATCGGAAAGACCTCCTTACTGGTTCCGCTTGTCATATTTTTATTTAAACTTTGCATTTTAAGATTATCGTAAAGCGCTTGCCCGTTTGCAACTGTTATAAAAAATGATGTTAACTTTTTGGTTAATTTTTAAAGATTTTTGCTACTGTCTATCGTAATAGAAAGAAGAAACACAATAGTTGCTATATTTTACAATACATTATCAATATTACATAAATTATAGTCCTAATCCCTAAATGACTCAATCTTAGAGACGTCATTTTTGTAATACCAGACCACGGAATTGGATTCAACATTAGATCTTACTAGGGAATTATATAGTAACTAAGCGAAGGATAATTATCCAAATATCTACTACGATAATTAGTACGTATCCTGCACAAAACCGTTCGCTTGTGACTAACAACTGCGTAAATGTAATTCCACAAACTATTATCGTTATTGGTATTAAGGAAAATACTTATTTGTTCCACCTGCTCTATCTAATGCATTATTTCACTAATAAACACCTTATGAAAATTGGCGTACGTGCAAAATCGTATAAGGTGTCTACAAATAATTTATTGTTACTGGCTTATATTTGGTAGTAACATAGAATCAAGTTGCTTAATAATAAATAAATAATATTGACACACTTTTTACACAAATTATCTTTCCCCAAGTTAAGCATATATAGCCTGTGTTATGGGTTAGAAGACAATGATATATTTAATACAAAACACTTAAACATACATAAATTGATATAAACATACATAAATACATTTAAACATCCATGACTCGGCAACAATCATCCATATTCATCATATTATAAATGATTGCACCAACCGGTGTTCGAACCCGGGACCTCTAGCTTAGTAGGTAGGATTGCTAACCACTCGGCTATACTATGCATATTAATGTATTAATAAGTTGAGTTTTAAAGTGATTTTATGGTTATGATGTTGATTTCAGCCATAACGATGATGACAATAAATTAAATTAAGCGACAAGAATATTTAAGTTATCTAAATATTATTTTAATTTGATTTTGAATTTAATTTTAATGCCATCACAAGGCTTACTAAGTTGGAATCAAACTAAAGCCGGGGTACCTCAGGGCAGTGAACTTGGACCATTATTATTTCTACTATATATCAACGACCTACAAAATATTACAGAAAATAAGTGTGTGCTATATGCTGACGACATTACAATAATTATACCTGACACAAACTCAAATAGACCATACGACTTGGTCATAAATGATGAAATCATGAAAATCGGCAAATGGTTAGAAAGTAACAATTTAAATATTAATATAATAAAAACAATACTTATACAATTTAAAAATTATAATACCGTTTATCTACCCATTAGAAACATAACATACAATGAAATTAAAATTGATGAGGTTGAAAATTCCAAATTCTTAGGCATAATAATGGATAACAATTGTAATTGGAAAGCTCACGTAGAATCATTATGCAAACGTCTCAATAAGTTTGTTTTTGCAATAAGGAGAATAAAAAAAACTATATCGGAAAAAGCGGCTTTAACGGCTTACCACGCTTACGTAGATTCTATTAACAATTGTTAAATTATACATATTTGAGTGCTGTATGTTTGTTTGTAAAAATTTTAGCGAATTCACTAAACAGGAAAACACTTCTCTTTTCCCATCCAGGGACCCCACCAAACTACAAGTACCTTGCTGTAGAACTACATTATTTCAGAGTAACTGTTTTTGTATGTGCATAAAAATCTGTAAGCACATCCCAAAAATAATAATAGAGGTATCGTCAAATAGGAATTTCTCATCTAAATTGAAAATATACCTTAGTAAAAACTGCTTATATTCATTAGACGAATATTTTCAACTAAAAACTTGACTACTTATATACTTTATAATACTGCTACTAATCTTTTGTTAAATTGATATTATTTAAAGTGATAAAAGTATATATCTCGGGCTATTTTTCGCAACTCGACGCCCATACGTCACTTTTACGTGAAAACCCTGAATTCATGCACAGTGCGACTTAGTCAATCTTACACACAATCTTTGAATATCTTTGCAGATATTTGTGGGTTTTCCTTACGATATTTTCTTGCACCGTAAGAGCATTGAATAAACGTACTAATGAATTCAGAAAACTGATACATACACATACAGAAAAACATTTACTTGCCGGCCTGACTCCATTTTTATAATATTAAGAAGCAAAAAATATAACGCCTTTGTCTTTTTTAACAGCAAAAGTGTTGAAAACAAATATTGGTTGTTATATTTTTTAAATATTGTGTTAATGTTGAAATTATTTCCACAAAATAATTTTAACACATTTTTTGCCTCTATACGAGGATCTTCAGGAGCTGTTGACTCCACGGACGCTGAAACAAGACTCAAGAGAGACTCCCGTCGGTTTGAAATAATAGCTTAAGATGTTTAACTATTTATTACATTACTGCGTAGGAAATCATTTTTTTTTTGATATAAGATTCACTTGAAATAATATCCAAATTGGTTTAACCTTCCCACATCGGCGCTCTCCGCCTCAAAAAGTCCGGCGTGCGTTCGGCGCTCGCGCAGCGTTCTCCCCTTGCGTATTATTTTACGTGTAGTAGTACAATGCTTATAACTAGGGTGATTTGAGTGACTGTCACTGAAAGCTATTGAAACAAGCTATAAGACCATGCATAAATTATTCATATTGTGTTTTTATTTTAGTTCACACAGACTTTTCTTCCGACCATAAGTGTAAAAATAGGTATATTTAGAATAAATAATGTTTTTCAATGATAATTACTTGTTTTATTTACCAACTTTTATGTTCTTGTAATAAGCATTATATGTTCTTTATAAAATAAAGATGCCTTCATACTAATATTTTGATATATTCATGCAGAAACATACCAACGAAAATGATGATCAACAGAAATTGCTCGCGTTAGGAGCCGTTCTTCCAAAACGATTTTATGAACAGATATTTAGCTTCTACACTTTTATTCATAAACCATTCGGTAGGAAATTTAATCTAGATATTATTTTGATAATAGTAGATCAGATTATTTATAAAATACTATACTGTTTGAAGCAAAAACTAGACTGGGGTAGAAAATTCATTATAAAATCCAAAGATTTTTATCCTGTACATTTTGTCATGAAAATCTATGTTTTCTGTTCATACATAACATCTATCAAAATGGCACTGAAATGACCTTTTCAGCAATATATAAAACATGTACACCATATAACAAAAACTATTGAAAAAAAGGTAAATGAAAGTGGCTTGCGTGGACACAAAACCGTCACACACATGCTTACACAAATGCTTACGTGTATTTACACGGGTGCTCTAACTTCGCGCTGCTTGAGAATTCTAAATTTCTTAGCACTTGCCTTTCTTGTGGTATATTGTGTAGCTTGTCTTCCTCCTCCTCGCGTCGTATTCCTCATTGCTGAGGGTCGTGATTTCTCTGAGGACTTAAGTTTTTGACAATGGTTCGCCAGCTGTGTCTATCTTTGGCAACGTGCATAGCTTGTCTTACTCGTTGTATATTTAACGAAAAAGATATATCCGCGCGCCCCCCGCGAACAGACATAATATCTATAACTCCACAAAGAACAATCTTCGTGCGCTGTCTTGTAAGTGAACCGCATTGTCCGTAAAGCTATGACGTCGAATGTTGGTGGCCTTGTATCGTAACGAATCGAAATCTGTGTCAGATTTCATTCGTTCATAATTGCATAGGTAAATAGACCATCTTGTACACGTAACAAGCGCTAAAACTGGGTGAGGCAAAACAGTGCCATACGGCACTACCGATCTCTGCGTGTTTGTAAAATCAAGGTAAGGTACTTACTTATTGGTCGAGGTAGTTACTTATTGAAGCAAAAATAAACATACAAACTCACAAAAACATTCGACAAAGAAGCAATAATATATAATAAAATATAATTAACATTTCTTATCTTTCGTCGTATTGGGATTGGCGCGATTTCAACCTTTGCTCTTGCATGAAATAAATATTAATTTGGCTTTTGAAAGGGAGGGCTCGCTGAGTTTCTTGCGTCCATTCTTCGCAATCCTGAAGCATTTCTCTTCCGAATAGCTGCTCAAATCCGACTTTCAATAAATGATTGCATGATCCAATTTAAGATAAAAATATTCAGATCACATTTACTTCAATAAATCTTTTTTTTAGGAGAGTCTCAATTGATATGATAAATATGAATCTGAATTTGTTTGTTACGCTTTCAAGCCTAAATAACTCAACAAGGCATCAT
Source organism: Leptidea juvernica (assembly GCA_949711755.1). Lineage (NCBI taxonomy): Eukaryota > Metazoa > Arthropoda > Insecta > Lepidoptera > Pieridae > Leptidea > Leptidea juvernica. The sequence goes on along the minus strand of CATIXQ010000009.1, from coordinate 7,169,368 downwards.
GAAATTTTGCACACAGGAGTATAAAGAAAAGTTTTTCTTTTTTTTTCACCAGAAATTCTTAAGAGTTTGGAGAGAGCACGGTTTTTATTATTGTGAATTCGCGGCATTCGCGAAAAACCTAATTGGCGATTTCAAATCAAATCAAAGTAAATGAAGAGGGCAAAAAGGAATAATGGGAGAGTTTCTTCTGCCGCTTCTTCTCTCTCAAAGCACAGTTTTTTTTCGAAGCGGTGGCAGTGTTAGAAGTGACATCAAAAATAATTCTAAGGGAACAATTTTGAGAAAATCAATGCTTTTCATGCCTTCATCACTTTATTCATGTAGGTCAAAGAAATGACATTTATGAACATTAAAAGTTAATCATTTTACCATTTACCAACAATTTTCTGTGACCTCCCTTTGCGTATCGCTTCCATTGTTAGATAATTCGATTTTACCACCCAATTCTTTTTTAAATTATCAGTCAAAAAATGATCAGTATGTTTCTCATAGGCTGCAAGTCCTAAGTCATCTTTTAAAATATGCGACATGGTTCTTAGTGCTATCTTCATCTACCGAGATAAGATATTTTGCTTTCAGACAGAATTTGGCCCCATAACTACTTTTTGTAATGCAATCACAGCGATTCGGTTCTCTTTATCACCTCACTCCATTTGAATATCGCAAAATATTGTACAATGTATTGGTGCCAAGTTAAGAAAACTCAATGAACAATCATATAATAATGACAGATTCCAAATTGAAATGTAATATTTTATTTATTTTTAATTGTAACAGTATTTATGGCCAGACAGACGAGAACCAACCTATACTTAGGTTTGTTCTCGTAACTATAAATATATAAGATAGTTTTAATTTAAAGTTAACATTATTTTTCTTACTGTCAACGTTGCCAGCGCTAACGTAGAAATTAATTGTATCAAACACTAGCAAATATTCCGATCTACTAAGTAATTAATATCGTAGTTCAGACAATAGCAATGCATACATTATAAAACTAGACGATATCACACTAAAACAGGATTTAATTAAGCAACTGTCTAAGGTAACTGTAATTAAAGATATCTCCTGTTTTCCAATCTTGTATCGATGCTGAAGGTACACTCTAATACTGGTCTAAACGGATTTTGCCTAGTTTTATATTTTGACAGTTTTAGCCGCTAATCCTCTAGGAACTCCTGGTGGTTGTCGGCGTTTGTTCGAGTAGAAATAATTTATGAGTTGCGTTAAACAGAGAATTTCATGCGATGCAATTAGGTCGTTGACCACTGATGAAGTATTTAAATATTAGGTATTGCTTGCAAACTCAATTGGCCTGAAATTAACCACTCAGATACCAATGCGTCTGTTGCCTATGGGTATCCCTCTATGTTTTTTTTTCTACAGGAACCATCTGCAGTACAGCTTGCCATAACAAATCACAACAAAGAGAATAAACAATTATAGAGAATAGAATAACATAGTTTTTAAGCCTGTAACTAACGAAATATGGGCTTCTGTTGCCTTTATAAATAAATGTATTACACTGTGTATAAATTGATAAATACTATTTAATTATATATAATACTCTTATATCTTGGGAGATTTTTTTTAATGTACATACAAATAATTGGACGTATTTAAGCAGTAAGGACTCAAACCAGACAAAGGCACTTTTGAGTTATATACATTTGAAGTGTCAGCTCTTAATAATATTCCAAAAAAAAACAGTTTCAGTGTACATTTTAAAAATAGGGTTCACTACATGACAATTTCGAACTTCAGGAGCACGATGGCATACTTAACTCTATTTTGACCAAAGTATGGTTTGAGTCCTTTCTGCATAACAACGTCCAATTATAACTCATAAATCATCACGTTTGAGTGTTTTTGTTGCATTTGTAAAACGAAGATGCTGTAAATGTTAATTTTAAGGAATGGCAATGAGTTTCTTATCGTGCGGTGGTTTATGGTAAAAATGCATAACTTTAATACATTCATAAGTATCATTTCTTTCACCTAAATGAATAGTGATATTGATTATAGTATTTTTTTTAAATCACTCATAGAATGCTTGCAAAATACCCTTATTTATTTACGATGTGTGCGGATGATGCAGCTACTGACTCAGTAACTTTTGTTTTCTATTAATTTACATTTAGTTTTTGACTTACTCGTATAAGGCATTGACTATTTGACGTTTGGGTGTAATTGTTGCATCACTTTACATAAAATGTAACCGAAATGATTTGTAAAACGATGAAAATGTAAATGTTGATTTAAAAGTGTGACAATGAGTTTATTGCCACTTCTCTCATTAGCTCAACACTTTACGAAGTGGCGGCTAATTCAATAATGATATTTTTTTTGACATTTATAACACGGACGAGTAAAACAAGAAGGACTCCGCGCCGTGATATTAGCAAGTGAAGCACCGTTATGTGCGGTTACAGAGGATACTAGTTACACAATTTTTTTTCCATTAAATAATCATAAATGGCCACAAATACTTATAAAGTATAGTTTTTACACTTTTTCACAACGCACGACGGCACTTTTAAAATATTTTATTGAGGCGCAAACTGATCTGTCACAGACGATGACAATTCTCATAATGGCCGCCTATCGGCCTGTAGTAGTGTAAGTGTGTGCGTGGGGCTATGTATTTACACGTTAATCGGCTTGTACAGATGCTACACTGTTATGTAAGGTGACACGGAGTCCTTATTTATTTTACTAGTCCGTAATTCTTAAGTGTCATTTCCATGACCTTAATGAATAATAATATAAATTTTATATGGAATATAAATTAATTCTGCTTACAACATGCTTAAAATAGATAAACTGAATGTGATATTTAATAGTCAATAGGTGCAATGCGAACTAGATGAAGTATTGGTCTAGAGTCTAGACGTATTAATTTGAGATAAGGCGTGTTAAGCTGCCTGGGTCTTGTGGTTTAGTTGATACTCTGATAATTTTCAACAACGACGGGGCTCTTCACTTTTAAGGCATTTACTTTGTCTCAAAATTGATTCTTTTAGAATTCTTTTTGATGTCATTTCTAATATACTACTACTGCTTCGGAAACAAATGGTGCTCTGAGAGAGAAGAAGTGGCGCAAGAAACTCTCCCAGCATTCTTTTTTTGCGCTCTTTTAATAAAATATACAAGATTGTTCTGTCATTGTTATTGCTATAAAATAATCATAATCTAGTCCAGGAAGTCCTACTTAGATATTCAGCTGTGGAGTTGTAGGAGTTAGAGCCATTTTTGGGTCTTGCGCCGCCTCTTCTCTCTCAGAGCGCCATTTGTTTCCGAAGCGGTGGTAATGTTAGAAATGACATAAAAAAGAATTCTAAAGGAATTTTAAGAAAATAAATCACTTTCATGCCTTTTCTGAAACACCTACCAATTGTGACCCATCGCATCATCAGATATAAATTAAATAAAAATAAATAAGAACACATAAAAAATCAATTAAATTAAAAATCAAACTGCGTCGAGAAGCACGCACACTTTTCCGTTTGACATACAACCTTAATTAAAGCCCCACAGTTAATGTCCATTCTAGTAAATTAGGGTTTAATTCAACGTCAAAAATATGAGGGTATGTCATAATTTTTTGACACGGGGCAATGAGTCCTTTAGTATTCTGAACACGTTTCAAACACAACGTAGATTTCCCCGGCGCGTCTTGATCGAGCCTGGAAATGTGGTTTTTGTCAATTTTCCTACCTCGCAGCAGATGTTCTTTATATCACATACTGGAGTTCTGGGAAGATATTACAAATCTAGCTATTATTTAAAAGAAACTAAGAACTTATGTCCTATATCCGCGAAGTTTGTATGTGTATTATATACAACTTTCAACAATAAATCACTGACTGATACTATATTGTAATAAAAATTATAAACATCATAATGTTACATATTATATTTTATTAGTTTACCTTTAGTATAGTAATATTATGTAAGTATTTTAAGCTATAAATGTATTTGTATGTCGTGTTCGCTGTCCGTGCTACGGTGCCAACTGAAAATCAGTGTCGAGCCTCAGACGGCTCGACTTACGGCCGTTTTCAATAACCTATCTATCCTTAGTTTAACTTACGGATACATTGCTGTCGCCGTTTAATGACATGATCTTATGTATCCATAGTTATGTCCAATATAGTTAGTAAAATGCTATCTGTCGATAGGTTATTGAAATGTAAGTAAGCATAATAAGATAGATTTGTGTACCTCTAGTAAATTAAATTAAGGATAGATAGCTTATTGAAAACGGCCGATACTCCATTCATGTGGACGTCTACAAAACGGCCACGCAAATGTGGACGCCTACAAAACGGCCATTTTGGAGACCCCAACTTCCGAATGGAATGGTTGCTTCAATGGAACCCATCGTATAGAAAAATGTGTCAAATTTCGCGGAGAATACTTCGAAAAGCAATAAATACATTTTTAAATAGTAATGTTGTGTCACTTCCTTGATTCCCGATACTTTTAGTGCAGCCCTCGTAGTTCATAGTATTCATTTGTAAAATAGAAATGCTGTAAAGTTTGCTTAGATAAATAAATAATGGCAATATCACAACTGTTATATAGAAATTGTAACTTTATGTATTTTGAGTATCTTAAAGTATTTTGTAATTCATTTTTGTCATGCAAGAAATGTTACTGTTTCTTTTAGCAAAAGCATTTAAAATTTACATAGTGTGTTTTATCTTGCGGGACCTTTCTTACGGCCGTTCCCAATATTCAGTCTACTTGAGATAAAATTCGTAATTATCGTTGACTTTTCTGTCCCAATAAGTTTATCGATGGTAACTCACCTTATCCGTGCACGCTGTCTGTTAATGGGACGACGTATAGCTTAGCAGCGATAGAAGTTTGTATGGAAATTTCAATTCTGGCGCACCCCAGTATCAGATCGATCCATTTAAAGGGTGCAACGCAGAGCAGCTCGAATTCGAAAGTCGGGGACCCAGTGCTCTGTGAACGGCTGGATCACTTGGCGTTGCGTAGAGACGTCGCTTCATTGTGTGTCTTCTACTGCATTTATCACGGGGAGTGTTCCGAAGAGCTGTTTAACCTGATTCCTGCCGCCGAATTCCACCTTCGCACGACACGCCACAAGTTAGGATATCATCCTCACCATCTGGATGTGTGGCGGTCCTCCATAGTGCGGTTTTCAAGGAGCTTTCTTCCACGTACTACAAAGCTGTGGAATGAGCTTCCTTGTGCGGTGTTTCAGGGACGATACGACATGGGTACCTTCAAAAAAAGCGCGTACACCTTCCTTAAAGGCCGGCAACGCTCCTGTGATTCCTCTGGTGTTGCAAGAGATTGTGGGCGGCGGTGATCACTTAACAACAGGTGACCCGTACGCTCGTTTGTCCTCCTATTCCATAAAAAAAAAATTACTGACAGTAGAAGGTAGTAATTTATCTCTATCTGTAGATAGTATACTGAGAACGGCTGTAAGTCTGTACCGGTTTATACTATCGCCGAGAGGATGATCTGATTTGGTATACGATAAACTAGTTTGTCCTAAGATCGGGTTTGGCTGGTTAAACATCTTTAAATTTATTTATTTACTAATTACGGATAACTGTTGTAAATACCTCTATTACAATTTTTTTAATTTACCTTAATTTTTTTTGTTGTAATGATTTGTACTATAATGATTAAAAGCTATTTCTGTTGATTTTAAATAGTGAAAATGAATTGGCTCTTCTTCTTATTAAAGCTTACCAACTCAACAATATATCTGTCGAAATATTAAGAGTTTTTACTCTGTATAAAATTCAAATATTCCTTTGAAAAAAGGAAAATATTTTTTATTTTTTATCTCTTATTATATTCTTGATAGAGGCTAAGAGCGCATTCGCACTACGTTCGATCCGTATCCGATCCGTACCCGTGAAAACACGGTCCGAAGTAGTTGTAGAACTATTTCCTTGTAGTTTACGCACTTGATCCGGCTTCCACCATCCGATTTCTTCCCGTCAACCGCTTCAAATAGTTTTACGAATACACCGGACCATATTTTCACGGGTACGGATCGGATTCGGATCGGACGTAGTGCGAAAGCGCTATTATACTTGATTTGATATTAAAGACATTAATTTATTCGAAATCATTTTCGCTATGGGCCTTTTCGTGTTTCTTTCTGCCTGTATAGCCGAGTGGTTAGCGATCCTGCCTACTAAGCTAGAGGTCCCGGGTTCGAATCCCGGTAGGTGCAAGCATTTATATGATGAATATAGATGTTTTTTTCCGAGTCATGGATGTTTAAATGTATTTATGTATATTTATATGAATATATGTATGTTTAAGTAAGTATTTTGTATTAAATATATCATTGTCTTGTAACCCATTACACAGGCTATATATGCTTAACTCGGGGCAAGATAATTTGTGTTGAAAGTGTGTCAATATTATTATTATATAGTATTGTAAATACACAGAAATAATTCATTAAAATCGTCAACATAACACTCAGTAAAATTAACATAATGACTCATATGTAAATGGGATATAAATATTTTATGCTCATTCGGTTGATTTATTTGTTGCAAAACTATACCGTCGATTTACGATAAATTGTTTGTACAGCTTCGGATTGCTTGTATAACATGAATGTTTTGATTAAATAATAATGAATCTGTATATATATTATGGGAGAAGAGAATTCAGATGAGATTCTTGTTTACCAGTGGGAGGCTCGTTTGCACAGGAAGCCGGCTAGATTATGGCTACCACAACGGCGCCTATTTCTGCTGTCAAGCAGTAATGTGTAAGCATTACTGTGTTTCGGTCTGAAGGGCGCCGTAGCTAGTTAAATTACTGGGCAAATGAGGCTTAACATCTTATGTCTCAAGGTGACGAGCGCAATTGTAGTGCCGCTCAGAATTTTTGGGTTTTTTGAGAATCCTGAGCGGCACTGCATTGTGATGGGCATGGCGTATCAATTACCATCAGCTGAACGTCCTGCTCGTCTCGTTTTCTAATATATTTAAAAATTCAAATATATTTATTCAAAATAGGATAATATGATATTACTTATTTGAAAATCATTCATGCATGTGGTTATCTTTGACCTAAAGGATAATGCAGATATCGAGATGGAGCGCAGGGTGTTGTCTGTTAGGGCAAATATGATCATCCGCAGATTTGCTCGCTGTACCGTGCCAGTATAAATGACACTCTTAAGGCGAAGAGTTAGCAGAAAACCCGCAAACATGGTGTTTTTAGACAAGTTTTGTGGTGAAAGTATAGCATTTCGAGCTATGAACACTACTTAATCCTGTTACACATATCCTTAGGTCTTATTTGTAGGTTGCTAATGCTTGCTGTTGGTTATAGTTAACAC
>CATIXQ010000009.1:7134813-7162001 GCA_949711755.1 Leptidea juvernica | reverse complement strand
ACTGCACCTCATTTTACACGAGCAGTCTGTGGGTTGACTATGCGTAGAAGCAGTACAATACCCTGCTTGTTCAGTATAATAATGCGTTCAGAATGTTATTGGGGCTGCCAAGATACTGCAGCGCGTCGGGGATGTTTGCTGCGGCACACGTAGATTGTTTTTACTCGATTATGCGTAAGCGGTGTACGTCCCTGTTGAGTAGGGTCCGGGCTAGCCGCAGTTTACTGAGGGCATTTTCTCACACTTTGATTGTCAGTACCTGAACCACTGCTGTGTGATAAATGTGCTGACAAGTCGGTCCTGTCCTAAGTTAGGAAGGCTTAGATTTTAAGATATCTTTTACTAACACTAGGTCTTAAGTTGCTTTGTTAATAACACATTATGATCCTTTGTTGGTCGAAATAAAGAATTTATTGTTTATTATTGCTATTAAGTACCCATTCGTAAAGTTTGCCTTCGACCTGAAAAGAACGGAGGCAAGAAAATTATATTATTACAATCATTATCATTATTACCTTTACCAAACAAACGCTTTTTTTAACAATCCATTTGAATTTCGTAATGCATTTGTTTTGAAAATTTTCTGGGATCTTGTTGTAAAAGCATCGCCCCTCAAACGACTTACTAACTCGACTTAGAAGAGTGGTAGGTATTATGGAGCCAGAATCCAGAAGATTCACAGGAGCGTTGCCAGACCGTTCTATATCGTATTGCTCTGGGAACCCAGTGCAATACATCTTTATCTTTAGTTTGGTGACACGCGCAGAAAGGTTCTTGAAAACCACACTGTGGAGGGACGCCACACAATCAGATGGTGATGATGATATCCAAGTTTGTGTGGCATCGTGTGTAGGTGGAAATGGGCGGCAGGAATGGTAAAACATCTTATCACAACACTTCCCGCGATAAAGATTCGACTTACTACCAGCCGTTCCCAATATACTATCTACAGATAGAGCTTCTACTGTCAGTAATTAGCTGTCCCAATATACCCGATAAGTCATTCTTATCGTCTAATATTGGGACACGTGAATTGCAATTTCCATACAAACTTTAATCTCTGGTAAAGCTATACGTCGTCCCATTGACAGACATCGTGTACGGATAGGTGAGTTACCTTCGATAAGTTATTGGGACAGAAAAGTCAACGATAGTTACAATTTTTATCTCAAGTAAGCCACAACCGGAGAGATAGACTGAGTATTGGGAACGACAGTAAGACTCTGTTGTCAGTCAATGCGTCCGGACTCTCCTATGGAATTGGAACTCATAAACCGAAATAGTATGAATAAAGTAATCTTTAAATTTTAACAGGATGTTGAATCACTTTCATATTGGATTCTTGCGACCTCGCTCCCTAAAATGTATGTTGATCTTTCTTAACAGTTCTATCCAACTTTGCTCTATTTACAGTAATAACAAATGAATTTAATGTAAAAATTGACACTAAAATTTAACGTAAAAATAAACGTCCTATATTCAAATTCAAAACAAATCTAAACTAATTTTTAACACGAAGCACCGATGATTCCAAAGTATCGCGGACGTCACAACAAACTTGTTAACAAGCTCGCAGTTAGTTCGGCGTTCGTGATTCTGTCAGCTATTAGACGGGTCGCAACAGCTGCGCAAGCGACGCACGAACTGCGACACACTAGTGATGTTACCCAATTAATTAGTGACAGTTTTGTGTCGATAAAAGATACCGATTGGGTGAGTGAGTCAATTAGTTTTTTTTAAGTCGCTCGTAAACGGGCACCCCTACGTTAATACATTACAGTACAAGTTAGCGCCAAATGCGCTGATGTTAGAAGTTATTTTAATTTACAAACCTGGAATCCGTACCTTGGTACAATGAAGTCACCGGTTACATAGTTATATACATACATTGACACATAATTACAAACACACATACATATATCGCACTCGCCGACGAGTGCGAAAGTCTCATCAAACTTAGAATCGATTGGACTAACAGATATATTATATCGTAAGTAATTTTCTCTCCATTCAGCCTAGTTAGCAAGCGGTCCGAGGTTCAAGCCTCCTTCCGAGACGCCCCGCGCCTGTGAGCTACATTTTCGGCCTCCAAGGCCCCCGCCCGGCTTCGCTGTTTTTACAAGCCTTTAAGGCTATCAATACAGTACAGAGGAGGTTTTTAGTCAGTATGGGGTGTTTACACCCAAGCCCGACATATGGGCCACGTTTCGGGGTCTTCAATACGTAAATCTATTTTCCTCCTCTACAAAAACAAAACTTACCACCACTTCGGCACATATTAAAGCATAAAGAAGGCTTGGAATAGCTTATCAGGTTCTCATTTACTTCTGGATTGGCCACATAAAATCGTTTAGTATATAAAGTAGGCTAGGAAATTTTGTAATTATCATCAACATCATTTCAGCCGGAAGACGTACACTACTGGACAAAGGCCTCTCCCAATTATCGCCATTACGATCGGTCCTGCGATGCCCCCATCTATCCTACTCCGGCGATCTTGATCAGATCGTCGGTCCATCTTGTGAGGGGGTCTACCAACACTACGCCTTCCGGTACGTGGTCGCCATTCGAGGACCTTACTGCTCCAACGGCCATCTGTCCGCCTAGCTATGTGCCCTGCCCACTGCTACTTCAGTTTTGCAATCATTTGGGCTATGTCGGTGACTTTGGTTCTCTTACGGATCTTCTCATTTTTGATTCGGTCTCGCAGGGAAACTCCGAGCATAGCCATCTCCATTGCCGGCTGAGCAACAATGAGCTTTCTCATAAGGCCAATAGTTAGCGACCACGTCTGTGTTCCGTATGTGATCACTGGCAACACACACTTCAGACACTTTGGTATTTTCGGCGAGAAGATTTTACGGAGTTTCCCGAACGCTGCCCATCCGAGTTAGATTCGACGAGTATCGTCTTCCCCGAAATTGGACCTGCCCAACTGGATTATTTGTCCAAGGTAACGTACTTGTCAACAATTTCGAGAGTATAGTTTCCAACTATTACGGGATAAAGTGCGACATGGGCATTAGACATGATCTTCGTCTTGTCCATGTTCATTTTGAGACCTACTCCTTGGGAAGCTGTATTGAGGAAATCGAGCATATGGCTTAAGTCTTCCATGGTTTCTGCCATGACTACGATATCGCCTGCGAATCGAAGGTGAGTGATGTATTCGCCGTTGATATTGATGCCCAGCCCGTTCCAGTACAGAACCTTAAAGACATCTTCCAATGCAGCGGTGAACAGCTTTGGCGATATAACATCGCCTTGTCTGACTCCCCGCTGCATTCGGATAGGCTTTGAGAACTGATCCTGGCGACGGACTTACATTGTGGTGTTATCATACAAACACTTCAACGCTTCGATGTATCGATAATCAATGTGGCACCTCTGAAGAGACTGAAGCACCGTCCAGATCTCGATCGAATCAAAGGCTTTCTCATAGTCCACAAACGCCAAGCATAGTGGCTGGTTATGCTCCTCCGTCTTCTGTATAACCTGCCGCAGCGTATGTATGTGGTCTATGCTACTAAAGCCTTTTCGTAATCCGGCTTGTTCGGGAGGCTGGAAGTCATCGAACCTGCGCACGAGACGATTCGTGATAACCCTAGAAACCAGCTTATATAGATGGCTCAGAAGTGATATGGGCCTTTAGTTCTTCAAAAACGCTTTATCACCTCGAGGATGACGGAATTGAATAGCTTTCTGGAGAATCTTCAGCACAGGACTACCACCAGCTCTCAGAAGCTCGGCTGTAATTCCATCATCAATCGGCGCCTTGTTGTTTTTTAGCTGTTTTAGGCACATACTAATCTCGTACGTACTCCTGAATGTAAGAGTTTCTCATCAGTTTTTCTCCCCGTGTCATTACGAAAGGATGAAGCTTCATGACGTTTCCCAAGGGCTTATACAATATTATGTTATGTTGTTGTCATTCCCTATGGTAAATAAATGCACTTCTATTTCGGAAAAGTTTAGCTTCAATGAAAAGAAGTTGGTGTTATTTATCAACTTTTATTGAAGCTTTACTAAAAAACAAATACTTCTTTTAAACTTGGTAATTCAGACTGTTAAGTCTGAAACTAAAACTTACATAGTGTATTTACAGTACTGCTGGCATAAAAAGACACCGCTGTGGTCCTTAGCTGGTATTCTTTGTAAAGGAGTCCACTGATAAAACTTTACGTATTTGTGAACAATGGCTTCTTATTTCCGTATCAATTGCTGCAATAGCTCTTTCATGGAATAAACATTTTACGTAGGTAATGCAATCTAATCAAAGTCAAAGTCAAATACTTTTATAAAAAGATATTCATCATTAAAACTTTCAAATCATCATTTTGTATATTTTTACGAAGAATCGACAAAAAATACAATAATGTTTAAATTAAATTGTTTTATAACATGATTTTAGTACCTTGTTGGAATATATTATGTCTGTATAAAACAAAATCTTGGAATGTTATCTTTGATTCCTTTGAAGCCTGGGTTTAATTTGAAACTGCAAATTTATCAAGCATGGCTAAAAATTGAAAAAATTAAGATAATTTCCAAATAACTATACTTAGGTACTTTTACGAATATCTATCAGCAAAATATTTATAGCAGTTCACATCAACCATTCCATGCTTATTTCATTCCAGTATACTAAAATATTCTTTGTGTTTATCAATATATTCTTAATTTAAGTTTATTGAGAATTATGTTCTACTAATTGGTAATAATGAAGCGTGTTTTTTTCAACTATTATTTTAATTTCAATTATATTCACATAAGGTTTATACAAAAAGAAAGAAACAACAATATTATACTTGTATGAGATAATAAATTCTATGAATTTGAATCAATTAATTATCTCGTTAATATACAAGCAGTTCGATGAAGGAAATCTATAATTATGCAATAATCACTTCTTGGATGGAACCCAGCACCGGTTGTTGATCTATAATTTAGTTTATCTAACATGATACTTCTGCCCATGTCTTTGCTCGCGTGAAATTCCATTATTTCCTTTTGCCAACAGAACTTGGTTTCTGAAAAAATCCTGAAGTTATCTTGTGTGCTAACTTTATAACAGTGTACTAAATGGTGGTCTCATGGCATTGCCATATGGCAACATGAGCATGCAGGAAGTTAATATTGGATATCAATATATAAGGTCTTCAAACGCATAACGGGGAGTTCTAAATATAGGTGTTCTATAGTATCATATATATATATTCTATTCTAATATAGTGCTCTAAATAGCTGTTTTCCCTGATTCCTGACACGCCACAAACTTGAACATCACGCTCACCATATTATGATCTGTGGCGTGTTTCGAGGACGATACGATATGGGTAAGTTCAAAACAAGTGTTTTCTAAAAAATGGTTAAGTGAATTAACCAGAATCTTGCCAGTAACTACTAATAACAACGTTAGTTCAAGAAAAAAGTAATTATAAATATGGTTGGAATAGAAAAAGTATCGAAAAAATTCCCATCACTAAAATGTTATAATATCTCTTAAGATTATAACCTCATACGATCATAACTCAATAAAATCTATTGATTTACACGCATTCATCAGCATAAACAAGACATATAGTGGCTTATAAGTGGTATATTATGAGAATTATTTCGCTCTATATATGAATACAGAAATAATTAATATAATCTTTCAAATAACTATAAGAATACTAGCTGACCCAGCAAACGTTGTATTGCCGATATTAAAATCGCTATACAAAAGTAACTGTTGATCGTAGATGGGTGAAAATTTGAAGTTGTATGCATTTTTTAATGCTGACTCATAATCAAACAAAAAAAAAAGAAATTTCGTGTGAACCACCCTTAACATTTAGGGGTATGAAAAATAGATGTTGGCCGATTCTCAGAGCTACTCAATATGCTCACATTTCATGAGAATCGGTCAAGCCGTTTCGGAGGAGTACGGGAACGAACATTGTGACACGAGAATTTTATATATAAGATATAGTAGTTGTAGTATGCAGACTATGGGCTTAAGATCACTCTACCGTGATATGAACTTAAAATACGAAAAAGGGTCTGTTTATCTGTAATTATGTGGATTTTCTATATTCCAACTTCCTTTTTAATATTTTCTCCTAACCAAGGGATGAAATTATTCTTTGAACTGAATTACAAAACCGTACTCTTATTGTCTCATATTTTTTATTAGGGAACTATATGACATAACATCAGTACTTCAAACTAATTACAATATGACTTCAGAGCATTTATTACAATTAATAACATTAAACACTTATTCTAATTCTACAAACTTATCTATACTAATATTATAAAGCTGCAGTGTTTGTTTGTTTGTTTGTTTGAACGCGCTAATCTCTGGTACTACTGGTCCGATTTGAATGATTCTTTCAGTGTTGGGTAGTCCATTTATCGAGGAAGGCTATAGGCTATGTTTTTTTTTCAAAATTAGGGATCCGTAATAAAATTGTTATTTTGTAACACAAGGTGTAAAATCAAAAACCTATTTTTGCGTGCGCTGCAAAAACTATTGACAATAGAACAAAATGATGTACAGGCTATAATATAGGCAATATTTTAATACTTATAAAACTATCGCGTGAATTATACTTTATATGGCAAAACAACGTTTGCCGGGTCAGCTAGTTATTATATAAAATTACAAACAAACAAACCTAGTTCTTACCGCATACTTATTTACAAGTACAGTTTTATTACGACATATACAGGATGTTTGTGCTTCATGCTTATCTATTTATTATTTATCAAGTTAGGGCAGCTATTCTAATTAGACAGGGAAAAAATCAACACATCAACAGGACAAACAGTGATGGATCCAGGTTTTCACCCTTGAGTGAGGGAGAATGTAGAGTTTCATTACTGGGGCTTATATCCTAACTGTTCATAGCGCAAGAAGTGTGATTACTCCTCGGATGATGATGTGGATACTTTAATAGCCTTAAACTGACTAAGGTTGCCGGCTGCGATCTTCATGATGATATTAATCTTGCTGCGGCAGTCTAGCATTGATCCGTATGAAAAAAATACAATACATTGGCCGACTGGCCACAAACTGGTCACAAGTTTTGGTCTTATTTGATTATTCTAAACGTATTTAATAGCGCTTCCTCCCTCAAGACCTTTACATTACTCTGTTTCACCACCAGAGGATTCAGAGGACCGTTACCGACCTTTAAGGAAGGTGTACGCGCTTTTTATGAAGATACCCATGTCGTATCGACCTGGAAACACCGCACAAGGAAACTAATTTCACATCTTTGTAGTACGTGAAAGAAAGTTCCTTGAAAACTGCACTGTTTTTTTTTGTATAAAAATAAGGGACGGGACGTGCCAGACGTTCAGCTGATGGTAATTGACACGCCCTGCCCATTACAATGCAGTGCCGCTCAGGATTCTTGAAAGACCCAAAAATTCTGAGTGCACTAGAACTGCGCTCATCACCTTGACACATAAGTTGTTAAGTCTCATTTACCCAGTAATTTAACAAGCTACGGCGCCCTTCAGACCGATACACAATAATGTTTACACATTACTGCTTCACGGCAGAAATAGGCACAGTTGTGGTACCCATAATCTACCCGGCATCCTGTGCATAGGAGCCTCCCACTGTGGAAGACCGCCACACATCTAGATGGAGGGGATGATATCCTAATTTGTGGCGTAATCTTGCGATTGTAGAATTCGGCGGCAGAAATCAGGTGAAACAGCTCTTATTACTATTATTAGCTTTATTTTTATCATTATGTTTATCAGATAGTTTTTCATAATTGTCCAATATTTGCCTGTAGGGAAGTATGTAATTATGAATGCATGAAATATGTTTGCGAAAATTCTATTGCTTCACAACTTTAAATGCACGTTCACCACACCAATACTCCATGTGAAATAGCAGTAGTAATTAAAATCGAATTAACTTAAATTTGTTTCTGGAAATATCCACGCTAATTACACCGTTTGGGATTTTTGTTTTTGCCTATTAAGGCAGCTTTTGTGGCTTGGGAGTTTAAAATTAGGAGCAGATATTCGAATTGTAAGATACTCTTAGAAAGTACGTTTTTACGCATTTATAAATGAATTAAAGAATAATTCGGGAAAATGAGAGTAATATGAAGACTAAAACAATCCTAAAAATGTAATTTTACACCTCATGATATTACGAGTAAGTTAAACAGAAATTGTATTTTAATTATGTATTATAATGCAAAACATCTATGGCAAAGTTATTTTTTTTTTTTTCACTGTTAATTAGAGACTAACCAATTAGATGCCAGGTTATGTAAATCTCTTTGTTCATTTTGTATGAATTCAAATGAAATATAAATTGGTAACTGGTAAGCAAAAAAACTATCCAAGATATTGATAGAATTAAAGTCAGAAAAATTATAAATAAAGTCAAGGAGTCATTACCAGCCATGATTGCGTATCGGCGAATGTCTACTGGCGTTGTACAACACGCCTCCAGAGATGTGACAAACGTCTTATGCGCTTACAGCTATATTTAAAACGTGAAATCTTTAATTATGTGATGGGGGTGTATTCTTAAACTTACTCAAAATTTGTACAATGTAATTGAGTGACTAAGTTTCGTGTATGTAAAATATGATGAATGATTAAATGAACTTTCGCATAGGATTGACTTGTTTGCTTGCTCACTGAACGAGTGTAAAATTAGAGTAGTTGTTTTAGGTTCTAGTAATAGTAATTAGTATAGTAATAATCTAGTATAGTAGGTATAGATTGTTAGTAGTAGCTCTAAGATTTATGTTTATATTAATTTAAATACTTAAATTTAAGTCAAGCCTCTATCGCAATAGGTCACTCTGTAAGGATAGGGGCTTTATTGGTTAAATAAATAAATAAATAAATGATTGACAAAAACTGTTTGGCAAGACACGTATATGTGATGGAAAGTGAAATCCAACCGCACATTTCCATGAAATGCCAGAAGTCAAGAGATGCGTTAGCAGCCTTCATGATGGAAACAAGTTCTAGGTTTAAGGTCCCTAAACACATTGCATAGGTATCCAAAAAGTGTAAAACCACAGAACAGGTGAAAAACAGAAGTCAGCACAATTCTTCCAAACACTCCTTGAGTTATATGCATATTAATAAACTACTTCAACAACATTTATCTTATTTCGAATGCCCCACAGCCAAAGAAATTGCAGAAAGACTGGTACTCATGTGGAATACTTTTCTAGAAAAGATCTCAATAATATGTAACTGGGAATTGAGTCAAATTAAAAGGCACTGGAGAAAATCAAAAGACCTCAGCACTCAGGCATCTAATAATTCTTCTCGAAGGCCTTGGATAAAATACACTGAGGATGTAACCACTTCAAACAGGGATCAGTAAGATAAGACTAACTACCAAATAGGGCAATCTCTCTCTCTCTCTTCTCCAGATGCTTGAGATACAAGAAAATAGGACAGTCCCAAGAGGATTTTTAAAGCTTTAATTTTCAAACACCTCTCAAAGGAGAAGATATTTTAACTAAATAAATAAAATCTGTAAAAGATATCCAATTATTCGAGTAATGTAACCCAATCAAAACTTTGAAAATACGTACGTACGTATAAAAAGAAATGACACAAAACATGGATGTATAAATAAAATCCTTAAATCATAAGTTTATATTATAAATAAGATGATTTTCTTTTCTAGAATGATCTTTAAAATGTTTAAAAATATGGAATTCGGTACCATGCTATTTTGTATAATCCAATGCTAAATATATATAAAAAAAAAATAAACTTCACTTTTTGTCTTAAAAAACTTTATTTCACGTGTCTTAAAGTGTGAAACAATCTTAATTTAGATCGAATTTATGCCATAGGAATCAATATTAGAATATTATAATAAATTCTCCTACAACTTTAGGTTACCTGGAATAGAACGCTGAGTAGATAAGGTCGCATAATTGTGCTACCATAACTCCAGGGCAAGATAATTTGTGTAAAAGTGTGTCAATATTATTATAATAATCTTATATACATAGTGTAATTTATAATTTTCATTCGACAAAGACAAACCTCCATATAACGTAAAAATATCTAACGATAAATTTCACCGCGTTCAGAATAGAATCCTCAAGTATTTTTAACTGTAAGCCATCTAGATCACAAGCGCCTCAGATTTGAGTTATACTGTCTTCCAGATCGCATTCCTCGCGGGCTCTGTCTACGAGAATTATGGTCACACGTCGTTTTTGATGAAGCCAAACATGTATTTGTGGACGGCCATTTTATTTGGACCCATTACGTATGAGACAGTGTGCTATATCACTATTCTTAGCTTGGTTTATCCTGTTCCAAATAAAGCTGCAATAATATTGTCAGTATTCATATAAGCTTAATTTGAATAAGAATAAATTTATTTAAATCTTTTTACAAATGCATTGTTATTAAATTATAATGACTTTTAATATTTTACAAGCTTATATAGATAGCTAAACAATTTGTTATGTTTTTAAAGTGATCACTCACTTCTAGGATTAATACACAAATAAAATTTGAAAAACAAACTCGAACCCATGACCTCTAGCGTTCCCATTATCACCATAAAATCTTGTATGCCTTATTCAACTATCAGATACGTCACTCGAACGGTTAGCTCAGTTGGTAAGAGCACTGGCACGGAACGCCAGAGGTCGTGGGTTCGAGTTTCGATGGCTGTTGTCAATGAATCTCCACACAAGACTGCAATGTGGGATCAACTAAGGCTATGATTATCAATAAACCATTTAACTTGGCACTTTTCATTTGGGATTTCTATGGCTTATTTCAGAGAGATCAAAATATAAGTACCTACAACTTAATTAACTTTAAATCATAAGCTAATTAATTTACCAGTAGGAGGCTCCTTTGCACTGGATGCCGGCTAGATTATTGGTAACACAAAAGCGTCTATTTCTGCCGTGAAGCAGTAATGTGTAAGCATTACTGTGTTTCAGTCTGAAGTGCGCCGTAACTAGTGAAATTACTGGGCAGATGAGGTAGCGAGATCATGTTCAAATTTAAATTCAAATATTTTTAGGATAAAATAGGATATGATATCACTCAATGAAAGTAAAAACATTCGGAAATGAATGCCTCAGACCTGAGAAGAACGGGCGCAAGAAACTCCGAGGGCTACTCCATTTTTTCATGAAACTTCTAAACAATCAAATTTATGAACCAAATAGCCTGAGGGCGGTCGCTCTATTCCCAATCTGTGGTTTAATTGAAAAAAGTAATTTATGCTATTATAACTATATAGTACCTTTACCAGACAAACGTCTGTTAACCGAAACTCTTATGAAATTGAGAATAAATTGTGATTCATTAGTTAAGCTAGCTGCGTTAACAAAATCTACGCGGACAAACTCGCCGGCCGTCGCTAGTAACTAATTACAATGATAATAATGAGGGTAGAATAAAGTTGTACATAACAAAAGCTCTCTAAAGCATTCACATTTATATTACAAAACGGTGCTCTGCAGTAAACAAAAAGCATTGTTTATGTGTGAAATAGAAGCTATTTTCATAATAGCCTTTTTGGTGCTACAATTGATATATAGCTCTATAACTTTGAAATAAAGTCTAAAATTCGATGATGTCATTCATGTATGGGGTGAATATTGGCAACATAAAATTTCTCTTTCGATTCGTAGACACCCATCAGTTGATTAAACTAAACAGCTATCACGTTGAGAACAGAATAATATATTCCACACAAAGAAGAATAGAATCTTGAAATGATTGTCCTTAAAAAATGTCCTCGAGGTAGTTGAAACAAGGAGCTTTATGCCAGCGCCTTAGATTAAGGATTGTTGTAGACTGCCGTAGTAGAAAAGCTATTGTTCTTACGTAGTGCGGTATCTAGTTGGAGCGCAGCGGAGACCTACGCCTAATCTAAGGCTTAAGCTATATTCAATGTTATATTAGTGCGTAACGTGAGTATGCAAACGTTGATTGGTGATGCCTGTGTCTGCTCGACCTAACGCCACAATGACGTCACTAAGATGGCGGCCGGTCCCATTCTCAACGCGCGGTGATAGTAAATTTTAAAAACAAGATCTCATTATACAATATATGAAGCAGGTGAACATCAGCAATGCGACGCAGAGCTGCCCTAATAAAATCAAAATAACTTTATTCATAGTAGGTCACGGAAATGTCACCTATGTTAAAAAAAATATTTATTCTTTTTTAATCTACCGCTACTTCGTAAAGGGTTGAGCAAATGAGAAGAAGTAGCAAGAAACTCATTGCGACTCTTTTAAATAAATATTTACATTTTCATAGTTTTACAATTGATTTCAATGACAATATAATATCTAAACAATATGTTATGTTTTTTAAAGTGATAACCCTCACTTCTAGGATTAATACACAAATAAAATTTGAAAAACAAAATTTTATGAAAAACAAAATTTTTTCACGACCTCCGGCGTTCCGTGCCGGTGCTCTTACCAACTGAGCTAACCGTTCGAGTACCGCCTCTTTATAAATTTCTGTTTGCTTTGTTCAACTCTTCCGGCACGGAACGCCGGAGGTCGTGGGTTCGAATCCCGCATCGTTCATAAAATTTTGTTTTTCAAATTTTATTTGAATATAATATGTGTTTACATATTATAATGTCATTTTAAAAAAAGGAAAGTAAAGTAAATTTGATGCAACAAACATACTATACTAAACTTACATACTATATAAACGAATAGTCTAGAACACAGTTCTCTGTGAGTCGCTCGATCAGTTTGCAGCATGGCTTCTACTGCATTTATCGCGGAGAGTATTCCAAAGAGCTGTTTCGCCTGATCTCTGCCTCCTTTTCTACCTTCACACCACACGCATACCTACTTATCATCCAATCACCATATAGATATGTAGTATTCCCCCTGACACATACTTTTATCAAACTTTTGATTGAACCTTCCTGCGCGGTGTTCACTGGACGTTACGATATGGGTATCCTAGAAAAAGTGCAAACGAGTAAAAGATCGCAATAACTATTCCTGGGACTTCCATGTATCCTTTGCAAGAAAGTACGGTAGTTTAAGGCTGCGGAACGAGCCAACGGCCTTGAGGAATCGGGCGGAGCTAGGTTACCTCTCTCGCATAAAATCGCCATTGTTTTAATTCATAATAAGAAGCATTTTTAATTTATTACAAAAATAATACAATTTCTTTACAAAAATAACAAAACTATGTCATATTTTTTTTTAAATAAATAAATAAATTTCGATTATTTCAAAGATTACATATACATTTTTAGTGGTTGAGACTTCCCAGTAAGTTGTCATAGCACACTTGTATTGGGAATATCTCGCAACTTCCTTAGCAGATACATTTGATTTAGTAAACAATATAGAAATAAACAGAAATGATTAAAAACCAAATTTTACAATTTACAATTAATTGTGTGTGTGTGAGAGAGAGAGTGAGTGTGTGCATGTGGATTAGAATTTGGACCTTTAATTGGGTCCATATATACAATGCGTGTCTTTGAATTAAATAGTATTGGTAAACAGTAAATAATATATCATACATTTTTATCAAGAATGAATGATTAACATGGCTCATACTGTAAAAATTAGAGGTAGTTTGGTGATAATTTTCGTAATTAAGGATATAAATGTAAAGAAAAAATGTGTGTGTGTACTTATGTTATGTATCCATGCAAGAAGTTATACTTCTTTGGCGTAACAAAGCAAAAAACCTTAAAATTATTTATTCCTCTACGTTTGTAGAAAGAACAATATTGCAAAAATCTTGCAACGATATCTTTGACAGTTAATTATTAAAATGAATACGGCTGTACGGGCTTGAACCCTTTGCCTATCCTACCAATGGATTAAAAAAAATAACGAATGTCACAAACGTCAGAAAACTTTAGGAACCAACTTCACCCTATTGCAGTAATGCGCGCGCAAATTAAAATTTCACTCTCATCATTTTTTCATACCGCTCCTAAAGAATATAACTTTAAATATGAATTTCTTTTCATATATTCTGTAGACATGTAATTATTTTTTATAAAAATAAGCTTTATATAAACCGTTAAAAATGGTTTCAATTATCCGCTATTTTGGCGATTTCTTGCGATTCAGCCTCAAAGAACACCAACATATAAAATCATTAAAATCGCGTGTGTGTCAGCTGTCGGGAATAACAAAACATTCACATATTTATGAGTGTTAGACACAACGAGATTATCACGTTATAATAATCTATTTTCACGTCGCGTTACAGTCGTCTCGATAAATAACGTGCTCGTTTAGCAATGGCTCTGATGTGATACTTTACAGGGCCGTACTTGAAATATAGAAGCCCGCACATTTAATTTTATTTTAAACACGATGTAGTTTATTGCTTGATATACAATATATATATAAAAGAGAATGTATGTTTGTATGTTCCCTAATAACTCCTAAACTATTACGACCGATCAAGTAGTAGAAGTATACAGTAAAATTATCTTGATTCCAAATTCCATGCACCAAGATGAAGGTGGAGAAAGCGGTAGATAAAAGTTAGGATTTTAAGCCATAAACTTGCTTGTTTAGCGGGCACACGTTGTACATTTTTTTTAAAGATATTGAGTTTTTAAACCAATTTATATAACAATTTGAATTAATGAAAAGGCTCCTGTTTCCATTAATTGATTTCTGGTATTGAATACTAACTTGTTGAGTTCATTAACAATTTATCGTCAAAGATATGATTTTTAAAATATTTTGTATGCTGTCCGTACAAACATCTTTTAAAACACATAAATTACTACCCGGGGCGAATAAAGAACAAAAAGTGGGGCAAAACAAGAATAAAATTATAAATTATTCATTATTCTTATTTTCGAGACGAAACAGGAATAAAATCTGGGGCGAAACAAGATTTTTTTTGTGGGGCGAAACTTTGCGGGGCGAAACAGGAACAAATCGATTCGTTGAAGCTCAAGGAAGGTTTACATATATAATTTATATGGCAAAACAACGTTTGCCAGGTCAGCTAGTATACATTAAAACACACTTTAAGAAGCTTATCTGTGTATACTTAAAATAAAAATTGTATAAATTAAAAAAATAAGAGAACAATTTTCAAATAGGTACAGTTAATACTATATAGATCGTATCGTAAATATAGTAGTATAGTAATTCAAATTCAAATATTTTTATTCAAAATAGGATGTGAAATCACTTATTGAAAGTCAAAAAACTACCACCCATTCCAAAATGAATGCCTCAGGCCTGAGAAGAATGGGCGCAAAAAACTAAGCGCGTTTTTTTTTTTCATTAAAAATATGTATTTAGTATTAAAGTAACATTGTACAATTAAACTTATTATTTAATAGCCTGAGGGTGGTCGCTCCATTCCCAATCTGTGGTATCATTAAGGAAGTCATTTATGTTATAGTAACCTTTACCACACAAACGTTTTTTAACAATTCTTTTGAATAAGGTAATACTTTTGTTTTGAACATTCTCTGGGATCCTGTTGTAAAAGCATATACATCGCCCCACAAAAGACTTGTTAACTTTAACGTTTGTTAATCAATATAAAGATAAAAAAATATTAGTATCGACTAAACGTTATCGATTCTTATTTTTATATGTTAATTATTTTTAATTGATTTAACAGTAGTTTTAAAAATTGATGGATTGGTTAGTTGTAAAGAACGATATACGTCGTACGTTGAATTTTTTGCTGTCGTAGCAGAAGTATTGTTATTTATTTATTCAATTTATTAAAGTCACTCACTTAATCTAATTCTTCGTCGTGCAAATGTGCTTATTATTCAAATGTAGTACATTTAATGCTGACAAACTTTATTCTTTAACAAAATTTAAACGTATTAGAAACTAACAATTTCTACATATGTAGGTTTAGCTTGGAAGTTTCCCCTATTCGTATATTTGGCAAAGTTGGTAACGTTAACTTAATCATCATCATCAGCCGGAAGACGTCCACTGCTGGACCTCCCCTAAAGATCTACATGACAATCGGTCCTGCACTGCCCTCATCCAACGTCTTCCTGTGATCTTAATTATAAAATCTTAATTATCCTTAATGATAAAACGCCTTTAAAGTGGAAACTAATACTTAAAATGATTAAATTAAATAACGCTCTTAAAATGACACAAAATTTATTAAAAAACCATATAGTTGCTATTTATATCAGATAATTTGCTATACTCTTAATAACAGGTACTTAATTGCGGCCAATTATTTATTTTTATTTTATTGTAATTGGAAAACTTACAGCTAAATACAATAATAGTTAGGAAAATATTAACATAAAAGGCTATTTACAAGTTTTCGCAGATATTTACTAGCTAATTACATAATAAATAGTTACTAGATTATTATTAACAAATCGACGATAACACAATCACTCAATCTGATCTAGCGACATGGTTATAAAGATTCCTTAGTTTATTTAAGAATGTTATCTATTATACTTAAAAAATTAATACATAAACGGACGTGCATCTACATGCACGTGTTCAATAAAGGCTGACATTTATTGAATACTCTTTTGCTTAGTCATATACTCTTCAGTCTACACTATATTATACCTACTTAATAATATAATAATAAATGCTGGTGTTTTAATTTCGTTACCGTTGTATTAAATAAATCTATATGCTACAGTCTCTAACAATGTAATTATAAAACCTGCATGCCCTTAAAAGGAATGAGTTTTGTCGATAGTATGTTATAGGCAACTAATCCCTAATACATTGCATACTCCCTCTACGTTCATTTCAAAATAGTTTAATCGAAATCGTACCAGCCGAATCAAGCGGTAAGCGATCCTGTACTATAAGAGCACGTTTTTGAAATATGGCCTATATAGGCAGGTCAAACTGCATATAATGTGATTGAATATATCAATATTATATTATTTGTTATTTATTTATTCAATTTATTGAAGTCACTCACTTAATTTAATTCTTCATCGTGCAAATGTGCTTATTATTCAAATGTAGTACATTTAATGCTGACAAACTTTATTCTTTAACAAAATTTAAACGTATTAGAAACCAACAATTTCTACATATGTCGGTTTAGCTTGAAAGTTTCCCCTATTCGTATATTTGGCAAAGTTGGTAACGTTAACTTAATCATCATCATCAGCCGGAAGACGTCCACTGCTGGACCTCCCCTAAAGATCTACATGACAATCGGTCCTGCACTGCCCTCATCCAACGTCTTCCTGTGATCTTGAATAGATTGTCGGTCCACCCTGTCTACCAACACTGCGTCTTCCAGTACGTGGTCGCCATTTTTTCATCGCCGTCAGGATTTGCCGTTGGGACAGTAAAATCCTCGAACTATGTGCCGTGCCCACAGCCACTTCGGGACTTTGGCTGTTTGTATATCCTGGATTGGTATTGTTTTGATTTCCTCATTTCTGATTCGATCTCGTACGGGAAAAGGTATTGAAGTGAATATTAAAGTGTTAGTGAATTCACACATACACTATAAATAAATACAAGTATTATTGAAACATTTCATAGATGAATTAAAAAAATTACGCATTCAAAGAAAATATTACTTCAAAATCAATAAAAGAAAACCATTTCTCTCTCACAGAAATATTCAGATGCATGGAACAGTCATCATATTATATATAGACTGTATATTAGGGACGGGAACGACCCTTTCCACGGCATCACCACAAGCTCGAAATGATCGCAAATAGTTTACTACATAAGCTAAGTTCATTAAATTCAGCTCGTGCTTCGGGGCCTCCCTGTGTATGATTTCGTACGCGAATGACAATATTGCTCCCGTCACAGCTGTGTGTTTGTGTGTATGTTAAAATGTATTCATTTGCGCATGTCCGCCTAAGCGCATAAATCAACACTGCCTTAGGCGGCTTATTATTATTTGCAATGAATAAGAATACTGGATGTGACTAAAACAATGGCACAACTTTTGTGCATCTACAATAGTATAATATTGAAATTTGAACATTTTGATGTATAGTTTTTTGAGTTATACATTTTTTTAATACTACAGTTGCTATATCCCAGGTGTTGAACCTATTAGGAAGGGTTTCTTTTATGTCGACATATACGTGTAAGCCAGTAGTCCTTAGTCTTCTAACTCCATTAAAATCCTTTTTGACGACATTTTCTAAATAGATCTCTTCTAGTTCTATATTATCTGTAACTGTAATAATATACCTAAGAAGAACTTCGGTATGTATTGCTAAGATTTTACTCGGAAAGAGATGCATAATACTGTTTGTACAGAAATATAATGTGTATTAATTGGAAGATTACTTGTATTTTGTACAGAACAGTTGTCGCATCTGTTTTTACATTATTATCTCGTGGATCTTAAGATGATTACAATGTTTGATATTAGAATGATTAACAGAAAACTGAAGTCTCTATACTAACAAATATCCTTACTTTAAGGATTGGTCCCCGCTGTACTCAAACTAGACACCGCAGGCGTAGTTGTAAAGTGCGGCAAGTAATACTACGCCCCAGTGGGCGTACCTACTCCAGCCAGTATCGAACAATGTGTGACGTTGACGTGCCACACGTTCTGTTAATCTTTGCTAATAATTGAAACTAAAATGCCGGGTTGCGTAGTTAAACTTTGTTAAAATAATACTACAAGAATAAAGAAAGACACTGGGATCACATATTATCAATAAGTATTTTAAAATAACACGAAGCGTGTGTTACAAACATTGAAAGATGTCATCGAGTGTCACGATGCCACGAACACAGGCATCTAAAAGTTGCCGTAATGAAAAAGCTATTATTCTTAGGTAGTACGGTATCTAGTTGGAGCGGAGCGGAGACCAATCCTATATCTAAGCATATATTCTTAGATCATTTATACGTATAGATAGACTGTGTCACATGTCGAAAACTGTTAGCCTCTGTCATCAGCAATGCACGCACACTAAAAAAACTGACGGACGTATTCCGACTGTAAGAAGTAACTGTCATTCACACTGATGTATTAAACCTGGCCTGTTGTCATTTCTAACAGCTATAGGCTCTATCAAGACATACATTTTCTAAGCATATATCACTTCGTTGTTCGTCTCTTAGCTTTTTAGACCATTTTTATGTAGTACGAAGTTCATATTCACATGAAATAAGACTTGTCTACGACAAAAGGTAATAAATTCCAAAGTCTCAGGTTCTGCTGATTACCTTAGAACAGTAGTAGAATTAGTTTCATAACATTTCCTTTGATTAACGCGAGTGTTTTTTAAGAATTACAAGTCCGATTTTATATTTATATCACAACTAGCTGACCCGGCAAACGTTGTTTTGCCATATAAAGTATAATTCACGCGATAGTTTTATAAGTAATAAAATATTGCCTATATATTGCCTGTACATCATTTTGTTCTATTGTCAATAGTTTTTGCAGCGCACGCAAAAATAGGTTTTCGATTTTACACCTTGTGTAACAAAATAGCAATTTTATTACGGATCCCTAATTTTGAAAAAAAAACATAGCGTATAGCCTTCCTCGATAAATGGACTACCCAACACTGAAAGAATCATTCAAATCGGACCAGTAGTACCAGAGATTAGCGCGTTCAAACAAACAAACAAACAAACACTGCAGCTTTATAATATTAGTATAGAAAATACATTAAAGCTTCGTTCAAATATTTTACAATATAATATATTTTGAGCAGCAGACTCGTTGTTAAATAATTAGTAACAGCTTGGATTATTGAATAACTCGTGCACGTTATATTTGCCATTGGATTAATTGCTTGCGGTACAAAATGAGTAATTGGGATTATTAATTTTACTATAAAACCTGTGAAGCAATGATGCAAAATACAGTTGAATTTATCATATTATAATTGTGGTGATAAAGTCTGGAAACTTTGACGGTGATCAGTCCAATTAGATGTACACTTACATTAAGGATTGATTTTCGCTGCGCTCCAACAAGATACCACAGGCGTAGTCGCAAGGTGCGGCAACTAATACTACGTCCCCAGTCTCGAACAATGTGTGACATTGACGTGCCACATGTTCTGTTAAAATTTGCAAATAATTGAAAATCAAACTTTGTAAAAAAATACTAGAGTAAATAAGACAGACACATATCATCAGTAAGTATTTTGTATTTTATTACGAGTAATTTCTATCTATACTAATATTATAAAGCTGCAGTGTTTGTTTGTTTGTTTGTTTGTTTGAACGCGCTAATCTCTGGTACTACTGGTTCGATTTGAATGATTCTTTCAGTGTTGGGTAGTCCATTTATCGAGGAAGGCTATAGGCTATGTTTTTTTTTCAAAATTAGGGATCCGTAATAAAATTGCTATTTTGTAACACAAGGTGTAAAATCGAAAACCTATTTTTGCGTGCGCTGCAAAAACTATTGACAATAGAACAAAATGATGTACAGGCAATATATAGGCAATATTTTATTACTTATAAAACTATCGCGTGAATTATACTTTATATGGCAAAACAACGTTTGCCGGGTCAGCTAGTGTAAAATAACAGGAAGCGTTTGTTACAAAATTTGAAAGATGCCATCGAGTGTCGAGATGCCACGCAAACAAACATCTTTACAAAATATAGCCAATACATACTACAATATAAATTTGCTATCATAAAAAAAATGTTGTTCTAAGATAGTACGCTATCTAGTTGGAGCGCAGCGACCAATCCTTAATCTAAGTATCTACACTAGGTAAGTAGCTAATGTAGTGAAACTTTTTTAAATAAAACACTTTTAAAGGATTGAAACGCGTGTAATTGTAACTGTATTTTTACATAAGTAATCGTGACCTTTTTAGACCTAAAATAATAATAAAAATGTAACTTTTTCGCAAAATCTAATGTAAAAACAAAGTTACAATTACACGCCATTTAATCTTCTAAAAAGTGTTTTAAATATATCTTTCTTTATAAAAATAAAGGCCGAGAGGAGTCGGACGTTCAGTTGATGGTAATTGATACGTCCTGCCATTACAATTCAGTGCCGCTCAGGATTCTTGAAAGACCCAAAAATTCACTACATTTGCGCCCTTGAGACATATGATGTTACAAATTTCACTAGCTAGGGCGCCCTTCAGACCGAAATACAGTAATGATTATACATTACTGCTTCACAGCAGCCATAGGCGCTGTTGTGGTACCCATAATCTAGCCGGCATCCTGTGCAAAGGAGCGACCCACTAGTAAAATTATGGCTGCGGTGATCATTTTAGGTGATTTAGGCGGGGATGATAACTTATTATCAATCCAGTTTTCTGTTATTGGAAGACATCTTTTTGTATCAACACCTACCTTTTTTATAACTTACGATCACTTAATATAATATTATGAATAAAAATCAGTTTCATTAAAAATGTATTTATTTTCATTTATTGTGCTTCTCATAGTCATAAATAGGACAATTGACGCCCAGAAATTTTAATTACAATAGTGAAATTTCCATCTATACAATATGAAACATAATAAAATAAATATCCCATAATTTATAATTAACAAAAAAACAAGAATAATGTGTTCACAGTAATAAATGTATCTTATATATAAATAAAATCAAGCCTATTGTAAGTACAAACTGTGCAATAAAATATTTTATTATTACTACAAATAAATCACGATTTCTATATTTTATTCTTAATGTTCTGCGCAATATTTTTACATATATTAAAATCATACAAATACATTATGCATTACATCCAACGCGGCAATGTTGCCAGTATTCTTGGTACGCTTCCACGTAATGATAGTTTTAATTTTACGTAGTCGTAGTATTGTAAATATAGTTATAAGATTTGTTTTATTCGAATAAATATGGAAGATTAGAATCATTATAAGACAATTCATACCTTCAAAAAATTTAAATCAGAAACGAAAGCATTATTTATTCAATTTATCTATAACCGTCATCTTTTGTATGAAATGTGAACTATGTATGAAATGCGCTGCAAAATGTATTCTTTGGGCTTTATCGTTAGTCTCGCTTAAACTCGAGAAAGGCTGGACCGATTTGGATAATTTTAGTCTTGAATTATTTGTGGAAGTCCAGGTGTAAAAGGTGAATAAATATGAAAATGCTGCTAAATTAAATAAAAACAACAAATTTGTTTTTCCTTTGATGTGTACAAACATAATTTCTATGAGAGATTTTATTGACGCACGGTTTGACAGTTCTGCTGTGAAACAATTTCATTACGACAGCAGGGTGCATATTTTACGAAATAATTTTTCATATTTTGATATATTATTGACAAATTCATATAAAAACATTATTTTATTTATTATATACAGAACAACGTCTGTCGGGTCAGCTAGTGTTTTATAAATGTTTAAGTTTGTTTTTAAGTTCGTCTTTTTTCTTATTGACCAATATTAATATGTTATAAATGAAAGTATGAATGCCCTTTAGATATTAATCCATCGTTTTTTGAAGTCTTGTCTTTTTTTATTTTGTTACTATCCTCTACGAGTACTTAAATTTCTCAATTATCTACTGTGGAAATTGATCAATGACAATCCATACCTCTCGTTATTTTACTGACTTTATTAAAAGCAACCATTTTAGTAACGTTATAAAAAAAGATGAATTACAAAATTGCTACTCTGCCTTTTAGGACAGTTAATACTCTTTAAATCATAAAGCAATGACTCGTACAAATAATACTATAAATAACATAATTTTTTCTTTTAAATATATGCCCAATATTGTAACATAATTATTCCAGCATCGTTCATAAATTTTGTTTTCAGATTTCATTTCAGAAGTATGGGTTATCACTTTAATAAAAACAGAAAACTGTTTAGATTTGAAAGAACGACATCTCAAGTCAATTTACTAATATACAAATATTGATGTTATCAACTGTAAAGTAGATCTTGTAGATGAAGCCACAACCTGAGAATTGAACAAGACTCATAAGATTTATCAACAATTATCACTTGAACGGTTGGCTCAGTTGGAAAAGCGCTCGCACGGAACACGAATTTAGTTCCAAATTTATTTGTGTAACATAATTATTGCAATCAAACGCTTGAATAACTGTACCAAAAACACTGAAAATATCTACACATTTATATCTCCCACCATAATATTTCACCAGATTTTAAAATAATTGATAATAATACAAAATGACTCCTGAATATAACTGATAGTCAAAAAGGGAAACATAATAACGACAGATAAAACGGTTTTAAATAAAACGATATTGAATTCAGCATAATATCGGTAATTTGACCGTTGAGACAACTCAAAATTATTTGCCGATAAATCCACAGTAAATCTTTTAGATGTAAATAATATTCGTAGCGGCCGTGAAACTGCTAAATGTAAAGATTTGCGTAAGATCATAAATAAAAACGATTAAGCTAATATTTTACAAAGTGCATGCATAAATAGAAAATTGTCTTTTAGGCTTATAGTAACTTTCGGAACGGCAGAAATAGGTATATATGCTTTTAGCACCAGTGAGAATTTCTACATAATCAAATACCGTAACGCAAAATTAAAACTCATTCGTGATATGATTACAAAATTCAAATTTCTACAATATCTTAGATCTACTTTTTACAATATCTACAGAATTACTCACCCGATTTTTACAAAGATTCAATTATTTGGGACTAGTTCGAAATAATTTACAAGGACGAAATACTAATCTACGCATGGTCACATTATATAGTACAAAAATATCTAATTCTGAAACCAATTTACATAAAAGATTGAAGTCAAACACAAATAAATTATGTTATGTATTTTACATTTTATAAATTACTTACTATTAGTCACTATAACCATTAGAAAAGGCATGAGGCCGTTAACCAGAAATAGGCCACGAGAAAATAAAACTACTAAATGCTTATCGTACTGCCAAATTGAGACTTTACACTACTACAGTTTCAATAAAATCCTTACTTTTAATATTTAAAACAATTTGTTGCAGTTGTATTGTGATAGAAAGAGTGATTAATGAAAGGTTTCTAAATTTGACATGTCTGATCACCCGTAGATTCTTGAATTACATCTTAATACGATTTTAGTAAAAATCAAACTCAAATTTAAGTCTTATTTTTCCTTTCCGTTATCATACTAATAAAAAAGTAGTCTAACTAATTCCGCTTTATACAAAAGCATATTCACGTTCGTTCAAATACTATTAATGTCAACCCTCAGGCATCTGGAGGTCTATTACCAAAATCGAAAGCCGAAGTTTCGGTCCAAAACGAAATAACGACGAACTTCGAATTTAATCCTATTACCAAAGTACTTCGGGTCCGAATTTCGTTTCGGAACCATAGACAACCAAAGTAAAGTTGTAGTGACGATCATAATAATGTCAAACAACGAGAAAGTAAATGTCAGGTGAATTTGGGATTAAGGTAAACGAAAGACAAAATGTCTGATAGCGTACTTAGTATCGACCTTAGGATCCGAAACATTTTCATTATAGGAAAATGTACGATCCGTCAACCGAAACGTCGTATTTCGATTTTGGTAAATTTGGCTCCTGAGTTTAGTAATTTTCGTGAATTAAGAAAGGATAGAACGATCATTACCCTTACAATCTATTATCTTATTTGGGAGTTGTAGCTTTCATATTTCAACCACTATAATCTCAGTATGGCAGCACGGTAAATGTCTCACAACTATTCACCTAAACTTAAGTCCAATATCACTAATTTATGATAATTGAATTTCAGCCGACAACCTGTGTCTGGATGAAGCTCTTGTGCCACAAGTGCCACATGTATTATTGCTGTAACCTGAGTCGGAACCAAACGATGAATCTCCACTGGGAGGCTTGGGAGATGCTCGTGGACCCCTCCAACAGGCGATTCCAGGAAGCTCCCCACCAGGCCAAGCTCCACCTGCATTTATAGGCATTGGCCCCGGTGGTCTCGCACCGATCGTGCCCACTTGAGGATACAGCCTTAACAAAGCATCCAATAGAACTCCTTCGTGAAATTCGGAAGGATCAGGTGGATGGACATGTCGCGGCATTCTATGTCGTCTCCTGTCTAGGGATTTTGGTCGTCGATCTAAGCGTTGCTGCCGAGGTCGATGTGGAAGAGATTGTGGCGGCCTGGAACAAGTCCGACAAGGAACGTCGCCAACGAGACTGAGCTCATCTTCAGCGAAGTGGTCATCGCTGTGGACTGAGTCATCTGATCTGTGAGGAAGTTCTTCGTAGACGGGAGCATTGCACGCATTCCCGCATGGGTTGTTGCCGCGCCATGATCCGTTCCCGCCGCAGACAAACACAGTGCGACCCTGGCCGTTAGGTCGTTTCGTTTCAACCATCTGTAAAACAGTAATTAGTATTAGTGTTATAAGGGTATAAAAAGTGAGATATTATTTAGGAATATTTTGGAATGGGATTATTGATGAAATCATTGCATATTCTTCAGAAGGGCGTGATTGGATCCATTTATTAGCAGATGAACATCAACAGAGAATACATCGCATTGACGTTCAAATAAAATCAAATCATCTTTATTTGCAGGATAAGGAATTAATGTGGGTTTATTGTCTTATAATTAATAGGTCCTCTTATCCTAGCTCATAAGGCATGCAAACTTATAATACTGATAGAATTACTTATTTTTTAATTCTAATATGATTGTTTGATAATAGGTATTATTAATATACTGCCATACTAAAAAACTATATACATCTCAAACGAAATTGAAAATAACATCAATTATAAAATAAATTTAAAGAGTATATTTATCATCTACTATTATGCAGGTATGACACATTCGTCTTCTAATAAATTATACAGCAACGAATGTACTAAATATTGTTTGTGTGTGAAAGATCTTGAATAAGAATTCAAACTTACCTCTAGTTGAGGTTCCATATCTGGCCTCTGCGGCAAAGGTGGTCTTCTTGGTAGGTCTTGCAGATCTTCGTATAGTGGTGCAGGGGGTGGAGCCCTCCTCTGTGATCCGGAACTCTGACTAGGTGCTGTGGACTTTGATGGCAGTAGATTTGTCACTTTTCTTTTATTTCTGGAAAGATAGTTTTACGATAAGGAACATGAGATTACAAAAACAATAATTAGAAAAAATATTTAGTATGTAAAATTCATCGACCAGTGCTTCTAAGTCTATTTTTTCACTAGCTACGGTACCCTTCAGACTAAACACAATAATGTTTACACTGCTTCACTACAGAAATAGGCGCCATTGTGGTACCCATAATCTACACCGGCTTCCTGTGCAAAGAAACATCCCACTGGACAGTTTAGGAATCTTAGTATCTAGTAGTATAAGAAATGACATCAAAAAGAATTCTAAAGGAATCAATTTTGAGAAAATAAATGCCTTTTATGCCTTTTATGCCTTTTAGATATTATAATAATATCATTAATTTCTGGTTAAGATTAATGACTATCATATTCTTAACTTGAGTCAAGATCATTAAGCAATTTATTCTTTTTATTTTTAAGGGAAATAAACAGAAAATTAATAACTTATAAGTAATACAAATTATGTCATTCCTTAATCAATCAAGTTTCTACTACTTACATTATTATCAAATTAAAATAAGTGAATGTGTTATATAATATAATATTTTCATTTGTTTAATAGACAAATTTGTATTTCATTCATATAAAATAGTACAATTGAAAGCAGATTTTCATTTAAATCAAAGTAAATCACACGACTAATCCGTTGTCAAACGTAGGTAGGTACTGTCATGCGATATCATTAAAACAAAACAAAATGACTAAATGTTAGTGACGTAGTGCAGTTTTATTTCAAAGTACCCTCATTATTACTTTTTATAATATGAGAAATTTATGTTAATGCTACATATTATTTTATTCTAATGTGTATCAGGCTCGTTAGCTCAGCGGTTAGAGTCACCCATTTAATTCTTATAGAGGTGGTCGGGGGTTCGAATCCCTCACGAGCTGTCAATTTTTTGTAGTTAGTACTTAATTTTTATAAATGAATATTGATTATTTAGATGTACTTGTACCGGCTCGTTAGCTTAGTGGTTAGAGTCACCCATTTAACTCTAATAGAGGTGGTCGGGGGTTCGAATCCCTCACGAGCTGTTATTTTTTTTATGTAGTTGGGATTTAAATTTAAAAAAATGCATATCAGTTATTTAGCAGTTCTTGTACAGGCTCGTTAGCTCAGCGGTTAGAGTCACCCATTTAATTCTAATAGAGGTGGTCGGGGGTTCGA